>CALNVZ010003434.1:13497334-13513238 GCA_940671915.1 Paracentrotus lividus | reverse complement strand
GTATAAAGCTGAATTTGGACTTAAATCACAGCTATCATGTAGGGCAAATAAATTCATGCGTTCAATCATGTTAAAGATATTTATGTTCTCATTTATTGTTAACTAACGAAGATCAGGGGCGGAGGAGGAGTCGGTGCAGAAAATTTAGCTCATGCATCGGTGCATGAGTTAAGTCAAGTTCAGAGAAGGGTGTATACATTTAATTGGAATGCTTACAACCAGGTGAAATACTTTAGCTTGTTTATGATCCATAATTTAAGTAATTAACAGATTTAGTGTTGTACACTGTAGTACATTGTGACTGTACTATATAAATGACAATTTCTTTACAGCCAACGGGCTCTTACATGTATATGCGACATTATGGTTAATAATGTTTACCATCACAAAGGGACTTTCACATGTCAGTACTACTTTGCTACTTCTATCTGCCTTACAGGATCCTCCATTACATGTCTAGTATCTTAAACAGGGAGTTACAGTACTTAGAACACTGCAACAAGATACATTTTCTTAAAAAATTGAAATTTTCAAAGTCATCATTCCAGCCTGGAGCAAAATGCGTCAAACTCTCCCAGGGTATAGAAAGTTATACATGTTTGGAAAGCTCTAAAAGTGACGAGTTCAAATCTGCAGTAAATAATGTTGTAGGGTAAACAGTATTTTTTTTGCAATTTTTTTCCAAAGCCATCGTTTTTCACAAATTTTTCAGGTTCTAAGATTCATAACCTTTCAAGGGCGCCATCTATGTTAATTTTAAGCACATTTTTGAACTCCTCAGACATTTAGCTTTCAGAAAATGTATACTTTTGTGGGGTTAATATAAAATTTGAAAAAGTTAGAGCCACTTCATGGAAATGCGCACAATTAGTACAAATTTTGAGTGTGTCACACAACATGGGCCCAACTTAAAACGCATGGCCATTAAATAATTAGGCATTGATTAATATTGATTTTATCTGTCAAAACCAAAGAGATTAGGATTGCAATATTCCAGACCCTATGTTTTTGGTGGTGCCGGGCCAAGTCTACACTTTTGGCACAGCTCAGGCACGTAGTATAGTCATAACCTGCCCAAATTTTAAGTTTAGACATCCGAATTTTAAGAAATGCCCCAAAAACTGCCAGATTTCATCCAAGCTAATGCATGAAATTAATGTTAAATCTAACCGAACGTTGGATCTAAACATTGAAATCTTGTGACTTTTTGCCCCCAAAATATTCCAAATTAAATTCTTTTCAACTATTTTTTCCACATTTAACTTTTTGCAGAGTTTCAGCATCAAGCCGATATCCTTCAGGAACAAATGGCGAAGAAGTTTTAAAGACACCTTCTCTCCTAGCTAAGTCGGACCAGCAATCATAACCCATTTTGGAGGATTACGATTTGGCTTAACAGCTGTCTCCTGAGAACATCTGACAGTTTCTTCAGACACTTTTCTGTGAATCACCCTTTTATCGATGCCATGGCTGGGGCAAAGAACAAGCCAGCCGGTCCCACCAACTTTTTCCTGTGGTTGCTCTATCGTCTCTACACAGCAAGGGTCACCATCCTGTGGTTCATGACAGTGCTCCTGGCATTTGGATTTGTCCTTTGGGGCTACGTGGATCAGTTCTGTCAGCACTGCGTAGAGTTGGATCATCAGATGAAGCCAGACATGAGGATCCAACAACGGGATCAGAAACCTACGATAAGCAGCAGTAAGTAGGAATGCTCCTTTTACTCCCATGATCTGCCCTTTAATTGTAAAGAAATCAGATCTGTGATATGTCTTAAAACCCATCTACACCTGCTACGGTTTTCAAATTTCTAAAATCAATTCTGATCCAGCAAATTAGTTTGATCATAACTACATGTAGCTCAAGATTTTTTGGAATGTGAATGCAATTAGGTGACCATTTTGTGGGCTTATTGATAGTTTCAAGCTCTTAGTCAAGTTGGACTTTTTGAAGAAATTGTGCACTAGATTCTAATTCATGAATTCATGCACTATTTTGTAGGGCAGGTTTTGGCTTGGGATAATTTGATCATGACGTCCAAACACATTAAATGCAAATTGCACACTGGTCATAACTTAGGACACAAAGAGGTTGAAGGGTGCATGCCCCATGCATGTAGGCTGGTTCTACACTTGAATGGGAATTTGCTCCATTTTGCCTGATGTGCTCAGTGTCTTTGTAATATATGGAGATATTTTTTTTGAGGATGGCTGGCTGATCAGGCTAGAATCTCAAGATTGAGTAACTCCTGCTGGTGTGGAGACAGCTTCAGACACTGGCAATAATGCTTTATTTCCTTCTCCTTTCATCTCTGGTTACATGAGCTGGTACTTATTTCACCTGTAAAATCCCAAGGAACAAACCCTTACCGGTAGTTAGCTTTTGCTTTAAGTGGACATGGGGTAATGGATACAGTAATTCAGTTGTTTTATTTTGTTTTTGTTTTTTTCACAATACTTCTCAACAACCATTGAAGTAGTTCTCAGTAATTTTTTCTGCTAGGTGTTTTCCTACAGAGACAGAAGTATACATTTTTAACTACATGTATACTTCAGAAGTAATAGGAAAAAATTTTTAGGATTTTTTTTAGTATTGAGTTTTGAATTAGGATAGGGAAAGATGGATAAAGTTGCACAAATAATCCACAAGTTTTGAATGGAAAATCACGAGAGATAACTTTAAATACCACAGATTCAAAGAATTCCTTCAACTTGGTAGGCAAAAGAAGTTTTTGGTCAATAAGATATTTGTCAAGGTACTTTTGCCTGAGGCTATTGCACTCTGGAATGTAGATTAATTTTTAAAAATTGTTTCAGACTACGGAGGATCTTGCACTAAATTACTTCATTTTTTCCCCATCATATTAATTATAAGGATGGATGTAATTGATTAAGTGACACAACAATTGTTCCTGTGACAATTGCTGTGGGCTTTATTGTGTCTAAGATATAGGGTTAGGGTTATGTTTGCAATATGGCGAGGTTTAGGTGTAGGTTTAGGGTACGGTATAGTGTTAAATCTGTGGTTGAATTTAGTCTTTCAATTAGTGTATGGAAATTATAGCGGAGCAATTGTCTCCGTAGCAAACGACCCATCTTGGAATCGATTGATAAATTCTAAAGACCTGAAGCATCGTTCTCTTTTATTCCTTGACAGACTCTTGTATGACAGTGAACTTTGCTGAGGAAGGCAGTCAAAACCTGGTTGCATTGGCCAGCTACCCAGGATCAGGCAATACATGGTTGAGGCATCTATTGGAACATTCTACAGGGATCTACACTGGCAGTGTTTATACTGACAAGAGAATTCACAGTGCCGGTATGTCATCTTTATGAATACTTTGATTTGTTGTGTTACAGTGTGCACCTATTATAATGAGCAGAGATAGAATAAGGTTTTGTTATAATATGGTAGTTTTCCCCAGTCCCAATTTCAAACATCAATTGATCAGTTGATTGGTTTATTTTACCTGTCTGCTAAGTAGGCAATTAATGTTATGTAAGTAAGCAACCAGGGGCCTTTTTTCTTAAGTCCTATCCCAGGGACTTGGTATTGGGGATTACTGCCTTAAGGGTACTAGCTCATCAACTTGTTTTCCAACCAGGGATCTCCCCCATTGTGAGACCATCGCTCTGCTGACCAAGCCATCATGCCTCCACACACAGAAGACATTTGCACATGTCTCTGTGTCTCTATGTTCATTATAACAATATTTTGTTCTAACCAGGAAGTTAACTCTCTCCAAATAACCTCATTATAATGGGAGTGGATTGTAATTAGTGTGTATAATGAAGTTGTTATTGGTGGTGGGGTACCAGAGTATTGAAGGAAAAAAAAAAGCTATTTTCACAGTTTACATATCAGTGAAAATATTTGAATCTGTAAATCAATAACAATTACCATTAATATCATCATCACTCATCACCTTAATCGTCATCATCATCATCATTTGGTAATGTTTCATCATTTTAAATATCATGATGATTCATAATCATTGCCGCCATTATTAATATAGATGATTATCAACATCACCGTCATCAGCATTATCAGTATCCTCATGTTGGTTCTGAGAAAGATTCTTTTTGTTTTTAGTTTTTATACAGGGATTATTTATTGTTAGGTCCAATTTATATGCATGTCACAAATTGGGAAAGTATTCAGATTGTTGTAAAATACAGGTATTTACATGCACGTGTACATGCCCAGAATAAAGAGATATTGACTGATCGGATTCATAGTGATTTTTGTGTTGTTGATATTTTATCTTATTCCATAGCGGATCCAGCATCAAGTCTGACAAAGAATTCATTCTGCCCATGCACAAGCATAGTAGACTCACTATTGTCCCCAGACAATTGAAACAATACAATGCTTTGTCAGAGCTGAAGGAGGGATCTCAGATTGCCCTGATCATCATCATCCCACTATTATCGTAGATCTTCATTTGTATTGCAATCACTCTTCTTGATGTTATTCTCAGTTTTACTGTTGTTGTAATCCTTATTACCATCATACATTGTATGAATTCAATTACTCCATTACCAGTGTTTTGTCTTTGTAACCCTAGGTTTCCACGGGGAGGGTGTCGACTTCATGAAGAAGTCTGTACTGGGAGTCAAGATGCACCGATGCAGCAAGAAAGAGCTGGGCAAATTTGAAGCGCTCATCCTCCTCATCAGAAATCCTTACCATGCCATGGTCTCAGAGTGGCATAGATACCACTCTGTAGGCCATGTGAACAGGGTGGGGGAGGATACATTCCACTCACAAGGTCAGTGCATGTAGTCTGATAGGATACCATCTCAGTGCCTTCTCACTGGCAGAAATGTCTGTTTCTTGAAGGAATACAGTTCTTTTAGCTATTTTAGTGTTGCTGCAGATATATAAAGCATACAAATAAAATTCTTAATCAAAGAGACTTTTAACAGTAACCCTATAACAGTCATTTGATTTAATATCAATCACCATATTAAAACTTGCTAGCATGACTGCAAAGTTTGGAAAGTCTCTCACATACCTTTAGATCAGAAAATGAAAAGGACAGTTATTTTAATTACATTACCCTACATGTACATTCACGGACTGTAGGTGTACAGATTGTAAGGATTTCTTTTTTCTTGTTTTTCAGAATGGAAAGACTTTGTAGAAGAAGAGAGCAGCCATTGGGAGAGGATGATGCGCAACTGCTTGAAAGACTCCCTCCGAACCAAAGTTGTCTTCTACGAAAGCCTACAAACAAATCTAGAGGTGGAGCTTGCTATGCTACATCGGTTCCTTAGGATACCTATAGACATAGAGCGGTTAAAGTGTGTCAAGAGCAACGCTGAAGGGAAGTTCCATAGGAGTTCTGAACAAACCTTTGATCCCTATACAGAGGAAATGGTGGCTAAGATTAATGGAAGGATCCAAAGTGCCGCCTTGAGTCTCAAGGACAGGGCAGACGTTGTGTTTCCAGTGGATTATAGGAGACTGCCTAAATCATAGCACAGGTCATGTGATTGACCTTGAGGTAGACCTTTGACCCTATACAGAAGAAATGATATCCAAGATTAACTGGAGGATCCAAAGTGTGGCCATGATCCTGAAGGAGGATTTGTGTTTCCAGTGGATTATAGGAGACTGCCCACATCAGGTCATGTGACGCAGCGTCAGGTGAATCATAGATAAACATTAGCTGTTGGAGGTACTATCTCCAGCTTTAAACATGGTGGCCAGAATCCATCTGTTTTTAATTTCCCAAATTTGTTGGCACTGTCAGAAAGGTGAAAGTGTACGTCGAGTCAAGGGTGGTGTTTCACCAAGTCGTACATAAGTTATGGACAACTGGTGATAAGTTTTGGTGCTAAATGTTTTAGAATATGATTAACACCCAAGGAATGTTCCAGTTGTTGGTAAAGTCATCTGTAACTTTTCATCTTGGTGAAACACCACCCTAATCACTCTATTTGAAAATGATAGAAAAAAATGTGACCCTCTTAGGGCGTACATGGTGACAGAAGATGCTTTTCAATGTGGATTTAATAGCATACAAGACAATCAATATTGCTTCAATTATTGTTTCCAGATGCCCCTTTTATCCTTTATCAATGCCAAATATCAACTCAGATCTGCAGTACTTGTGTGAAGGGTAATAATCCTTGCAGGGTTTTTACTTAATATGAGTTGGCATCACTCTGCATGGGTGTGTGCATATTTCAGATTCACACAACCAATTGCTGCATAATGATACTGAACAAAGAAAGACAGTAAATAGTGCTAATTTATTTAACTCATTTTTTTATCTGTAAGTCCACACCTGTTGAGTTTGTTATAACGACAAATCTCCCAGTCTCAATCTCCAGCACATGTAAACCTATGGGTTCGGTATACACCAATCCGACCTCAAAGCAATGTAAATTCTGGCGGCCATAGCAGGGGGGCTTCCATGGGCTATCAGTCAATCTGCAATGAGCTAGGTGCGTATATACATGTAATACATTTTCCTTTGTTTCCTTCCTTCCTGGAAGCCCCCCCCCCCCTCCCCCAGCCATGGCCGCCATACGACAAAACATCACCCAAACTGAATTTGTCTATAGTTAAATATGGTTATAATGAGGCAATTGTTTTGGCTCAGAGAATATCGTTTTAACAGGACTGGACTGTATTAACATTTTACTTTGATCTGTGATACACAATCTGGTTTATAATTATTAACAACTCACTTCTTTATGTCAATAGCAAGCACCTACTTCTTAATGTTACTTTTGGTTGCTTTCAGTATATACAATTTAACATTAATAGTTATTTGCACCAACTCAACATTCACTGCCAGGAATAATAAAATTGAGGCCTTGTAGCCCCACGAGCTGCTGTGTCACTTTTCCTTGCAGCATTGGTGTATGCTATTGAATGTTTTATATATTTTAGTAAGCTATGTGTGGATATGAAATGATGATGACATTTGTAGCAGAATGTTTCCTTTATTTGTGTTCTAGCTTGTATTGGGGCTCCACATCCTTCCAAACATAATTGCAAACTAAATTTGTTACTATGCATATGCACGGCAGCTGATGGAACAATAGAATCCATTCCCTCTTTATCTGAATGAAGCATAACCGCTTGTGTGCAAGTATTCTCCAAACATTAATTTGTTCATGAAGATTTGGAACAAAAAAAGAGCGATGTTTCATATAGTATTGCACGTGAGAATTTTGATGAACAATCATAAAAAAAAATGCAGCATAGCAAATGGGATTCGACATATCAGGAAAATTATTCCCTGTATCTCAATCACATTAAATGCCCAATTGTGTTTTGTTTTGCTGTGATAACTTTAACAGTCCTTTACATTTTTTGCATGAACGTATTGGATATTGGTGCGATCACAGTACCATCCGCGGCCCGCGACGACGGCGTATTGTATCAGTCTTTTGATAAATTTCTGTTTGAGCTGCACGCAATTTTATTTCGAACGTTTACAATTAATTACTAAAAATAAGCCTTGAATGTGCTCAACATAAATCCTAGTTTGGTTTCAATTTAAATTAGAGAATCAAGTTTGTCGCTTTATCAGTAATACTGCCCGAAGTGTATGATGAAACAGACTCACTCCAGTAGGACTTTGAGTTCGACTCCAATGATTTTTTTTTTTTTTTTTTTTAGATGATCTAAATGGATAGATTCTTACTGATAAATAAGATCCATCCATAAAACCTAGTAGTTCAGAGACGAATATTGAATCCAAATATTATTTTCATTTGTACACCCCATTACACCCATTAGGGAGAGAATTACACTTATATGAAAGTGATATTGATGGTCCATGTATTGGGAAACGATATGAGATGCTTAGTCCTAGATAAACATCTAAAAAGACAAAGTGGTCTTTCCTGCTCCAGCCCTCCCGCCCAAATTTACTATATATATAATATATATATATATAGGCGAAATGAATGAGACAGATGATCGAAACGTTAGCTCTCAAATTCTTTACTTTCACTTCTTCTCTTTCTTTTTTTTTGAGAAGCTACGTTTCGAGTCATCTGTCTCATTATTTCGCCTATACTAAATAAAAGATGTTCACTGCATAGCACGTTTTTCAAGGGCCCGTTTTTCACTATATATATATGATATTATATATAAATATATATAATATATATATATATCTATATATATATAATTATATGTAGCATATTTTCGTCCTTAAGGCGAATTTCTTTGTTTCCTCCTTTTATATCGCCCCAACTAACCCTAGCCCTACCCTATAGAATTGGCGTTAAGGGGAATTATTCGCCTATAGAAGAGTCGCCAAGGGGAATGCTGACTGAATAAAGCTATTCTTCTCAGTTCCCCTTAAGGCCCGTTTTAGTAAGATATATATATATATATATAAATAAACAAAAGTATATTTCAGGACAGAGTTTGAGATCTGCATGACCCTAGACAGTATAACCTTCTTGTATAGTCTCATCAGGAACCTTTTAGGGGCCCTGGCAGGGTCCGCAAGTCGCACGGGAACCGTATTGCAAGAGGCCTATCAATACTTTATTTGGAGGACTCACTGAAAAACACAAGCGTAGCCCGCTCGGCTACGGGCAGAAACCCGTACGGCTACTGGCAGAACCCTGCTCGGGTCCCTTTGGTGACTCCACAGGTTTTCTACGGCCTACCGGGTTGAAAAAAACGGCAGGAAAATTGAGTGCACACAGTCGATCTTCCCGGCTCCCCTACATTTAAAGCATAACTACTGGAAAATGTTCCGGTGTGCACATAAAATCGTAAGGGAGTCGGCCGGGAACCCCCCGAAAAGGTTAAAGTGTCTTTTCCTACTTTTGGGGAAAGGAGGTATGACACAATAGTGGTCTCTATCCAAGTCGCGCTGAGGGTAAATCTTGTGCGAAAAAAATTTGGAACCGCACTGTAGAGAAATTATAAAAATGACTGATTCCCTCGCCGTATGGGTCCCCGGCCACGAACTATGATCAAGGCATTGTTTTTACACCAGGGCTATTGTTTACAATGCAGTTTGTTCATTCTCTGCTCCCAAAGACATTTTTGAAATGTTAAACCACAATAAATTCTTCCAATAATGTTTACAAATTTGCTGAAATATAAACTTTGACCATGTTTCATCGAATGATGAATTAGCGTAAATATTTTTCAATAGGGTATTATTTATGACATTGTGTATGTTTGTGTGTGTGTGTGAACAGTTATTAATAATTTGTTATTTATTTGTTTTGTCTTGTATTGCTGGTCATTTGTGCTATAGTCACAACTTGTCGCATTTCTTTTTGCAAGGGCAGAAAACGTAAAACATATATACTAAAGTAGCTTATTTGGCTTGTGCTAAAAGGACATAATATTCTGTCTGCATTAACATCCATTATTGACAGGTCATTCATATGATAAGGAGCAAGTATAACAGGAACTCATAATAAGCAGGGAATATTCCAATCCCAATATCAAATATATGTGCAAATAACGTTCAATGTAACAATATTTTTTTACGAGCACCATCATCCACTACTATATATAGAAGCATATAACATACATGCTGTGTGGCTCCTAAATTTTATTTAGTTTATTGGTCGATTTGAAAGAAATTATTTAAGTCACATTCAATGGCTTACATTGCAGGAGTTATCTCTCTCTTTATGCAGTTAACAGAAATATATTCTGTCCATATTTCTTAAAATTTGTGATGTCATATTATCATTGTATTATTATTTTGTTTTTCTTTAACTAAATGATGTGCATTATGCAATATTTTGTGCAAGATGTTTCCTCCATCTGGGAAGTGATCAAATACATTTATGTACATGTAGCCATATTTTACATTAAGTAATGCCCTAGTCACATGTACATAATGCATGCCCAGCTCCTTAAAATAAAGTAAAAAAATGCAGCAAGTTCGCATATGTATACATAGATCACACATGTTAAAACACACAATAAATGCACACCATTGGTCCAGCAAGCACTCAACGAACGAGTAATGCACACCCCAGGGGCGTATCCAGGATTTCCCAATAGGGGGGGCGCAAGGAAATTTTTATCGCCGTCAGGGGAAGGGGAAGGGGGTTCTTCTAATTCATATTGTACATGAAATTCCACATTTTTTTTCAATTATCACAAAAGTTACATAGTTTCTATACCCCTAAGACAATGTATGTTGCGTAGAAACGTATTTATGTGGTGCATTATATACCCTTCTGAATTGGAATCTCGCGAGCGCGAAACGAGAGTCAAAAATGTTGAGGTTTTTAAAGTTATATGAAATAAATAAAGGGGCATTTCTAGTACTAGAAAATGGTAGATTATTGTGTATAATAGACCCAATTTAGTATCCGCGAACGCGAAGCGCGAGCTGAAAATTTTTAAAGGTAAAAATTGGAGTTATTATTTGTGCATTATGATTTGGTATCAGCGAGCGCGAAGCGCGAGCCCAAAATTTGGGGTTTTAAAATTTTTTAAGGTAAAATTTAGAACTATTATTGTGCATTTGATTTGGTGTCAGCCGAGCGCGAAGCGCGAGCCCGAAAATTTGGGGTTTAGAATTTTTTAAGGTAAAATTTAGAGTTATATTGTGCATTTGATTTGGCATCACGCGAGCGCGAAGCCGCGAGCCAAAAATTTGGGGTTTCAAAAAGTATTTTGAATTAATAAAGGGGTACTTTCTAATAAACCATGAGGCCAACTATGTTTCCCAGGAGGCCGAGGGCCCCAGGAGGCAGAGGGTCAAGAGGCCTCTTTTCTTTGTGAAAATTTTGAAACTTAGTTTTAAATATTTTTACTTTTCGTCACTAATGTATTTCTTTTTCTTAAAAAAAGGGCGTTTTGAGCAATTATTGCAAAATACCAATATGAGAAAAGTCGGCCCTCCGTGGCCCTCCCACATTAAAGCCTTAGTTATGGTCGTTTAGAACCAATAAAGCCTATTTCGGCGAAAATTGTACAAGCATCGAGCCTTATTCCCTTCTCTTTCTTTCTTTTTTCTTCTTTTCTTTCCCTTTTTCCTTCTTTCTCCCTTTTTCTCCTCCTTTTTTTTTTTTTTTTAGTCGGGCCAAGGGGGGCGCCGCGGCCTGCTTGCGGCCCCCCCTGGATACGCCCCTGCACCCAGCGGAACACCATTTTGTAACCGTGCATTTACCTTGTGTCGACTATGCGTCATACATGTGACTGGGCCATTAGGCCTATCTTGCAATTTTTATTTTCTTTCACTGATTAGACTTTGCTTTGTAATGTCAGTTCATGCAATTTTAATATGAAAAGAATTTGTGTCAATTGTAGTGAATGTTCAAATGCACCTATTTATAGCAACATTTCCTTTTCTACTTGGAAAGAAGTGAAGTTTGTTTACATCTCATGAATAAGGATTTAAAATGTGAATTTACATATACATGCAGAATAGGCAGATATATTTGATATATTTTAAAATAATGAATTTTGTTTGTATAGACATTGACATAGTAAACATATATATGTTCAATTCTGAAATACTAATTAATATTTGCAAAAATATATGTGATGAGAGACACATAGGCCTACCTGTATATGTATATTAACTGTAAACTAACTCAATTTTATATCCACATTTCTTGGTAATAAAATGTGTGAGATAAGTTGAAACAGTTATACTCTCAAATTTACATTATGATATTTCCTCCTGTGGGTGGGGGTGGAGGTATGAGCAGGAAAGTATTATTCGACCTCTGGGTAATGGTGAATCAAGTAAGTTTTGAGAAAGATGTTAAGGTTAATCAATTTTTCACAATTTTGTATCTTACAGATTGTATGAAAAATCTATTAAATAACGAAACTGCATGGAAAAAGTGTAGAAGTAAGACAAGGTCAGTATATGTCAAGTCTTCATTGTCTTGATTGTAATGTACACCATCAGAATTATTACGTTTTACATGTCCATTTTAGAAATTGATTGAACAATCTTGTATTTAAAAAAAAATCCATTGACCATTGAATGTTAACATTATGATGTGATGTAATTTCTTATCTTCAAATTAATCTTTTCACACTATAGTCTGATTTAATTTTTTGTCTTGAAAATTTAAATATTAAACATTTAACATCTAATACTATTTGTACAATGATAACTTCTAATATCTCAATATATCAAGTTTTTTATATTTTTCTGTCTCCTCCATTTGGTGAAAAAAAAATCTCGGGGGTTATTTCATATAATCTTTTTGATATGGTGTTTGGTGCATGTATTTAATACAAAGAAATAGTATTAAGTAATTTTGTTTATTTTTTGTCTATGTTGTCTTTAATATTTTGTATTTGCTTTGTTTCTGGATATGGAAATGCGTACCTTTATCGTCCATTATTATTGTGAATATATGAAATGATACAGGCAAAGCTCTTAAATGTTGTATAATATGTTCTCTTTGTATATTATAAAACTCGCAGTATTATCTAAAAACTAATTTATTACCTTCCAAGGGGTTGGGTCTCATATCTTGCTTTATGAACTTGCTGAATAATGAATAAAGAAATCATAAAAAAAAAAAAAAAACACACACACAAAAACAATTAATAGTCTCATGTTATGTCATTTTGTTGTGATATAATTTTGTGAACTTATTTTGATTAATGCAATGACTTAAAGTTGTTTTTATGCTTGTTTTATTTCTATGGTAAGTTATGGGTGTGGTGATTGGTCAACTGATTTTGATTGGTTAACTAGCTGGTCAATAGTAGAGTTATTTTTGTGAAAAGTGTAGTACTGGTAATAGAAAAAAAAATGACAGGTTTGATGATTAATTACAAATGTAATTACAAGGGTGATTGCTTTGATGAACTTTAAGGTTGATGTTAAACAAAAAGTTTATTTGATGCAATAATCAATATTTTTGTTTGTGTGGTTTTGGTAAAAGAGATTAAAATAAAAAAATTAAACCTGTAAAATAAGATGAGAGAGAGAGGGGACGGGAGAAGAGAGAAGAGTACCCGATGATACTAGATATGCGGACTGATTGCATGATAGATTTTTTGTTGTTGTTTTGTTTTGTTTTTGTTTTTGTTTTGTTTTGGTTTTTGTTTTTGTTTTGTTTTGTTTTGTTTATTTGTTTTGGTTTTTTGTTGTTGTTGTTGTTGTTGTTGTTGGTTTTTTTTTTTTTTTTGGGGGGGGGTAAATGGATGTAAGTATGTGACTGATTGATTGAAAAAAGTGATAAAAGACTTTGTTTAGTAAGACGTATTAATTGACATGTCACTGATATATTGAATGGGCCTGGTTGATTCATGATATTGTCCCCATTGTTACTAGCTGGGGAAGAAAAAAAATTTTAGTGATGTAAGCTCATTAGGCCACTATGAATAGATATTGATTTCAAAAATTCATTAACTGATTTATGGAGTCAGTTTATTGATCTTGTTTATTGGTGTAATTCAGGCTTTTTTACAATATATATAAAGGTCTTATTTATTAATAACTCAATTCAATCAATTTTCTTTTCTTTATCTTAATTACTGAGAAGGGAAAAAAATGTTTAGGCAACGAAAAGTGAATCTAAGTAATCTAATGGTGATAATTCGGAGCCTAACCTAACCGTACAGTGGCCTAGGTCAGCCAAAAAGGGAGAAACACCACCTTCCTGGCCTAACGGTCCCGACAACTCAAAACAAATTAGATTGAAATCTCTCCAAGGGTACTAAACCGCGGAGGAATTGCGGATCTCAAGGGTGCACAAAGAATACGGTCCACCCTCCCACCCCCATTCCCTGCTCGCAAATCAGCGCGCCCTTCATTAAAAAAATGAAAAAAAGGCTCCAATAAATGTAGAAAAACAAATATTAATTGAGGGGTACGGGTTGACAAAGGCTCTTGAGGTGAAAGGATTTCAAAATCTTTGTTTGCCATGTCCCTTGATCATTTATTATGATCCGCTCCTTCGCAGGAGGATAAATTTTGTACTGCTTTTGATTTATAATTTTTTTTTAAAATCCCCCCCGCCCCCCCCCCCCATCCTCCCCAGTTTTGGGGGATAAACTCGAGGCCGTGAAAAGGCCGTGAAACTGCAGTCCCGCGCGTGCTACCTTAAGCCACGCTAAATAGATCTTTGCTAAACTAGCGTTCGTTGCCTGTAACGGATATAACTAGAGCCAGCGTCAGCGTCCAGTGATAGAAAATAGCGTCGCTACGTGTTTGTGCTGAAACGGAGTACATGTACGCGGGAAAAGTACCCACATCAAAACTCCCTTTCCTCAAAATTGATACTTTAATTTTAAAGGAATTCTCAGAGCTCATCAAACGTCAGTTTCTATTAACAACAAATGCCGTGAGTATCTTCATTTTTCAGCATCCGATGAAATATATAAGATCTCCTTATTAATTTGACTAGATTTTTTCAAAGTAGTAAAGCCTGGATAAAGCGTCCAAAAAAATTTGTGGTGGGAATGGGTGTTTTCTCAGTCGCACTCGTATGAATTTTTGTGTTTGGGTTTTTTTTATTTCAGTCCCAGGGCACGTTTAGAAATGTTTAACCGCCATTTTTGGCACGACGTGCTCCGAAATGATCACTTTATGCATAATGAAAAATCACTACCATTGTGCCTTCTAATGACAAACAATAGTCACGATAAATTTAGAATTCGTCATTTGGTAAGTCCTCATATTCTTTATAGAAATCTTAACGCCTTAGATCTTCTATAAAATATCGTTCAATGTTGGGCGAAGCTCCGACAAGCGACAGTGTCAAGTGGATTTGTTGAAGTTCCTTTTTTATATTTCTCTCTTTAATTCTAAAAAATATTGAAAGGAGTGGGTCTAAACGCTTAATTACCTTTTGTTAATAAGAAAACATATGGACTAATGTGTGCCCTTCCGCGAGCTCAAAAGCAAGTCAAGGTGGATAATCCATTGCACTGCAACACCAGTGCACTATTGCCAACTAATTTAACCAAATCAACAAGCATGATTTTTTTCTCCTCAGATTTTTTTTTTTATATTTTTTGCCATCAGACATTGTGCCTGCAAACATGTCCGATGGCCACGAAGATAGCACCACATAACAAAGTAACACGGACAAAGTCGGCAGCCAAAGAAAATCATGAATTTTTCCGCAGTACCTAAAATTTGTACATTTTCTGCGTGGGAGGCCCTTCCCGTACACATATGCGTGCAGACATACACTGTAAACCAGGACTGAAGAGCCATTTAGAACAGCATTCCCCCATCTGGCCACCCATTCCCCTTTTTTTTAACCCTTTTTCGAACATTATTTTTAACAAGTAATGGACAATAAATTTCAACATATGACGTTCACTGACTGATCTATCACTTAATTCCTGTATTCTTGGGCAGCAAGTAACGGATGATAAAGTTTTGAGGTGCTTAACATTTCAGCTCATCGGTATTCTGTACTTCCTATCAGCCACTTGTGAATGAAGATGCAGAAATTGCAATCGCAAGACACCAGTAAAATATACGTTGAGCGACGTTGAAAAGGCCTTGCAGCCTAAAGAACTTGAATAATAAGGGACAAGAACTCATATCAAGTAAAGCATCTAGAAGTATACGATAATATTTTGTGATTGACTACGTGTATTGGACGATGTTTGTTAGCAAATTGTAAACCAAGAAGATTGACGCCGAGGAACCACTCATTGACACTCTAACGGGACTAGATTTCTTCCCTAGGCCATAGAAGATTTTTTATATTCGGAAATGAAAATTATTCAGGTAGTTCCATCCAGTCCCAACCAATACTAGATCTTATTACAAAAAGATCAAATGGCGGATCGAGTAATTTCACAAGAGGGGGGGGGGGGGTGCAAAATTTGAAATTCTACACTTCTGGTTAACCCATTTTTTTTTTCAATTCACCTGTCCAATATATTGCCCCTGTTTTTTGCTTTTTCCATGTTTTTTTTTTTTTTCCTCTTTTTTTTTTTTTTTTTTTGG
>CALNVZ010003434.1:13484918-13497309 GCA_940671915.1 Paracentrotus lividus | reverse complement strand
AATAACTAAATAAGATAGAGAGAGAGGGAGGGGAGAGAGAGAGAGTATCCGATGATACTAGATATGCGGACTGATTGCATGAATAGATTTTTTGTTGTTGTTTTGTTTTGTTTTTGTTTTTGTTTTGTTTTGTTTTGTTTTGTTTTGTTTTGTTTTGTTTTGTTTTGTTTTTTGTTGTTGTTGTTGTTGTTGTTGTTGTTTTTTTTTTGGGGGGGGGTAAATGGATGTATGTGACTGATTGATTGAATGATTTGTTTTAGACGTATTAATTGACCACTGATATATGATGCCTGGTTGATTCATATTATTAGTCCCATTGTTACTAGCTGGAAGAAAAAATTAGTGATGTAAGCTCATTAGGCCACTTGAATAGATATTGATTCATTAACTGAATTTATGGGTCAGTTTATTATCTTGTTTATTGTGTATTCAGGCTTTTTTACATAATTATATAAAGGGCTTATTATTATACCAATTCAATCAATCTTTTCTTTATCTTAATTACTGAGAAGGGAAAAAATGTTAGGCCAACGAAAGAGTGAATACTAAGTAATCTAAATGGTGATAATCGAGCCCAACTAACCAGTGGGCCTAGGTCACCAGGGAGACACCTTCCCTGGCCTAACGGTCGACAACTCAAAACAAATTAGATTGAAATCTTCTCCAAGGGTACTACCCGCGGAGGAATTGCGGATCTCAAGGGTGCACAAAGAATACGGTCCACCCTCCCACCCCCATTCCCTGCTCGCAAATCAGCGCGCCCTTCATTAAAAAAATGAAAAAAAGGCTCCAATAAATGTAGAAAAACAAATATTAATTGAGGGGTACGGGTTGACAAAGGCTCTTGAGGTGAAAGGATTTCAAAATCTTTGTTTGCCATGTCCCTTGATCATTTATTATGATCCGCTCCTTCGCAGGAGGATAAATTTTGTACTGCTTTTGATTTATAATTTTTTTTTAAAATCCCCCCCGCCCCCCCCCCCCATCCTCCCCAGTTTTGGGGGATAAACTCGAGGCCGTGAAAAGGCCGTGAAACTGCAGTCCCGCGCGTGCTACCTTAAGCCACGCTATAGATCTTTGCTAACAGCGTTCGTTGCCGTAACGGATAAACTAGAGCCAGCGCAGCGCCAGTGATAGAATAGCGCGCTACGTGTTGTGCTGAATACGGAAGTACATGTACGCGGAAGTACCCAACATCAACTCCCTCTTTCTCAAATTGATACTTTAATTTAAGGATTCTCAGAGCTCATCACGTCACTATAAAACAACAAAATGCCGGTGAGTATCATTCAGATACGATGAAATATATAGATTCTTATTTATTGACTGATTTTTCAAGTAGTAAAGCCTGGATAAAGCGTCAAAAATTGTGGTGGGATGGGTGTTCAGTCGCACTCGTATGATTTTGTGTTGGGTTTTTTTATTTCAGCTCCCGGGCACGTAGAAATGTTTACCCATTTTGCACGACGCTCGAATGATCACGTTTAGCATATGAAATACACTACCATTGTGCCTTCTAATGAACAATAGTCACGATAAAATTTAGATTCGTCATTTATTTTTTTGGTAAGTCCTCATTTCTTTATAGAAATCTAACTTAGATCTCTATACGTTTTCAAATGTTGGGCGAAGTCCGACAAGCGACAGTGTCAGTGGATTTGTTGAAGTTCCTTTTTATATTTCTCTTCTTTATTCTAAAAAATATTGAAAGAGTGGGTCTACGCTTAACCTTTTGTTAAGAAAACATGACAATGTGTCTTCCGAGCTCAAGCCAAGTCAAGGTGGCATATCCATTGCACTGCACCCAGTGCACTATGCAACTAATTTAACCATCACAAGCATGATTTTTCTCCTCAGATTTTTTTTTTATTTTTATTTTTTGCATCAGACATGTGCTGCACATGTCCGATGCACTGAAGATAGCACACTAACAAAGTAACACGGACAAAGTCGCAGCCAAAGAAATCATGAATTTTCCATACCTAAAATTTGTACATTTTCTGCTGGAGGCCCTCCCGTACCACATATGCGTGCAGACATACACTGTAACGGACTGAAGCCATTTGACGCATTCCCCATCGGCCACCCATTCCCTTTTTTTACCCTTTACTCGAAACTATTATTATTTTTACACATGGACAATAAATTTCACACTCACCTGATCTATCACTAAAATCTGTATCTTGGGCAGCAGTACGATGATAAAGTTGTTGAGGTGCTTACATTTCAGTCGTATTCTGTACTTCCTATCAGCCACTTCAGTGAATGAGATCAGGAATTGCACGCACAGCTAAATATACGTTGAGCGACGTTGAGGGCTTGCAGCCTAAAGAACTTGAATAATAAGAGGACAGAACTCATTCAATAAAGCATTAGAATACTACGATAATATTTTGTGATTGACTATCGTGTAATTGACGATGTTTGTTTACAAATTGTAAACAAGATTGACCCGAGGAACTCAATTGACCTCATAACGGACTAGATTTCTTCCAGGCCCAAAGAAGATTTTTATCGAATGAATTTATTCAGGTAGTCCCACCAGTCCCAACCAATACTGATCTTTACAAAAGATACAATGGCGGATCGAGTATTTCACAAGAGAGGGGGGGGGGGTGCAAAATTTGAATTCTACACTTCTGGTACACCCCATTTTTTCACCCTGTCATATATTGCCCCCTTTTTTTTCTTTCCATGTTTTTTTTTTTTTTCTCTTTTTTTTTTTTTGGAGGGGGGGGGAGGGGTAACGTTAGATGTTTATTTTTTTGCCCATATCATAAATAAAACAAATCGAGCTGGTCCGTTTTTGACTTGACTTTTTTTTCTTTATTTTTTTATTTCTTTATTTATGATGGGCAAAAAAAAAAAAAAAAAAAAAAAACGGCTTTTTGCCCATCATAAAGGTCATCAATTTTTTTTATTTTTTTTATTTTTTTTGTAAAGGGGGGGGGGGGGGGGTAGTGCCGACTCGCCACCCTGGATACGTGCCTGAGATCCATCAACGTTCTGCAAATTGTTTTTTTTTCACCCAATCATGTAGGAAGGCCCATTGGTGGCGGGGGGAAAAAAATGTAACAGGAAAGGGAAAGAGAGAGGCGGCGAGAAGAAGCAGAAGAAAGGATTGGTGAGATTGAGAGGAGAAAAAGTTTAAAAACTGCCCGAGGGGGGGGGCAAATATATTTGCAGACCAATTTATCAAACAAATCTCGTTTTCAAACAAATAAATTTCCCTGATCCAACGAGTAAAGATCAAGCTCATTGCTTGAGTGATAAAATTAAGACGCCTATATACGAGACTAACGCTCTCTAGAGAAAAATTCTCTTTCCTGCAAGATCCCACACGGAAAACACGTCTACGCAAAGCGTGAGCTTTTCCCAGTTTTTTTTACATTTTTTTAAAACTAAAAAAAGTAGTTACATATTATAGAGTTAGACTAGATCTAAACTTTTTAATATAGGACACTTTTGAATAGTACATGACGTCTGATGATTTTAAAAACAAGGCAGAAAAATCGTGCTTTTCAGGGGTGAAGCGTTCCGCCGTGTTATAGCTACTTGCGGCGTGCAAGCGTCAATAATAATTGACCATGCAATAAGTGTAAGTGCTCCCGTACCAACCCCCAGGATGTTCGGGAGCTACACTCCCTCACTGTAGCAATTTCCTTTCTTTTTTTTTTTTTTTTTTAACTTCTCTGTCTCATGCCCACATCAGGAATCAATTTATTTTAACTGTCAATTAATTATATCACAATTAATGTTCAGGAAAATGTGTCGCGTTTTTATATCAATAATCTGAAAATAAAACAAGTTGCCTATAGCCTAATTCCATTGTTAAAATAGAATGATCCAATCTTATTTTTTACTCCTGCATCCAACAAAAATGATTATGATTATTTTTTGTTGAATCTTTAAATTTCCATTGACATGTGAGTAATAATTATTTTGCCATTGTATCTAAAACTATTTTTTTGTTTTCATTTTTAGGCCTATCACGCTACCAAAGAATCCCAGCTGAATGTAGGGAACATGGCGCTTCTACCTCTCAGGACCAAGTTCAGAGGACCAGCTCCTCCTGCCCCCTCTGGTAAGTCCTGTTCCTGGTCATAATCCTTGAAATCCCCATTATGTATTTTTTCATCTTCGATTCCTTCATACAGGTTATTGTCAAAATACTGTTCTGGTCATGAAATTGAAATGTGGATGACTCTGTCTAAAGGTGCTTTGGAAAGGTTGATAACAGTTTACCTAAGCATTATTATGTGCTGTGAGGTTTTGGAATCACCAAAATGATAAGAAATTGACCTAATTTTGCTTAGAGTCACATGTACTTACACAGAATTGCATGTTTTGGACAACACTAAATGTTGGACCCTGAACATTTCAGCTGTTTGGGTATATTTTGTGTCATACAGGGAATAATTTTAGGAGAAAAAAATGCATAGCAAAATTGCTATACAAAATAATTTTTGTATAGCAGTTGAACAAAATTGTATAGCAGTTTTTCCCACTTCTGCGCGGGCAAATTTTAAAGTTAAAAACATACTCCATTTATGAAAGCAAGGTTAAAATTCCGCAGCGATCTCAATCGGGCTTGATGCTTGATACAAATCTTGCATTTAATGCTACTTAACTTCCCTCCATTGTCTTCATATTCAATCCATTCCCGATGTTGGTCAAGTTCTTTAATCCATCCCTCCACAGTCACAACACGAATAGACATGTTTGCAAATAATTCCAGAAATATTCCACATGAATGAAACAGCTGCCTTCGCAATGATGTGTCAAACGCAAATCAAAACACTGGCGGTGTCACTGCACTGAATACTCACGTGCGATCAATGTAGTCAAAACATCACTGTTATAAGGTGACTCCGACAATGTGTGAGTGTGTCGTTACTATCGAGTGTGTGTATTCTGTGTATGTTAGAGAGTGACTGTAGTACGCTCATCGCACAGCGCTGATCATGTGCTTCCCGCCGTCGCATCGCATGCACATCGGCAGGCTCTGTGTATCGGCATTTAACATTCATAGCACAATAACATGTAAAAAGTAATACAGGTTACGCGGGGCAAACAATCACTGCAAGCCCCGATCGACTCATAGACTGTCAATTTGCGCATCGCAACAGCTGCGATTCATAAAAAAAGTTGCGTAGCAAATGGTCAAAAATGCATCGCAAATTGCGATGCGATACCGGGAAAATTATTCCCTGTCATATTATGACTATTAGGGTAATTGAAGAACAATCTTTGACAGTGGACCTTTTTACTATGATATTCTTCCTAAATAGCAATAGTTAACATGAAAGCTCACAATAATTTTCTTCATCTTTCCCACTACACTAGATTCCCTTTAAAAACAAATTTACAGGGGCTCCTTTACCTCAAATAGAGAGTTTTGGAGAAAATATTAGCTACAGGGAAAATTTTCCCAGAGCACTTCATTATTATCATTTTCATATATTGTTATTGTTTAGGTATCCTGTAGGTCTTTTTATCATAACATTTTTCTTTTGGGGTAACTTTCATTCCAAAAAATCTCCCAAAATACAGTATTATTTTTGTTCTTATTCTAAAGAAATACCTCATATGACTGATTAGTATAATCATTCTATTTCTTTGAATCGTGACTGGATGGGTGAAGACTAAAAGTACCAAACAATTATTTTACTTTTATACAGTGTCATCAAACTTAATTCAGCAATACATTGTACACAGGAAATTTTTTCTATTATTGTGTAAATGTATAACTCTATCTTTGTTGTATTGAATTTATTCAAGTAATTACAATAATCTTAAATATTTTTTTCTTCTTTTTTTTCCTAGCTGATGAAACTGACATCGTTGATGAAGCTATATACTTTTTCAAGGCCAATGTTTTCTTCAAGAATTATGAAATCAAGGTATTAAAGTTTAAATTGATCTGCTATTTTTGACCCAGCAATTTTATTCCACCAGTAATTCAAGAACATATTTGATTCTTACTTGTACATGGAGTGAGTTTTGTAAACATACAACTGGAAAATATGTGATAATAATTTAGTTTTTTTTTCCTCTTATAGTAGTAATATGTCTGAGGTTAAATGATCTGGACAGGTATTTTGTCAAATGTATCTCTATATCTATTTACCTTTATTGATTAAAATTATGAATTATGTGATGATGCAGAGTCAAAGGCATCAAACGATTTTAGTTTGATCCTGTAAACATTCAATTGTGACATCTTGTTTTACTCGCCCACCTTCCCTATCTAATCACCAATTTATTGTATCTCTATAGAGTTCAGCTGATAGAGTTCTTATCTACATTACGCTGTACATCACAGAATGCCTCAAGAAGTTGCAAAAGGTAATTATTTTCCATGCAGTTGTTTGATCAATTGTTTGGTTGCAAGAACCCATCACAAGTATTTCCAAGGAGATCATTGCAAAATAGAAAATACAATTATTATTAGGAAGGATTGTGACCTCACAGATGGAATAATAATAATGGTGGCTTCTTATAGAGCGCACAAGTCCGTCAGGCATGACGCTCATGGCGCTATACAAACATATAACAACAAATAATGCTGCATTATAATGAAGTACAAACAATTCAACATTGTAATCTCATGTAGGGTACATAGATTATAGAACGCTTTTAAGACAATATATATTAATTAAAGATACCAAACAATATTTAATCAGATGTTAAAAATAACATTTACACTACCGGTAATTCATTTACACAACATATTATATATTTAGGAAAAATAGCTCATACAACTGACGTAAGTTACATATCTATCATTATTATTCATTTATTATAATAATGATTTACAATGTACATGAGGTATGAAATTAAGCAGTGAAAAGATATGTCTTAAGAAGTTGTTTGAAAGAAGTGACAGATGAAGCTTGGCGGAGAGGAAGAGGAGGACTGTTCCATCACCTTACCACAATGGTGATTGTATGTGTAACGTTGAGACCATGCTTGTGGCAGGCAGCAAGGTTCAATCTGCGAATTGATAGAAGATATTTTTGGTCAAGGTGAACAACCAAATAGTTCTAAAAATGTAGGTCAGGGTAAATTCCAGTCTAATGGACATATGGTATTTAAAGAGGGAATGAGGGGTTTTTCAAAACCTTTTGAAGCAAAGTAAATAGTACGAAACAGTGTTCTTTTCCAAAAGTTTAACAGGCATGTCCAATTGTTGGTGGCAACCAGAGCAAATTTACCAACCAAATTTTGACCATAATAGACTTGAAAAAAAATCTGTAACTTATAATACTTGGCACTATGATGATGAAAATTGAAATATTTGATTTACACTTGCTCTTCAAGACTGTTGATACTACAAGTCTTACACATTGAAATGGCAAGAATAACATATAATATTGAGAAATAACATTTTTGGATTTGGGGATTTGCTACCCACTTCTTTTGACAAGTGCTTTTAGATGTTACAAAATTACATCACACGCTATAATAACTATGGAAACGTTGTCTTGTTAATATCACCAGTGCTCTTCCAAGAATGCTGCTCAGAAGGAGATGACATCATTAGCTATTGCTAAGTTCAGTGTACCAGGTGAAGCAGGCTTCCCTCTCAATGCACTCTATCAAAAGCCAGCTAACAGGTCAGAAGAAGGTAAGATTAGTGGGTGATCGACCAAGTGCAAGCGACACTTTGCCTCCCCCATTTATACAAGAATCGTACATTCATATTAATATAGCTACATGTATATCTAGTCTGCGCCCCTTCTTATTTTAAAATTTGCCTTTTTTTTGCCTCCTCTTATTTTACCATGGTCTTATTTTAACGACAAATTTTACCTTTACATGAAGGCTTTTCTCTTCAAATGTAACCGCAACTGTAACATCCCCACTAACTTGAAAGGAACTTCAAGGTAAATTGAGATCAAACAATCATTGACTAATATGTTGTACTTGTTGTAAATATTTCATTTTTGTTATTTATCTGGAATAAGTATTCAGTTCCAACTTTTACCGATTCATTTTTTTTATACTGCTTTAAAAAAATCAACCAAAAAACAAAAGACCAATACAAATGTTTGCAATCAATCACAAAAATGGCATGCCCTTTTGTTCAGAAGACTAACCAATGACCATAAAAATCATTCAGTCATATTTGCAATTGATCACAAACCTTGGTCTTACAGGGCCCTGGATGCGCTTTTCTCTCCTAACTCTCAATATTCTCATTTAATTTTTCAGACCAAATGAGGAACTACCTCCAGCAGATTAGACAAGAGACTGGCCAACGACTAGTTGAAAAGGTCATCGACCCCGCCACCGACAAACCTAGCAAGTTCTGGATGTGCTTCACCAAGAGAAAATTCATGGACAGAAGCCTCTCTGGTCCCGGCCAATGAGCAAGGTCTAGATATAGAGATGGTTTAGTCGTGAGAGATATATGCATAGTGCACTTACAGTATTACAGTCTACTCCTGTTGTAACGAGGCACTTTGGACCAAGTCAATTAAGTGGTAGTAACAAAATCTTGTTATATGCCTATAATACAGATCTTGTAAGCAGATGTGCGCAAACAGGGAATGGGAGAATGGCTTCGTAAAAGCACTCAGATTTTTTAATGGGAGTAGACTGTACTGTATAAGGGTTTTTCTTAAAGTGGGCATTGAATATAAACTTGTGTGTTGAGAGCGAAAATGTAAAAACAAACAGTTTATGGTCTTCTCCTCTCAATAGACAAATTAATTTCATCAATTTTTTAACTAATTTTGAAAAACCTTTTCGATTATAAACTTTGGAAACAAAGTTGCAAATTTGAAACAAATACATAACGTGGAAAAAGAGAGATAAGCTATTGAATGGTTCAATTGTTCTGCTTCTTATGATTTTCAAGAACAAGCAAAAATTCTACATTCCTCATATGTTCAGATGTGCACTAAATATTCCTCTCAAGATTAAGCTAGATGTAATCATTTTATAAAGGTCTCTTCCTTCATGTATTATTACATAGCATTTTTTATTGAAAAAAATAGCAAAGATAAGATAGTGTTACAAATAATATATGTTTGTGTCATATAGAATATGTAACTTGTTTGTACCCTAATAAAGTACACATGAAAAATCTTCATTTGTGTATAATTGGAGAAAAGCAAACTCCACCACTTAAACTCGTGGGACTATCCCATGATATGTGATTTAGATGAAAAGGTGCATCACTACACCAAGGTTTCCTCTATCACATGGAATTTCTAGTGTTTGTGAAGTTATGATAACTTTACAAACGACTTGAATATGTTCTTGGATGCTATACTTAAGACATGCTTAATCATTTAGAACAAGAACTGATCGCCAGTGGTATGTAAAGTCATTTGTAACTTGCTCACGACTTTGTGAAACAACAGGTCCTCCTTAATACATGAATTTTTGTACTGTATAATTGAGCAATGTTGTTACATAAAGATGTAGAATTGATTGTAACAGTAAGCGATGCATTTGCACATTCATGTAAGTTTTTTCTACTTTCATTAGCAGATTATAAGATGAAAGAATTTAAGAAAACAATGTCTATTATCTAAATTGTTCTATCTAATCATGTATGATTTTGTAAGGTGAGATTGATTAAGTGATGAAACACAAATTTTAAAATTAGTGCAGCAGCTCATTTATATTTATTTGTTACATCATTCCAGTTGTTCATGATTTTTTTCGCCTGGCAAACACATCTAGGATATTATTTCTGGGCAAGTAGGAAAAAGAAATTTAGATTACTTTTTACTAATGACTTTTAGATAACCTATTAACAAATCTGTCATTATGAATGTTCTCAATGTGTTGTTTACCCAGTATTACAGAGAACTGATTAAATCAGTCCAACATACCAGGTCCAACTGACCTGTTCTATTATTAAAAATTAGGCAAATTAATTTTTAGTACTCGTTGAATGGAGAAATATGATGGAATTAATACATACTGTAGATTTGTATCCATTGCAACAAAAATATAAAAAATAGCATCACCTCACTTATAGCTTTTAAGATAAGTAATAAACTTGATTATCATTCACTATCATGATTATAATGATAAAGAATGTCAATGCTAGAAGAGGTTTCATAAAAATTCGCACATTAAATGTCAACTATTATATTAAATGAATGATCTTTGAACACTTGTTAAATTTTATGGGAAATGAAGATATAGAGATAGACTGAGAAATAATATGTAAGTTAGTAAGAGAGAGAAATGACAGTGCTGGGAAAGAGAATGGACTGGAGGAGAGAGAGAGAGTAGTAGGGGGAGAAAGAAGGTGGATTGGGAGGAGCAAAAGAATAATAAAAAAAAGAAAGAAATGGTGGTCCGAGTGGAGAGAATTGAAACAGTACTGTATAGCGAGAGAGAAAGAGAGAGATTGGGGATAAAAGGTGGTGGGGTCGGGTGGCAAAGAGGGAGAAAGAGAAATGATGCTGGGAGAGAATTATGGAGAGAGAAAAGAAGGTGGGGGAGCAAAAAGAAGAAAAGAGAAATGGGGATAGAACTGGGGAGAAAAGAGAGAAAGAGAGAAAATGTAGGCAGGGGGTAGCAAAGAAAGAAAAAGACAAATAGTGGAAGAGAGAATTGGGACAAGCCTAGCATCACGAGTAGCCTGGATTAAGAGAGAGGAGGGGGGGGGGAGAAGAAAGAAGTGGGAGGTGGGGTAGCAAGAGATGAAAAGAGAAATGCTGGAAAAGAGAATATGGAGAGAGAGAAGAGGGAAAGAGGTGGGGGGGGGGAATGAGAAATAACGACGCAGGAGAATGAAGACAGATTGGGGAGAGGAGAGAGAAAAAAAAAAAAAATAGGCAAGGGGGTATAGAAAGAGAAGAAAAGAGAAATGTTGAAATAAAGAATAGGTAGGGCCTACCTGCCTGGAGAAGAGAGAGAAATTGATGAAATAAAGTGAAGAAATAAATAGATAAACAATTGATATTAAAACAGAAACCATTAAAGTTTCATGAAAAACAGATTGGGATAAAGTATATATATCATCAGTGATAGGCCCTAACAACTTTGTGTACAAAACTCCCAACTTTATTAATTCAATGTTCACGAACTAGCTTTGCCTTTTGATTTTCTTTTTTCAAACGATTTTTTTTTTTTTTTTTTCATAAATAATTATGACAAATAGAGTAGCTATAGATGATTTTATTTACACGATATGAAAAAAACAAAAAGTGTGTCTTGCCTGGAGATATCGGGGATCGAACCCGAGGCCTCTCGCATGCAAAGCGAGCGCTCTACCACTGAGCTATATCCCCTTGCTGACGGGAGGAGAAGACTTATAATATATGTAGCTAAATTCATTAACAGTTTATATCTTTTTTGGTAATTATTCTATCGTAGTGCATCAAGAGTACCACATTCTTCAAATATAATTATAACGTACTCTTGAAGCCAAATTTGAGGATAAAATATGTGTCTCTCGGATATTTTGACATTTTTACTATGCACAGAGCAACGGTCAAAGGTCACCGATGGCGTTCATCGAAACGGTTTACACGTTCCCATTCGTTCAAATCTGTGTTGGTTTTGCACAATTGTTGGTAAACTGTCCGATTCTAATTTTAGTCGATGGATGAAGGGATCTTATTATACCAAATTCACTGACGATGGTAATGTAAACATGGTACTTTAATTATGGATGAAAAACCACCACCTAGTAGGAGGTCATCTGGACAGAGTGATAAATCGAAGAAATCTGGTAAAAAGAAGAAGAAAAGTAAGCACAACAAAGACCGCAAACGAAGTCCGGAAGAAACGAATTCAGACAGTGCATTAGAAACAGGTAAAAAAAATATATAAAAAAAGAAGAAGAAAAGAAAAAACACAGATTTTTGTTGTAGCCTATCATTTTGTACCCGAATGTAGAGTATGAAGGTCTATAGGCCTATTCTAAATCTGTTTAGGCCTATGTGATGAAGGTAATTTTTGAGTTAATTAGTCAGACATGCATGTCATTGTCAATGACAATTCGTCAATTGTCAATTGACAATGTCTGACCAATGACAATGTTAATATTGTTAAATGGTTCAGACTCGGTCCGAGACACTCATAATATGATGCCAATACTTTAGTATTGATGGTCCGAGACCGATCGAGTTGAGTTGAATAATGAATTTGTTCAGTTGTTTTGACTTTGTTGTTGCTTTAAAGTAGAGTAGACTCTGCCTTCCGACTTTCTTCCATTTCTAGGGTCATTGTTACTGTTAGGGCCTATCTAACGTTAGTAGGATGGGGGGTCCGTTGTCTGGACACTCAATTAAGCAGTTAAAAACATCGTCTTATGCTCTGGATTTATTCAAAATTTGTGCAGTAAATAGCAAAAATGTTTGTGAATATTTGTGCTTTGTTATATTGTCTGATATTTCTTTTTATAAAATAGCTC
>CALNVZ010003434.1:13460994-13475935 GCA_940671915.1 Paracentrotus lividus | reverse complement strand
AGAAGATAGAAGAAAGAATAATAGACTGACCATGATGCACAAGATTGTTCACCAGAAAGTCGACCTAGTACTCGAGGATCATGTGCAATTAAACCGCCGTGGGGAAGGGGTCGTAGCAACCAGGAATCATAACCCACTTTCACTAGATGTCCCACGTGCAAGAACCAACTGCTTCCAAAAGTCGTTCTTCCCTAAGACAGCAAAAGACTGGAATATGTTATCATACAACATTACTTCCATCAATAACCCCTCAACTTTCAAACTCAAATTGACAAAACCAAAACCTCAATAGAAATCCTTTCGGCAAGACCTCTGCCACACACAAGTTGAGTGATGTTCCAGTAGGAGCTTGTCAACAAGACCAACCGTGAAACCGTGAAACCGTGCTTATCATCATCGATCAATATTTGTTTTCTATATTTCCTAACGTTCTGTGCTAAAAAACTTGAAAAGACATTGCTTATATTGCTTATATTGATTTTAACCAGCCATTTGAAATATGTTTTCAAGTTGTAAACATAAATGGCTGGTTAAAAATCATGTCACCGGACACGTACCCAACCTGTCTGGATACACAACAACTGGGTATAGATGTAGGGCATGAGGGAATGGAGGCAGAATCATCTTCGAAAAGGCTTTGAAAAGTGGATTAGGATCTAGGCCTCATCCACTTACACTTTAATATGCCTGGTCAATTCAAAGTAAATCAATTACTTACCAGATATATGTTTCTTTCATTGTTTTGCTATACGTTGGTAAGATCTTCCTCAATTTCAGCTTTTTCAAGATTTACTTCTCCTTTCAAGTTGAATGCTGTTTTATTTTATTTGAGTCAATATAAGTGACAAAGATTTAGGCCCACACATTGTTTTTCTTCATTAGATTTTTTATGTATATGCTCTGCAAAGTTCACTGAGATGACGACAGGGACCAATGAAAATAATTATCCCAAAATGTAGTCCACAACTACATGCATTTAATTGTATATTGGTGATATGCATGTTGAAATCTAATCCTTAAAAGAAGAGAAGAAGAAAAAAAAGTAAAACATTTTGGGGAAATTATACACTTTTGGCTTTGCACAGAATCTTTATACTCAAAGGACTGGATGAATCACCTTGGTCAACATACATTGTAAACTTCCTTTTTTAAATTTTCAAGGATAATAAGAAATAATTTTTTGTTACATCTTTTCCTTTTCCTAAAAACAAAAAGAGGATGTTTTCATATTGTTTACTTTCAGAAGAGCATGTATTTAGATCTCAAGAAAAACAGAAATATAAAAGAAAAATATGAGTGAAGGTTTGAAGAAAATTGACCAAATAATATGGAAGTTATGAATGTTTGATATTTTGACTTTGTGACGTCACATGTGAGCAGTTGTGTATGTAAATTACATACCTTGTCTTTTTTCATGGTTCTTGATAATGGAATGGATCTTTTTTCATCTATGTGAAAATAGTTTTGATGATATATCAGCAGCCTACAGGTAGGTGAAATAATTAATATTCTTCTGAAAAATAATATTTATTTTTAGATGATTTATTGAATTTACATACCAGTACAAAACAGGTAGGAGAGCAGCCCACATATGACGTCACAGAATCAACATTTTAAAAATTTGTTACGTCCTAATTTTTGTGTCCATTCTCTTCAAACAATAATATTGCTTATAGTTTTCTTTTAGTTTTCTGCTTTTTTCACACCAATTTTACCAAATAACATTGATGCCGAATTCAGCCTCTTTCATTTGAGAACTGAATCTAGTGTTTATCCATTTTAACCAAATTTAATCACAAACATTTGGATACATATTTAGTGGGTTGTGGCCCTCTGTGTGTCAATGGCAACCCCAAATTGGTAACCATGTCACTCAAATATTCCATTAAAAAAATGTAACATGTAGTAAAGTGTTATCAATGAAGCTTCTTTCTTGAAATTTAACCCTTAAAAGGCCGGGTTATTTTTACCATCTCACAGTGGGGGGGGGGGGGGGGGGGGGGGGGGGGGGGGGGGGGGGGGCTGATTAGGCCCCCCTTCAGATCTCGGCCGCCGATCGCGCGAGCGCCGTGAAAATTTGCACAATAGTGGTGTGCGATGTAATATACAAGACTGTATAGTTCGTTTTTCCAAAATAATGTTTTTTAAATTTATATTAATTAATTGTGCTAATTTATGCATGAAATTATACTTTTTGCTCTAATCATTAAATAAGGCTCCTAGAATGCTAATTCTTGGTGTAAATATTGTTTGTAGCATTCTTAATGATTATACGTGAAAAAAATTACGGTATGTAATTCAATTTCTTATGTATTTTATTTTTTGGGGAATCTTCGTTCATTATTTATCTCTGAATATTACAGCAATATCAACTAATATAATGGCTAATAACCATATTTTAAATACTGAAATATGATTTTAGCATGAAAAGCCATTTCCCGTAAGTTTTGTACAGAAATACAGAAAATCGGTTTTTGAGCCTGCGCTGCCTTACATAATGTTGTGCAATTTCCGAACCGTATACGCTCGATTTGTTCAAAATAGTTTTAAAAGTTGCGTAAGATGTTAAAGTATAAAATCATAAATGCGCGGCAACTTGACCGCGCGAAATGTTGAGGGGGGGGGGGGGGCTGATTAGGCCCCCCCCCCCCGGCCCTTTTTGGGTTAAAGGAAATTCCAAATGAAACACTAGTGTTTTTTCTTCTCTTTTTATGTGAGGAATGGCACTATAAATATAGGATATTTAATAGAAAAATAAAGAAAGGCTAATTTATAGGCCCTAATTATAGAAATATATAGAAAAGGACAAACAAGGCTAATTTACCATAAACAAATTTGTAACAGCCTTGATTATCAAATTATTTAATAAAAACTAAGTGTTAAACTAATTTCATGCAGATTTTTTCCTTTTTTTCCCTTGTATTTCTTTAATTTGGTGCAAATAGCGTCTCCGATTGACCTTGAGAAATTTTATTTGTACATACTTCTCGAGTTTGAGTGGCTGTATCATCATTCCTATATAAAAATGATCGGCCAAATAATAAAAAGCGAGCTCTGAGACTAGAAAAGAGACCCAACGATCCCAAACATCAATGTAAAGTTATCCGAGCAGCAACCCGTTCAGAGCTGATCCGGTGGATCCAGGAGGGGGGGGGGGGGGGGGGCAAAATTAAGAGGGAAAAAGTGCATGTATAATACCCCCTCCCAACCCGCGGGTTAAAAATAAACCATAAACTTGTATGAGAGGAAATTTTTGATGGTCGAATTGCCGAAAATAATTTACACCTAATTAATACGGAGTTATATTATCGCATATACGCCTTCAATACCTATTTAGAGAATATTCTTTCTTTGACGTATGAACCATTTATAAGTGCTACACGTGTAACTATCAAAACTTGAAAGCTTCTCAGTGAAAAGAAACTGAAAAAGGCCAAGCTTATATATTCAATTAAAGATATCGACGAGATAAGCCCATTTAGATTATTGATTACTGACCACTGTAAGAGGGCGCTTGGAGCTCATAAAGAGGCTTTCTAAAAAGACGCAGAAAGACGCTCAGTTTCTAAAAAGATGCAGCTTCCAAATTTACTTCTTATAAAAGCTGGAGATGTTTTTCTCTTCTCACCTTTACATCTAATGCGAAATCTCAAAACCCATTGTTTGCCGACAAAGTGCCATCAAAAAGCAATAATCCCGACCCTTGTCCGTCTTTTATTTACAATTCGTAGATCTTATGCAATACAACACTCTGGGGGAAATTGGGTAGTGTATAAGGTTTCTGCTCTTCACTCGGTTTTTAATTCTTGAAATAGATTTGTCTTTCATTCAGCGTGATATCGAAGGTTTGTTTTGTCCAGTAAGCAAACATCTCAAAATCGTTTCAATGAGATAGAGAGGCAAGATACATGTAGCACTTCTAAAGCAGAGAGAAAGCAAGGGGTTCCAACAGCATAATGATGTCCAACTGAGCTACAAAAGAACTTCAATATCATGTAGGCCTATGTTCATTCCGTGTAGCTGAGAATAGAAATAACATCATCGTAGTTTTGGGATTTATCTGTTTTGAAGAATCAAGAATTATGGATTTGTGTACATCTGCCTGTATTTTATTTTGATGCACATCCATTATCGCGTGATCGGAGGTACTAGTGAAAACGCAACTTTAAACATTGCTACAATCATCGAATAATTTTTCAGCAGACCGAGACGGACAAACGGAAAATTGTGCGTGTTATTTCACATGTTCTTTCTGTTTTCATATTTTGTGAGACATTTGGGATATTTGAGATTAGAACTGTTATTGGGCAACAACGATTTCGCCTCGTCTCGAGATTCAAGAGACTGTTGTTCTTATTTCAAATCAAACACTTATTTCAAATCAAACACAACTAATTGATGGATGGACTCTGAACAAAATGTATGCATGCACCCTAATCATGTCACATTTAAGTGTATCCATGGTGTCTAATTACATGTTTTCGATATAAAGTCAAACACTCAATAATTATCTTGAGTGCCAATTTTGGATTGTTTGAACAGAATGACACAATGGTTCATTTGAAGCGATAGACAGTTTCATTTTACCCCCAAAATTCGAGGTGTGTGTTATAACGTCAGAATTTGTTTATCTGGACACGTTAATTGATCATGAGTTGTCATTCTTTGATACGGAATTCGATATCTTTAACAAGTCTATCGACTTACACCCCCTTTTTCATGTCGAAACGGATCATTTTGAAAGGATGAACATTAAAGTCATGTTAACCAAGCGGTCGGGACAACTTCAGCGGTAACAATGTGGCTTACCGCATCATTTTCGATAACACCGATCACTTCCAAGCCAGGCATCAATAATCGATATCCAATTGTCGTCTGCACAATGATGGTATGAATAGAAGATCAACATTTGGCATTGGGATATTGCATTCATCAGACATTGTTTAGTTGTTTTGCCAAAGGGGTTGCAGACATCTTTTGACGGGGAGTCGTCACCCGTTACATTAGATCATGGAGATATTGATTGAGGCTGTTCATGACTTGTTGAATATGAAATGAGTCGCGTTTGTTGTGTATTTTTAATGTAGTCATGTGCATGTATACTACTTGTTCTACTTTAACCAACTCAGTGTAAAACATCTCAGGCCTGCAACATCTATTTCGTTATCGGAGTATTAAATCATTTTGAAGACTTTGTTTTGTTTGTGAAGGAAAGATCAACAAGGAACTAACATGACTAAAGGAACGGATGAAGAACATCATTTGTGAAACAATGATTGTCGAAGTTTCATTAAGAACTTCTGCTCTGGACTACATGTATATCTGACTCTATTTTCTCCTGCGTCCATACAAACACACTACATATATTTCTACGTCTTTCAGTCTGCTAATCGGTGTGATAATGTTGTGATTGTCTCGTAACTTCATTGGTAAAGCACATCTACATGTATGAACAACTTTTCAACGGTTTTCGTTGTTGGAAAGACGCCCCATTATGGCATGATGCGATATTGAAGAGCTGACATTCTCTACAATAACCCATTGTCATCATGATCATAGGAAATTGAATTTGTTATGACAGAGAGATCGTCTGATATTGGCATGATCTCGCAATGACTAATGTGCTTGATGTGATACCGGTTGTCGGTTGACGAGTGTGACGATGATGCCGAAAGGCGAGACCACGGAACCGCTACAACTCCCGGTCATTGACAACGACTTCTTAGTGTCTCTGCCCAAAAGGACAGGGGGATCGAGTCCGCAAGGTCCTTCTAGCTCAGGCTCCAATGGATCACGTGGTTCACGAGATACTCTTTCAAAAAGTGCGTGAATAACGTTGAAAGTTTAATAATAATGATATGTTCATGAGGTAGATTTTGAAATGAGCGATTTCAGCATAGGATGGGGTCGGTAAAACCCTTTTCTATTTTTGGGGAGAGAGAAGAAGGGTTAATGACTCAGATTGCAGGAAAATTGATACTGCCTTGGCGAGATGCTCGAGGCACCCATCCTTGTATCTGGACAAGTACCCTCTGGACAATTACCCCTCGGACGAATATCCCAGAAATAGGGTTAGGGTTAGGTGTAAAGTAAGGGGATAGTTGAACGAGGAATAGTTGTCCAGGGGTAATTGTCCAGGGGTTAGATTTCCTAGAACCACCCATGCCCTTTATTAAATTCCCTTGATACATTACTTGTTAGGTTATACATTATATATACACACACACAAAAAAAAAAAAAAAGAAGGAAAACTAATGACAATGTAAAATAATAATTTACATGAATCATAATGACATTGTCATGATCATGAGGAATATCCGAGTGTTAATTATTGAACACATCCATTCAGAAACCTTTAATAATCATGAAAGTGTGTGTGTGTGTGGGGGGGGGGGGGGGGTCCGCCTGCATGTACAGTGTAGGGTACATGCAGGTAATATGGGCCCCTAATCTCATTTGGCTAATTTGCATAAAATTACAAAATGACACACAATCTAATATTTGTTTATATGAATCAATAACTACTGCTCTAACTTTTATTGTGAAGAAAAACAATTATCACCAACCCCCCCCTGTCTGCAATATTAAAATGTTGACGTCATCACCAAAGTTCCCATATTACCTGCATGTGCAGGTAATATGGGCATATGTATTTAATGTATTTTTTTTATTACAATGACTCTACTATGTCTGCAATTTGCTTAAAATGTTGAAAATCATTAACTTTAAGATATCATTTGAAATTATACAACCCTTCAGTAAATACTTTGACTATATATTTCATTGTGTTGTATTTTGTATATTATTTCTTTGTTAATGTTATTTAAATATTGTTTTCATTATACAAATCAATATAGGCCTACAATAAGTTATTTATATTAATTATATACTGTGAATATACCCCCAAAAATCGCAGCAAAGAGATTGATGCCTCATCCCAATACTAAGTACCAGAATCATTTCTGCCATTTTGGACTGCCCATATTACCTGCACTAATGTTGCTATGTCAGACAAGCATTCAATGCCACATTGCACCCCTTCACTACAACAAATTGACCTGTACACGCTAGTATGATCAAAATGAAACTATAAGCTTACTAAATATACAAACATTTGAGGTTACCCCCTCAAACACTTTTTTCACCATCATATTCTGTGAAATATCAAATTTTACATCAGGGTAAAAAAATGCCGTAAGTTTTACTTACCTTGTTGGTTTTCAGCAATTTTCTCAGAGAAATTTCGGCATCAGATGCTCTCAAGACAAAAGATTTTCGTATACAGTTCATATGAACAATATTATGGCGCTCACACCGGTCACCGGTTGACGGTCACGACATGATTTGCTTCGGGTGGCCCATATTACCTGCATGTACCCTATGTTTGTTTTTTGCATAATGATATTGTCTGAGTACAGTTAAACAGTTTCTCTGATTTAAAAAAGGAAATATTTATTGGTGTTGTCTCGCAATGTTCATTAATTTTTCTTTGATCATGTTAATGAATAGGTATATAAAAATTTCATCATGAATGATTTGGATTTACCTCGTCACAAAACTATTTGGATAAATATTCGATGGTTCCTGTTGCATGCACTTAATTTTTTCTTGATTCGCACTTGACCCAAGGGGTGTCACTACATGTATCATTTGTTTGTTGCGACACCCCCTTCATGATGTAAAATCATTATTTTGTTATGATTTCTTGCAACTTTGTGATTAAACCTCATAAAATAGGAAACAGTGTTGTTGGTTTTTAGTTCAATACAAAGTTGCTGCCTTGTCTTTGTTAAAACTTTCTTAATATCTTTTTTTAAATTTTATTTTTTTATTTTTTTATTGGCAGGTCGAAATCGGAAAAAGACAGACAATCACGTCACCAAGAAAAACGGTGCACTTTCGCGTCCTTTACAATCATCGAGCAGCAAGTCCCTATCTTCGGTCTCCATCGGAACTCGGAAGAGCAACAGCAGCAGCGGCTCGGAGATCCGATCGCAGAACGACTACCTGGAGAAATGCGTCTCGGACATCTTCGAGAGCTCGCAACGTCAATCGTCGGCGCTGTCCGTGCGCACGAGCGGCAGCGGAAGTTCCCGAACAACCACCGATGACGGTCGGGGGTCTTCGGAACTGGAGAACGAGGTCGAGAACGTTTCCGTGACGCTGGGGGAGAGTTTGCGATGGGACAATCCGTGCACGAACCCAGAAGAAGAAAAAGAGAGGATAAGACTTTATAAAGTGAATCGAAGGAAAAGATATCTGATGGATATTGTGAAGCAAAGGCGAGATAAAGAAGGCGTTCTTAAATTCGCCATGGAACTTGCATCAATGGAGGGAAGTTAGTACGAGGTGTTGTTGGACTAATAGTCAATGTGCTTCCTTTTCTGGATTTAAATGCTTCCTACAACTATGTCTTTCTTCATGAAAGAGGCATGTGTTGTTAGACGACGAGCGTTTATTGCGAACATGTTCAGTATCGATTCGACTTATTGTTTGGGGGGGGGGGAATTCCATGTTCTTTGAACAAGTCTAGCCTAGAGACTGGAAGAAAGTGCTTTGATGTTTTTAGACTTTAGTGTTTGATGATGACTTTCTTCTGGAAGTTAAGGGATTGATATTTTAAGTTCGATTTTCCACTTATGTGACGTTTGGCTTGTCTGCATTTGTTGTGTTTGGCGAGAAATGTAAAATATATTTTGCTGTGAAAAGTGCCAATGTTTTGTGCAACATATTACAAACGAAAAGACAACATAAAAGTTATATTGTAAGAGAGATTCAAGTATATCACAGATTTATAATCTGTTGATATAAAAATCCAAATACGCATGTTGTGAATGTATAGAAATAGATATTTATTAATGAATTCCAGAAGGCAGAGTGTCCGGCAACATCATTTTTACATGGTTTATTGTGTAGATTTGGTTGCAGAAGAACAGCAGAACTTTTTTTTTTTAAAGAATGTACCGTAATGCCTCATTTAAAGTAATCCTTCTTTGTATTTTGTATTTTTTTTTTTTTTTGCCATTTGCCCTGAATTGTTATTGTTTTGTTTTTATGTGCAATACTACATGTGAAATAAACGGCTTGGATTTATGTCAGCGATTATGTTATCGCATATTCGATTCTATATTATCATGATTATTGTCTTTCAGATTTTCACCCGTCCTTTTTATGCGATCGTAGAGTTACGATACATGGATATGGGGAACGCTATTGAATTCTGCTCCCGCAATCTGATCTGTATTATCCGACGGACAATCATTCCAACGATACCGAAATTCCTGTGGATACTAAACTATACATGTGCGGATAATTCCAGCGGATTATTGTATTTTAGGTGGCGTTATACAATTGTGATCAGGTTATTTCCCATTACTACTATTACTAGGGATGTCCACTAAAATTTTAAGTTATTTTTAAGTTGTTTTTGCTAGCCTTATTTGATAGAGCAATTTAAAGAAACATTTTGGTACTTGAATATCAAAATTGGATGTTCCGTTTCAAAGATATGACCAAAGAGTGTCTCAGATTACCAATGAGCTGCTAGAACACTTTTACAAGTTTCAGACAAAGCCAGAAAATGCAATAAAAGCTCAAGTTTATGGTTCTTTTTGTCTTTGATTTATTAAACCAAATCATACCAAACTATTTTCTATGTGTCTATCAACATGAAATGAGATTATAGTAACACAATTAAGTAGATTATACAAAGATACAATTTATGGCAGTACAAAACTGATGGTTTGACATGTATGTTACCGTATGTGATCCAATATGACATCCGTGGAAAAAATACTCCATAGGGCATGTTTCAATAGGAAACACCCTAGACATTGGTATTTCATGGTGGTGTGGCTCAGAGCTGAGTGTTAGACAGGGTAGAAAAATTTTAAAACTTAAATGGCCAGTGGTAAACATTGTTTCTTGTTTTTCACCCCAATACATTTTTTGTTCAAAAATAGTGAATTTTATAAATACTTACTTCTCCTTATCTGAATCTATTCCATATCATGAGAAATTTCAGTCATAACACACATCAAATAGAAGATCACTTTGAACACGCTGTAGTTTTTTTTTATATCAATTTTTCCAAAGGAGAAGTTGATCTTCTGCTGAGGTATTTTCTAAGGAAGAAACTGACCAAATTAGGAATAAAATGATTGATATTTACCACTGGCCAAAAGACAATTTTCGAAAAAGCTGTTTTTTATTGAAAATTTGCTGTTTTCTGCCTATGTATTATTGAGTAGGCAGTGCATGGGTTATTGTTTGCATTGTAAATGCATGGGTGACTACATCCATACAGTGAAGTGGAAACCGTTCTAGTGGCTTTTTGCTTTTGTTTGGCCATCCTACTATTACTATGTTCATAAAATAATATTGCAGGGGCCGTGGAGCCGGGGGGGGGGGGCTGGTGGGCTTCAGCCTCCACTTGGTTCAGCAAACGTGTACAAAACGCAGAAATGTTTAGATTTGCCCCTCCACTTTCAAAACGCTCCGCGGCCCTGTATTGTTTATTATTTGTAGAGCGAGATTTGCGTTCATATTTATTTCATGATGGCTACATAATATACAAACTAAGAATTGTATGTAAACTGGAAGTGGTAGATTATAATCTGTATTGTGAAAACTACATTTGTATAACAAGATCGGCATCAAATGCTGATAATTTATCTCCACCCCTATTCAATTTATGTTGACCTATAGAAATGCCCAAATGTCGCGAAAAGAGATAGGCATACATGTAGCTCCATCTACGGTAAATTCAGTCCAGTTGATGTGACTTGTCAGCGATGCACATGAAAATGATACCCCCTCCCCCCCCCTCTCTCTCTCTCTTTCCTATTTTCTTCACCTTCATTTTATTTTTGTCTCTCTCCTCTCTCCACCTCCACTTTTCTTCACCTTTCATTTTATTTCTATTTCGCTCTCTTTCATCCCTTCTTTTCACATCTCTTATTTTTTTTTGTCCTATAGTTTACATATGAAATTATTTACAATTTTAAGATTTATTCGAGATCTGCATGTATTTATTTATGAATTTTCCTTTTTATTGGTAGGGTACTTGAACTTGAAATATTGTATCCTCACTTTTTAAATGTTGCCTGTATGTATCTTTTGTTCTACAGAAATGATTGTTGTATAATTGTATCATTTATACTTTCTAATTTTTCCTTTTTGTTGTTGAGAATCTTCCTTTGCTCAACGTGATTACAACATGGCAATTCTCTTAAATTATTGTTTTTTTCAAAGCACATGTCACATAATAAAATAAATTAAAGTACTTTTTAAAGTTAAGTCAAATATTGTCCACAACCAATAACTTTGTTCGCAAGTAATCGGGCTTCACGTACATTGTGAAAGCGTTAAAAAACACCGGAAGTTTAATTGATAAAATATACGGGTAAACTGTACGATCTGCTCTTCAAATTTTGTCCCTTGGTCTTGCTTGACCTATATTAGATTTTTTTGTTTTTTTTTTTTGTTTTTTTTTTGTGAGATTCGTTGTGCATATGGCATCAATAACGAGTAATTGCAAAGCATGGAAGAAACTAGAATAATGTGTAAAATGTGTAAAGCTCTTGTATAAGATGAAGAGACCCTATTAGTGGTATCTCACTCTCGTGGTTTGGGACGGATTTGAGATGGGTTGATATTAGTCGCGGAAACGTCTCAATGTCAGAAAAAAAAATATTGAATACGTCTCTGAGTGTCCTCCAAGACGTCTCCGCGAAGTGAGATACCACCTTGATTAACCAAATGAACAGTTACAGTAATTAAAGTGTCATGTGAATTGCAAAGATTGTATTATCCCCAGTATTTATTATTTTTGTTGTCATTATATACAAACAAATATATACAATCTGCAGCATTATTACAAACAGTTCATTCCCACAAAAATCATTATAAACATGAAAAACAATCACAATCAACAAATGCACACTACATACTGTAAAAAAAGAAATATATTTACATTATAATACAAGATAAAGATAACGGAACTAACTATATTGCGAATGTAATAGAAAAGTATCGACTATACATTTATAATAACTATATTAAAACAAACACTTCATATGAGAATTTGTTCTAGACTCCGTGTAGTATAGAGTATTACTATTATAGTAACCATGCCATCAAACGTTGCTCAAAAGCCAATCAAAATACATTACCCGGTATTTCATGAAAGATACCATTGATGGCAACGTCACTATGATAGTAACTCTATATGCAAGGGTCCTGGTTGGAATTGATAATTTACTCAGATTTCAAGTCTGTGATATTTGAGATGGGTTTTAAAAAGGAGATTTCATCACGCTAATAATTAAATGATATCTTCGCCATCTCTTCCAAAGACCACATATAAATCCCTACCAGACTTATAGGTTTGTAGTACAGTCGATCCCTATTATAACGAGCACATGGGAGTTTTCAATATTACAATGTTATAATGGGAGTGGACTGTACAGTAATAGCGTAAAGTTCAAAAACTGGAAGAAAATTTATTTGTTTCATAATAAGGGATCAAACCTAATATTAATCATAATAGATGGTATGTCCATGACTACCTTTTATTGGTCATTCGTTTATTTTACCACAGCGTATGGAATGGAAAATTTCGTATGGGAAATGCATCATTATTTTGAGCTTTCTTCGGTATTAGCTTTATGCAGGTTAATGTAACTTTTCTGAGAGTAATATTGTCTTTCATGCCTTTTACAGGTATAGGCCTATGAGACCATGGTGTTTGCGATGGTGAGAATTTTCGATTGCCCTACAACATCCACATTACAATAACTGAAATTTCGTTTTGTCTAAACTTGCAAACCGGAGCCAGCGATTTTTTTCGAGCCTGTAAGTCCCATACGTACACGCGCGGAAATAACAGGCCTAAACCCAGTATGGTATTCTCTACATCACAAACTCCATGATCGTATACCTGAAGACAACAGAAAAGTCCCATACGTACGCGCGCGGAGATAACAGGCCTCATGGTAATCTCTAACATAGCAAACTCCACGATCGTATTACCTTAAAACTAGATGAAGACAACATAAAAGTCCCATACGTACGCATGCGGAGATAACAGGCCTAAACCAGCATGTCTTCTTATACAATTCCACGATCTTGAACCTTTCAATCAGCAAAACTACGTAGGTTCACTTTATTGACCTCTTAATAAAAATTTGGCAATAAATTAACAAACCTACATACACAATCTTAACTTTCAACAAATAGCATTGCTTATTTGAAATGTCGTTAAATATATTAAAATACAATATCTAAATCCGTCTAATTAACAAAAAAACAAAAAACAAACAAACAAACAAAAAAAAAAAAAGAAGAAAAGAAAATAAAAAGATTAGAAAAAATATGAATTTCCAACTTATCATGAAGCACCATACTTTATCAAACTTTCGTTTTGTATCTGCCATTGGATTGCAACTTTGTATTATAATAATCGGTCAAAACAAAGTAAATAATGGAATCTGTTGAATTAAATATTTCGACAGTAAAATACATGTAGTACTTTTATTAGTTACACATTATCATAAGAGAAAAAAACCTGGCAAATCTAAAACAAGCACAAATAAAAACAGACTCTACGTTAAAAAAAAATAATAGCATTGGAAATATAATTTGTTTTCCCCATTTTGATATAGAAAATATCACAATGAATCAAACGGCAAAAAACCTAATGGTTTAGAAAAGGTTAATTAAAACTTAATTATGGTATAATAATAATAGTTGATCCGCCTTTACCTAACTTAGTTACCGATATATTGCCCCATGGATTACTAAATAATGGCATAGGCCTAATTGAAGCTAACATAATGATATATTTACTTCTAATCTAATCAAACAGTCACTCTGTATTTCAGACAGTCGGGATCATCACTCATCCTAGCATTTGGACACCGCACACTCCACCAGGTTTTTATTTGCAAACAATGAAACGAGAAATGAAGACCACTTATGATGATGTTCGACAAGACGAGTAACCGTCTGCTGAGCGAATAACTCCGTTCCGAAAGTTTCCGTTAATCCTTGGTCTTGCGTTCATTGGGGTGCCGAACACAATCCATTATTTTCCTGTCTGTCTGTATTTCTACTTCCGTCGATCCGAAAGAAATACTGTTAAAGAAGTATTCGACGTGGCTTTAACATCACTGACGTCAGGATGTAGGCCGAATAGAAGATAGTTTACCTTTATGACATTGATTTGGCACCGAGCTTTTGCACTGGTCACTTCTTCGGCCACCCGTACGCCGCATCCATTGTTACTATGTTAGCGATGCCGTGACGTCAGTCTGTGGAAAACATAAATATTATATATCGTTTAATAGTCATTACCATGGTAACAATGTCGGTGTCAATTCACTTGCATGAATTTGACTGACACATAGTCCCTGGCTTCCATGTTGACCCAACTTGTACAGCTTTATCGTCTTCTCCTCGTGGTGGTCCACCTCGCTCACGAAGGTCTCGGACTGACTTCGGGAAGACGAAGAGGAGGTCGTGTATTGTCTCGTATTCGGCGCATTGAGTTGGATGTAAACGGTTTCTTTGTATCGGCGGTACTTGCTCCCGATGAACACTGCGTGTAGGTGCTGTAGTACCGTCCCGGATCGGGCTGACCCGGAACCATTCGGACTTCTTCGCGGAATCGAGAGGATTGTCGATGTCGTATCGGACACCGTAGCGTACTCTTGATGGGCGGGATGCGGGAGATGGAGACGGACTCACTGTATTCGGCGTTCTTCGGCTCCCTGCTTTGAAGAGGCTGGATGCGTTCCGGGTATTGTTCAGCCTCGTCATGATGAATTTGGGCGTGGTGGTTGTCGTCATGGTAACCATTCCCGTTTCGGAGTCCCGAATGTCGCCGACTGGAAGGAACCTCTCTCTCCGTTACCTCCTGCATGATCAATAAATAAAAAGG
>CALNVZ010003434.1:13431821-13460531 GCA_940671915.1 Paracentrotus lividus | reverse complement strand
TCTCTCTCTTTCCTATTTTCTTCACCTTCATTTTATTTTTGTCTCTCTCTCTCTCCACCTCCACTTTTCTTCACCTTTCATTTTATTTCTATTTCGCTCTCTTTACATCCCTTCTTTTCACATCTCTTTATTTTTTTTTGTCCTATAGTTTACATATGAAATTATTTTACAATTTTCAAGATTTATTCGAGATCTGCATGTATTTATTTATGAATTTTCCTTTTTATTTGTAGGGTACTTGAACTTGAAATAATTGTAATCCTCCTTTTTAAAGTTGCCTGTATGTATCTTTTGTTCTACAAAATGATTGTGTATAATTGATCATTTATATCTTTCCTAATTTTCCTTTTTGTTGTGAGAATCTTCCTTTGCTCAACGTGATTAAAACATGGCAATCTCCTTAAATTATTGTTTTTCTCAAAGCACATGTCACATAATAAAATAAAGTTAAAGTACTCTTTTAAAGTTAAGTCATAATATTTCCACAACCAATTAACTATTGTTCAAGTAATCGGGCTTCACGTACATGTGAAAGCGTTAAAAAACAGCCGGAAGTTTAATTGATGCATAATATACGGGTAACACTGTACGATCTGCCTCAAATTTGTCCTGTGTCTTGCTTGACCTATATTATGTTTTTTGTTTTTTTTTTTTGTTTTTTTGTGAGATCGTTGTGCATATGGCATCAATAAACCGAGTGAAATTGCACAAGCATGAAAGATAACTAGAGATAATGCGTAAAAGATGTGTAAGCTTCTTGTATAAGATGAAGAGACCCTATTAGTGTATCTCACTCTCGTGTTTGGGACGGATTGAGAATGGGTTCGATATTAGTCGGGAAACGTCTCAATCGTCAGATAAAAAAAATATTGAATACTCTCTGAGTGTCCTCCAAGAACGTCTCCGCGAAGTGAGTTACCACCTGATTAAACCAAAATGAACAGTTACAGTAATTAAAGTGTCATGTGAATTGCAAAGATTGTATTATCCCCAGTATTTATTATTTTGTTGTCATTATAACAAACAAATATATACAATCTGCAGCATTATTACAAACAGTTCATTCCACCAAAAATCATTATAAACATGAAAAACAATCACAATCAACAAATGCACACTACATACTGTAAAAAAAGAAATATATTTACATTATAATACAAGATAAAAGATAACGGAACTAACTATATTGCGAATGTAATAGAAAAGTATCGACTATACATTTATAATAACTATATCTAAAACAAACACTTCATATGAGAATTTGTTCTAGACTCCGTGTAGTATAGAGTATTACTATTATAGTAACCATGCCATCAAACGTTGCTCAAAAGCCAATCAAAATACATTACCCGGTATTTCATGAAAGATACCATTGATGGCAACGTCACTATGATAGTAACTCTATATGCAAGGGGTCCTGGTTGGAATATGATAATTTACTCAGATTTCAAGTCTGTGATATTTGAGATGGGTTTTAAAAAGGAGATTTCATCACGCTAATAATTAAATGATATCTTCGCCATCTCTTCCAAAGACCACATATAAATCCCTACCAGACCTTATAGGTTTGTAGTACAGTCGATCCCTATTATAACGAGCACATGGGAGATTTCAATATTACAATGTTATAATGGGAGTGGACTGTACAGTAATAGCGTAAAGTTCAAAAACTGGAAGAAAATTTATTTGTTTCATAATAAGGGATCAAAGCTAATATTAATCATAATAGATGGTATGTCCATGACTACCTTTTATTGGTCATTCGTTTATCTTTACCACAGCGTATGGAATGGAAAATTTCGTATGGGAATGCATCATTATTTTGAGCTTTCTTCGGTATTAGCTTTATGCCAGGTTAATGTAACTTTTCTGAGAGTAATATTGTCTTTCATGCCTTTTACAGGTATAGGCCTATGAGACCATGGTGTTTGCGATGGTGAGAATTTTCGATTGCCCTACACATCCACATTACAATAACTGAAATTTCGTTTTGTCTAAACTTGCAAACCGGAGCCAGCGATTTTTTTCGAGCCTGTAAGTCCCATACGTACACGCGCGGAAATAACAGGCCTAAACCCAGTATGGTATTCTCTACATCACAAACTCCATGATCGTATACCTGAAGACAACAGAAAAGTCCCATACGTACGCGCGCGGAGATAACAGGCCTCATGGTAATCTCTAACATAGCAAACTCCACGATCGTATTACCTTAAAACTAGATGAAGACAACATAAAAGTCCCATACGTACGCATGCGGAGATAACAGGCCTAAACCCAGCATGGTCTTCTATACAATTCCACGATCTTGAACCTTTCAATCAGCAAAATCTACGTAGGTTCACTTTATTGACCTCTTAATAAAAATTTGGCAATAAATTAACAAACCTACATACACAATCTTAACTTTCAACAAATCAGCATTGCTTATTTGAAATGTCGTTAAATATATTAAAATACAATATCTAAATCCGTCTAATTAACAAAAAAACAAAAACAAAACAAAACAAAACAAAAAAAAAAAAAAGAAGAAAAGAAAATAAAAAGATTAGAAAAAATATGAATTTCCAACTTATCATGAAGCACCATACTTTATCAAACTTTCGTTTTGTATCTTGCATTGGATTGCAACTTTGTATTATAATAAATCGGTCAAAACAAAGTAAATAATGGAATCTGTTGAATTAAATATTTTCGACAGTAAAATACATGTAGTACTTTTATTAGTTACACATTATCATAAGAGAAAAAAACCTGGCAAATCTAAAACAAGCACAAATAAAACAGACTCTACGTTAAAAAAAAATAATAGCATTGGAAATATAATTTGTTTTCCCCATTTTGATATAGAAAATAAATCACAATGAATCAAACGGCAAAAAACCTAATGGTTTAGAAAAGGTTAATTAAAACTTAATTATGGGTATAATAATAATAGTTGATCCGCCTTTACCTAACTTTAGTTACCGATATATTGCCCCATGGATTACTAAATAATGGCATAGGCCTAATTGAAGCTAAACATAATGATATAATTTACTTCTAATCTAATCAAAACAGTCACTCTGTATTTCAGACCAGTCGGGATCATCACTCATCCTAGCATTTGGACACCGCACACTCCACCCAGGTTTTTATTTGCAAACAATGAAACGAGAAATGAAGACCACTTATGATGATGTTCGACAAGACGAGTAACCGTCTGCTGAGCGAATAACTCCGTTCCGAAAGTTTCCGTTAATCCTTGGTCTTGCGTTCATTGGGGTGCCGAACACAATCCATTATTTTCCCTGTCTGTCTGTATTTCTACTTCCGTCGATCCGAAAGAAATACTGTTAAAAGAAGTATTCGACGTGGCTTTAACATCACTGACGTCAGGATGTAGGCCGAATAGAAGATAGTTTACCTTTATGACATTGATTTGGCACCGAGCTTTTGCACTGGTCACTTCTTCGGCCACCCGTACGCGCATCCATTGTTACTATGTTAGCGATGCCGTGACGTCAGTCTGTGGAAAACATAAATATTTATATCGTTTAATAGTCATTACCATGGTAACACATGTCGGTGTCAATTCACTTGCATGAATTTGACTGACACATAGTCCCTGGCTTCCATGTTGACCCCAACCTTGTACAGCTTTATCGTCTTCTCCTCGTGGTGGTCCACCTCGCTCACGAAGGTCTCTCGGACTGACTTCGGGAAGACGAAGACGGAGGTCGTGTATTGTCTCGTATTCGGCGCATTGAGTTGGATGTAAACGGTTTCTTTGTATCGGCGGTACTTGCTCCCGATGAAACACTGCGTGTAGGTGCTGTAGTACCGTCCCGGATCGGGCTGACCCGGAACCATTCGGACTTCTTCGCGGAATCGCCGAGGATTGTCGATGTCGTATCGGACACCGTAGCGGTACTCTTGATGGGCGGGGATGCGGGAGATGGAGACGGACTCACTGTATTCGGCGTTCTTCGGCTCCCTGCTTTGAAGAGGCTGGATGCGTTCCGGGTATTGTTCAGCCTCGTCATGATGAATTTGGGCGTGGTGGTTGTCGTCATGGTAACCATTCCCGTTTCGGAGTCCCGAATGTCGCCGACTGGAAGGAACCTCTCTCTCCGTTACCTCCTGCATGATCAATAAATAAAAAGTAAAAGATTGAGTTTAATAACAGCATAAAGATGATGAATCGTGAAACCATACAAGATAATGAAAAGAAGTTATACAAAGTTCCTCAATCCTTCATCATCACGTCACCAAATGTATCAGAAAATATGGCAATAATATCCTGTTGAGTATGAAAACACACCATCACGCCACCAACCCATATTTATTAGCTTTTGTTCTGCACGAGTTTATCCAATTTATTTGATTATATAAAATGTGTTTTTTAAAAAACAGTGGCGGATCCAGGATTTCATTACAGGAGGGGGGGGGCAAAATCGGAATTTCAGATTTTGTTACACCCAAATTTTGTCCCCGTTACATCGGGCGAGCCAAAAGTACACTCAATTTTTTTCACGTCACGCTGGCCGCCGATAAGAGGGGGGGGGGGGGGTAGGTGTTATTTTTTTTTCATCAAAGAAGTCATCATGTATCAGCCATAGGGTAAGGTTTGGGGTTAATCAGTTCGCTCATCTATTTTTACTTCGCTGTTTTTCTTCTTTTTTTTTTTTTGTTGTTGTTGCTAGGGCCCCCTGGATCCGCGCCTGAAAAAGACAGAGAAGAAGGCTTTCCATCTTGTTTACTGTGGACATAATTTGACGACAGATGACCCACGTTAATCACCTCCGGCCAGATGGAAACAATGTTGACAGAATCACAACAAAAAAGTAACCTATTATAATTCAAGATAATAAGCTGAATGTTACTGCAAATCATAACAAAAATGTTTCAATGTCTAGGAACATATGGTGAAGGGCTCAAGGAAAAGGTGCGGAACTTGATTATGCTTCGGGCCCGTAAAGGTTTGAGGATATGGGTTAGAATCCAATAACCCGACCAATTAAATTATGCACGCAGATCAATATAATTCAGAGAAAAATAATCCGAAATAACCTTGAATTATGTACAAACAATTATTACAATATAAACCAAACATTATCATCAACTTCACTATTATAAAGGGATGTGACTACTGACTATACAGTCTGTGTCAAATAAAATGGTACAGTTGGAAAACCTTTTTTTTATAATGTGAAGGTTAATATCAACGTGGTATTGTTTGTTATTTTCATAAAGCAGGAATATCACTCTCTCTTCTGCAATTTTTTTCATCACATTTGGTGCAGTATTTTTTTAGATATGACTAATTTTCTACAATCAAGAAAAATCCATTTTTCGCACGCCGTCCAATGCCTTTGTGTACGATTTCGCATAATGACCGTGAATTCAGCGCTCCAGAACAATAGAAGTGCGTAATTTCGATTTGTTCCTCGTCGCACAAAACTTAGCATAACTTTTGTTTTACGAAAGCAAATTATACAGGACAAAGTGCATCAGCAAGAAAAATCTTTTGGCTTTAATTTGGTACTACAAACACACATTATATGAAAAGATTTCGCACCTAAATGATTTTTTTCCCCGACTGTACCATTGTTTTTTACACAGATTGTAGTGCTTTTGTAAACAGGACTGCATATTGAATGACGAATGGACATAAATTTTAATAGCGCTCTCTACGCTGCAGACTTCACAATTGTGTATCTTTAAAATGTTAAAAGCTAAAGACACGGGTTGAATGCCACCCCAACCCAATTTTTTTTTTCCACCAAGGACTGGACTAGATATGTTTCTCTTTACATCCACACTAGAATGCTTTGGTCATGCAAGATGGACTATTAAATAGCTAATTATTTGACTTGAGTTTACAGCTCCATCTTCAACCCATAAAACAAACAGGGACCAGAAACCAGCATTATTTTAAGAATCATGGTCAATTCAGGAACGCATTTGCCACCAGAGTGGGAAAAGGGCAACTTCGTCAAGGAAAAAGTCAATACACCGGAGCGGAGAAGAATAGAAATAGAAAAACTTAGTGGGTGTCTGTTTGTATTTTCTTTTCTTCAGGTCAAATATAGAGACACCACGTCCTTCCACCAAACATAGACATTCTATTCGGTGTTATGAATAATAAGAAGGTGACAAGAAATAGTCCTCAGTGCGATGACAAATGGCGATCGACTCGTATAAATATGTCATCTTCGAACATCATTTTAGTCAAAAACCCGAGTAGCCCCAAACACTACTTATTGTTTTGATCTTCTAAAACATAATTCTAACATTCCTGTAATAAAATTAGGATTATGAATTTAAACAAAAAGGGAAACTGACCACTCGAGCACTGAAAGTTAAGGGATATCGGGGACGGATATCGACATGGGTTTGTCAAAACTCAGTTGGTAGAGCGCCTGACTTGTAATCAGGAGGTCTCAGGTTTGAATCCCGATGGAATCCCATTTCCTATGATTAAACATAAACCTGATATTTAGTTGCAGTTACCTAGCAACGAGATGGGGAAAAATCTTCCCCTCCATCAGTCAACCTATACTTTTCTTTCTCTTGCGAAGCTTACCAGACTTGAATGTTTTATTCGTCAAAATTAATGTTTGCTCAATGATTATTCCCATTATCATAGCAGGTAAGTTGTCAAACAAACTGATATTCATATACGCATCAATAATCTGAGGTGTGTCTCTGTCGCGGTTTCGACTTGCAAAGTTTCGATTACGTCAAACAATATTTTTTTTTTTAATGACACAAAACAATATGAATCTAAGATGCTAGTCCTGGTACAATGAACGTCGACGTTAAGACACAGAACAAAGGAAGATGAAATGAGCAAGATGACGACATGACATTGGAATCCTAAGAATGTGAAGTGAAATCTATCTCCGTTATGTAAATAGTTTACTTTGTCACTATTTTTGTCGGGATCATGGGCTGATGCGTGTACAGCACGTATGTCAAATAGTGATAAAACTGTCTCGACGTCATGTGATTTTGACCCGATCGATATCATTGGATGGAGCAAAAAAAATTAATGGAAGGGATCGTTTCCTATCTTATTTTTTCTTTTAAACCAAGTTGGATGCAAAAATGCAAAGGCATAACACCCCCCCCCCAAAAAAAAAAAAAAAAAAAAAAAAGCATTGCGAGAAAAGGTGGAGGATAAGGAGCTAAACGGACTGTAGTGGTATGGTCCTGCTATAAAAGTTTATATTTAAAAAAAGACATCCATTTCGACTAAAGCTTCCAGCGACGTTTCGTGTATGATCAGGATTACGTGTCTCTAGAATAGAAATAAATAAAGGCCCCCTTATTAAACTATGATTCTGTACCTGGTAAGTTTTGTATCTTTTCCCAATCTCTCTCTCTCTCTCTCTCTCTCTCTCTCTCTCTCTCTTTGAGCATCACCCTACATCAAGAGAAACCACGGGGGAAACGCCCTCATTACTAATAAGGGGAATCACATTCATGTTCGGGTAATAAATTCACACACACATCATATTTTTTTATCTCTGGCTGAAAGTTGATGTTGAATGGCAAAGAGAATGTCTTCCGTGGCTACAATAAATTAGAAGATGGAACGATGAAGGTCTGTTGTATATCATATCTAGCGTTCTATCAATCAGCATTCATTAACTCGCATTCTTTTCATTGTAGAGCTGACATAAAATTATACAAGACACGGCCGCATAGCTTTTACAGCGAGCTCGTACATCATGTACAGGGGGTGCCATAAAAGTAGGAATGACATGCATCATGAGCATGAAAACTGGAAAGTAATAACAAAGATGACAATTTTGACATGAAGAGCACTTAAAAAATTAGTCTGTATGGCGCGTGAGATAACTCTAATGTTTTAGCTTTAGATGAGCCCCATAAACAATGATAAAAACGTCAACAATTCACGTCTTCCTTTAAAATATAGGCCCACGGATTTTTTAACCGCTTTGTACTTTCTAAAAAATGGTGTATCTGCTTAAATTGTCTAGTCACGCAATATATTCTCTATCAGTATGTAACATGCAAAACATAAATGCCATGACATTTTAAGTGTGTGAAGACCAGTTAAAGACATGCAGACAGTGACCAAGTCGGATGGTTCTTTCTTTTGATACACTGTGTATAAATGAGAAATGCATTAACGTGTTATTTTAATGAGATAAATGATGTCTTGTCGCGTCCTAGTCGTGTACAGCTTGGAAGATGACAACCGGTCATTGATTGACATGCTAAATGATCAGGGTTAACGTGCAATACAGACTTTCAGCTCTTAGAGTTGATTTATAATTTTCATTTACATAATATACGTTTTAAAAAAAACATTAAAATTATGTATTTCTCTATTTATTTATTTTTTTTATTTTTTTTTGTAGACCCCCGCCCCTTCTCCCCCAAAATGATTTTGTTTTTCTTTCTGTTGTGAAATTATTGGGTAAATTATACACATCTGGCCCACTGGGGTGTTGGGAGGGGTGAATATAGGTCTCCAATATCAGGCCCAGAACAGTGCAATTCGTTCCTTGAGTCGGGGGGGGGGGGGTGATGTTTTGCGTGCTGGGACTTCTAAAGCCCTGATGACTTCAGAAAAGGATGACGTTTAAATTAATATTTGTTCGTGTTTGGGCGCGAAAAGGGAACGAACATTCCTGTACGCCAATCTGTCAAACATAGCCATTACTAATCTATAAAGGTGAATATGAATTGAATTATATGACAAGATAAAGTAAACATCATGATCTTCCTAAGTGCGCTGTATGCCAAATAATAGCCAAGCAAGGATATATCTCCTTGGCCTAAGTATAAGGTTTAAAGTTGGATAATCATGTATTTTAGCGCGTCAATGTATCGAGGCTTTTAAAAACTAAAAGTAAAAAGAAAGCAAGTCTTTTAAAATTGATTTTTTTTTTCCTTCCAATTTATACATTCAAACCAGTCTAGCGATACGTCTGTATATAAAAAAAGTCAAGACATAATTATGAAGGCAGGGAGAGGTTCAGTAAAACCCAATAAAATTACATGAATTTGGTCTCGGCTTTTATATTGCATCTAATCATTTTATTGTCACAAACAGGACATAATGAAATTGATATTGGAGGTAATAACCGGTCATAACCTGTATCGCAGCGCCATACCTATTCTAAAGGTATAACATCCAGTCAGTCAGCTTCCCTACCGCATTATCAAGATAAGCAGAAACAGACACAAATTATTTTATTAGACTGACAATTTTTCTTGGTGAAATAATGTGCGCAGACTATTATTTGACGCTTTCACAAAATTCATCGTATTTTGAGCGAAGACTAGACCATCTTCTCCTAACTGTGTCGGAGCAACTTCATTACATAGTCTTAGCCTGTCTGATAAGTCAGACTCTGCTTTCTGCCCGTCTGGTATATAATTATGCACCTATTTAGAATTAACTCATGTCGAAAGTACATGCAGCCGCAAAGAGACTCGTTGCTTGGATTTTATCAAGAAGCAGGGGCAAAATACACGTGATATTTTGGATCCCTCCTCTCCAGGGAAAATATTATATTAGCTTCTAAAATCCTTCAATTACACCGCACAGGATACTCAATTTAACAACCCACTTAAAAAGGAAGACGAGAGTAAAAATATCATCACATGCGGACCCCCCCCCCGTTTCTAGTGGCGGATCCAGGCGGGGGCGCCCCTTTATTTTCTTTAGGAGGGGCGAGTCAAAGAGCACATGACTGTTTTTTTTTTAACTTATGTTTAAAGTCTTATTTATATTCTTTATTTCTTTATTTTTCGGGGGGGGGGAGCCCATTGAAAATCTAAGTTAATTTAAGAAATTGGTCGTCTGTGCTCTCTATCTTTTTATTTATGTATTACTATTTAGGGAGCGCTCTTTGAACTGAGGGACTTTCTTGCTAATTTAAGAAAATTTTCGCATGCCCCACCCCACTTGTCATAATATTTTTCGTTTGCGCCCGCTCTATTTTCAAAATCATGGATCCTCCCCTGTCTATGTTCTTTGTGTTCGACTTCAGACATCCTCATGAACTAATTTCGATATAAATAGCACGGATCCTAATTTCATCCCCCAATTAAGACCGCCACAGGAACCGCTCGTACTAGCATGGAGTCATCAATTATTACCGACAAGTTTCCGAGTACTTTCCGAAGATCTTGACTTGAAATCTTGGATTTAGCTTCTTGAGCATACTTTGATCATAGAGGAAAGAAGTATTTTCTTCAAAGCTTTGATATGGCAAATTATTATATTGTCATTATCTTAAAGAACAGCACAACAATTACGTCGTAGGCCTATATATTTTATACCCTCTACAGAAAGGCCCAGTGGCGTAACGGGTGTCGTAGAGAGAGGGGGGGGGCACCGTGATTAGCTTCCACAAAGTTTAAAGCTGTGTTGTCTTCGGGTAGCGAACCACAGCCTCGCAGGGAAACAAGAAAGGTGGAAATCAAATTAGTGGATATTACAATCAAGGGCAAATCACAGTCAATTGTCTTCTGAAGATGCTACAGCACTGTCATTATGATTAGGAGTGGATATTGCATCAATCAACAGACACGATCTCTGATGAACTTCTCTGCAATTTTTTTGACCATGTATAATGTCAGACGTCCCACGAAAAAGAAAGAAAGAAGAGTGACCAATAGGAAACAAAGAAAAGCAAAAATAGGCCAGATGATGCTGATCAAGAGGGGGGGGGGGTGCAGACCGATTTTACTTAGTCATATCCCTTTGATTGATTGTTTTTTTGTGTTTTTTTTTTAGTATTTAGTAATTTTGTGTCAAATTAATTACTACGGTAAAATTCATGGTGATTGACGTTTATTTTAAATCACAATTATTGCTAGGAATCATAGGGATTAAGGAAGGACACGAAACTCTGAAAAAGAAAATTTCATACAAGGGTCATCGACATAAAGTTATTTAAACATAAGATTATTGGCTGAAAATTAGTCGTTTAGGCTTAAACTTGATTATAAGAGTAAGTAACAAATACTAAAAGCAAAAGATTTTTGTTCTCGGCCTAAACATTTAGTGTATTTCTTCTTTCTTTCTTTTTTTGCTGTTGTTGTTTGTTTTGAACGCAAGAATGACAAGCAACAGTGGCGGATCCAGGATATGAAAATAGAGTGGGCACCAGTCCCGATAATGGGGTGATCCGCCAAATTTTTCTGACTTGAACATGTATAGTCAATGAGTGGTTTTCAAATTATAGCGGGGGCGCGCGTCCCCTGTGCCCCCGCCTGGATCCGCCACTGCAAGCAAACCAAACATTCATTGAACATAACCCATCTGAAGCTTCATCGGAAACAATACATTTGACACAATTATCACATTTGTTAAGATTGGGTGTCAAATCAATTAATAACGTTTGGTCGCCCCCTCCTCAAAATATGTCATCGGGCAAGAGACTGCCCAAACGATTTTAATGAGTGGACGGAAGTAGGTTATTTCAGTCAATTTTAACATGAATTCAGGACGATGTCCTTACAACATACGTCTAGACGACATACCTAAAGTACTGCATTCGACCTCTCCTTGTACATATAATGGAGTGAAAAGAGAAAAGAGTGTTTTTCAAAAGTACATCACTAGAGTAGAGGTGTCTGTGATTATTTTTGCTACAGATGTTTTTTATTTTTTTTTCGGCGACGATACGTTGCGTAATTACCTTTGGGTGACATGCGTTTCAAATTTGAAATAACACAAACATGCAGACAAAGAAAAAAAAACTGTTAAAGATAGCATCTAGAATGTTTCCAAATTATAATCCTGAGATTGTGATTGAACACCTTAAAATGGAAACTGCGGCTTGCAGGGAAAAAAGATACAGCACCTTTGCCTTCAAGTAGATTGCATATTGATCGCCCATGAAATCCTAATTTACTTTCATTGGTGAAACAATGTAAAATAAATAATAATTTTCTCTGGACGACGACAAAATACAAGTCACATGATCATTCATTCATGAAAAACGGATAGTTTTCATGAAGTTGTATGTTTCTTTTTATCATGTTTATAATCATTATAAATCTACACATATATAGGAAGGAAGGAATATTTCCTAACGGGGCAATACCACATGTCTTGGGTCAAAGGTTAGATGAGTTAACGCCCATACCGCGGGGTGTGCGACGACCCCCAATATGGAGGATGTTTATGAATCAATATTTTTATACTCCCATTCAGAATTTTTGACCTGAACGTCAACTCTCACTGGCCATGTACAGTCATGGCAAGTTCACGGTCATAAATTAAATTGTCATTCGGGTGACCTCTAGAAAGATAACTGAATATTTGATATGACAGGAATGCACTCGGTGATGAGATAGCGAAAGAAAATACCAATGACGTTTCAAACAATCTTCTTCGCTTCCTCAATATCTATGCTATCACAGGACCTAATATCTATAGGATACTCCGCTTGCAATAATAAGAAATTGTAATTTTAATATTAAAATAGAATAAATCTCAATAGAATTAGCTCTCCATGTCTTGACAAAAATTATCATTGCTGAATGTAATTCAGGCAAATGGACTTACACATAAATATTTTTTTTCAGCCAACTTGCACTAAAACAGATTGCTGATAAGCCCTTGTATAGGTTATAGCCTTAGGTATATATTTATAGCCCTAAATATAGATCAATATGAAAATTTTGCTACCAAAAATATTAATTAAATCCAAGTTTGTTCTTTAAACTTGGAGGCTAATATTTTGTTCAAAGAGAGATAGGCCTATCATGTTCCAACCCGAACAATCATTATGATATTGAAATACCCCCAATTTATAATAATCTTTTTAAAATATATATATTTTTATTCAACTCCCTATGAAAGCGATTTCTTTAAAAATATTTAAAAATAGGGCCAGTGTCTGTAAACAACAAAATACCATACACTTGCCCATACACATGATACAAATTCCCAACGCAGTGTACTAAAGTATATCACAGACACAAGTGTAAACTCACCATTGTCATGTAATTTAAATCCTAAGTGAAACAAATTTGACGACGAAATGGACCCACGATTTTGATAATAAATCGCCATGGTTACCCCATTATATCGCTTTAAGATGGATTGTGAAAGTAAACGGATTGGATTTTCTGGGCACATAAAACATCTCCAATGAATTTCGTCGAGGAGGGCTTTGGAAGAGGGAGGGATGTGAGGAAATAACACTATGTTGTCGCTTGCCCTACAGGTTTACACACAATCTCATTTAGTACTGTGCACAGGCAATAAAATTATCGAATTTTTCAAGCCTGTAAATTGCATAGCGTCAATCAACGATCTAGCTTTTTTAAAGCAAATTTCAGATTTCAATATAAGTCTTCTCCTTTGAAATTTAACCTATTGAAAATTATTTTTGAAATTACGTTGGCAAATTTGTACATTATTTGCTTCAACAGCCCCCCCCCCTTCCCACCCAATTAAAAAAAGCCTCACGACACCCCTGGTCGATGCAGACGGATGGTAAATGTTAAAATCAAGTTTGTTTCAACTGGTTTTGAAAGGCATCATAAATTAAATTGAAGTACATACTATGCAGCGAACAAAGTCCATTAATAAGAATAACATTGATACTCGTCACCATTTGAGAACTAGAAGATACAGTCAATAATGATTTTAAGCACTAATATTTCGATCCTAATATACTACAAATAAATAAATCAATTACATTTTCGAATAAAACACCAATAAATTCACCCCTCACCCTTCAGCTTCCAAGCACAAACTTCACAATGTTCACTCACCCATACTGATAATGAATTTGTGATTTATATCATGTACATGCTAGTGATTCGTTTTTCCTTCTTCCATTTTCTCAAACAGATTTATTTTTTGCAAGAGTGAATGTGGTTACTGTTTTAATTATAACTTATAAAAAGGGGGAACCCGGATATATTTAATGCATGTCAAAAATGCCTTGAATACAATGATGTGAACAGGTGAAAGGGCGAGTAAATAAGGAATGACAGTAGGGAATAGTACCATGTAAACAGTAATACGGTAGGAATTAAACTTGTGGACTTCCTTGTGCAGTGGTTGATTAAGGGTGCTATCTCACTTCGCGGAGACGTCTCCGCGACAGAATAGAAATTTCGTTTCCGCGACGGATAAATAGTATTAGAGACGTCTCCGAGACGTCTCGGAGACGTCTCCTGAATTTTGGAGACGGATTTTATTTCACAAATTGTCGCGGAGACGTCTCCGCGACAATTTATGAAACAAAATTCGTCTCCGAGACGTCTCCGAGACGTTTCTAATACCATTTATCCGTCGAGGAAACGAAATTTATATTCTGTCCCGGAGACGTCTCCACGAAGTGAGATAGCACCCTCCCAAAATAATTGAACAAATTCCAGTGCGTATTTGCACCACCAGGCATGTCGTGTTATGCAATAATTTATCCGTCTTGGAGTTTTAGTTGTTATTGTTGTTGATGCGTCTTGATGTCGTTGTTGTTGTTGATCGATCTTTACATGCGTTGTACAGATTTTAAAAATTGTATCGTCGGTGTCAAAATCAATTACAACAAACAACAACAACAACCGTGAGCAGAGTCGCTGGGTGAAGTAGAATACGAAGCCACCATAAATACATAAAAATTAATAATAAAAATAATCCATAGTCTGAAAGGGCTGAATTTCCGTTATAGAGGAGGTGTTCAAATCTCCTTGGTTCCCTAGACAAGTTTTTACATTAACGTGAGAGAAAACAGGTGCATTTCTGTAGCATCTAAAAACTGTCCATTGTGCCTCCTTTTGTATACAATCGACACTCCCCACATACATGACATACCTTTTCCTGAATTTGTCAGGCCATTATGTCAAGATTTCAATTTTAAGTACAAAAAGACGGAAAAGACAGCACCCATAGCATTCTGTCGATTTGATTATTACAACTATATAAAATATAAAAAGACCTTCCAGTTCATTTCTGGCAGTCTGGGAAATGTTTTTCTTTTCTTTTCAATAAAGGATGAATCATTATGGAAAAATGGATGTACTTTTGGTTGGGCCAACACTCAGTGGCACGGCATGCTATTGTCAAATTATAGCACTCTTTGTGAGAAATTGTGATATGCTGGAAGAAAGAGAACTATTGACAGTCTGACATCGTATTGACTTATAACAACCTCGAAGTTTAGGCAATAGGAGTGCATTAACAAATAGGTAAATGTGGCTTTATTTGGGCATGAAAATATACATGAGGCGTAACGTTTACTTTCTGGGTCGATGCGACATGGATTTATCTGTCTCGTGGGATAAAGTGACAAGAATATAATTTATATTTGAGATTGGGATTCACGTTGTCATTGGAATATCCTGAAATTGAAAGAAAAAAAGAAAGAAAAAAGAACCCCCCAAAATCCAGAAACTCCAAGTCGCGAACAGGTCGCCAGCTCGTCTCATGGCCGGTGAGTCTCCACCTTTACTTTATAATCATCACAATTCTAAAAATTGGACAATAAGCACTCAATAAACACCCAATGCAATACAATTTGATTCGAGTTATTTCAAATTAAATGTTAAAAAAATAAAATGCATGCGAATTATTAAAGTTCGTCAAAACTCTTTGTGCGATTGTTTTGCTCGGAGGGGTTATTGCAAGCGATATTTTTCTTTCCGTCTGAAATTTCTCAAGAGCTTTAAGGAATTTGTGTCAAATATGTGGTCATCTCGATAAAAATAGTGACACCAATGGCAAACTTTTGACTCTCCAATTACCAAATCGTGTCATAAAAAATACTATCCGAAAAAAGGGGTTGGCGGTAAAATCATATCAGAACAATCGGTCGGGGAATGAATCAAACTTTTGCTGTTATTTAAGGTGGCTTGGGGAATTCTAATATCTTCAGGCTCATGACTCGGGTTTCAAAAACAGGTCGAAGAGAAAGAAAATCTTCATATTTTTTATATAGAAAACGAGAACGTGTTCATAAATTCACACATGAGGCTTACAAAGCGAGTCAGTAACATCATGACTAAATGCAGGAAACAAGTGCGTGTTTGTGCAGTCGAGGGGGTTGAAAGATTTTTTTTTTTTACTCGAATGAAATGACGTATTTTTTGTGACATGAGGACAAAATATGGATATGAAGAAAACAATGTCAATCAAGGTTGGATGGCTCAATTTACAGGGAACGGATAGTGTTTTTGTTTATTCGTTATGCGGCTCTTACACATTGCCGGATGGAAAACGAACAAGAAACGGATGGGGACTTTTGTTTTTCCGTTATGCAACTGTCCCACTGACATGTGCAATTTATGCCGATGTCACATATGGCGGAATGTCTCAATGTCTGCAATAAACGAACAGTATTTTTCTTTGTCTGTGGCACACGGCCAAATGGCCCAACGCACAAGAAACGGATGGTACAAATTAACGATGATAACAAAGAATCCACAGCTGAATAACACAGCTGGCCAATAAATCACGTGATCAAAATTTTCAGTTATTATCATTATGACAGAGTGAAGGGGAGGTGTTGAAACATTATACCAAATGATGTGGGAGGGGAAAGTCTCTATACATTCCATTACGACATTGATATCAATGCTATGTAGTAAATTCATGTTCTCGAACAATGCTTACTCTTGCTCCGAGGGTAACAATATACAAAACCCTCCTTCGTGATTGTGAAGATGTTATTTTGTTTGTGGGGAAAATATAATTCATCAAAAGCTTTGTTGAGCAATCTCTCCTTAAAATATCACAATGAAATTCGATTCCATGTCAAATGCTTTACAATAAATTCCTCACACTAATCGAGTGACTAACTTCAACCCTGCACGGGAATAACACCATATCCTAACACTAAACCTAACATAAAACTCTAACCCTATAACCCCAACACGTCATCTCAGACGAAATTCACAATGAATTCATGCTAAAACATCATTCTGGGCATTGAAACAATACTAAATGAAAATTTTGTTTTAAGCTTTCAAAAAGACTTCAACGTCATGGGCAACACTACATTAATAAACTGGATGCAACTGTGCTTCTATAAATTTGTCATCATCGTTCAATTATGAAAGGTGGACATTTTTAACCCTCACAATAACCATGGGTTAATGGCTCTATTTCTTGCTAAGAAGATTATTGCTAAAAGTCTCAACTTCATCTTCATCCTGTATCAATGTATACAACTCAATCGCTCTAAGCTCATCAATTACCATTACCATGGCAACGTATACCAATCAACATGATCAACATCAGGTAACAGGAGCAAGATGTGAGATGCTATCCATGTTTCCTTATAAGATCTCTCTCAAGACATGTTAACATATTTCGGAGATACATTTATTGGTTTTACTGCCATGACTGGTCTAGGAAATGCTATCTTTGAAATCATAGTATAGATGTAAAATATGTCATTATATTTTTTTCCTCTGGATTAATTGAAACCATGTATGTGCTTTTTTGACATACGCCCACATTAAAATATTGAAAAATATAGAGGGGTCGCCCCTCGGCCTACGCCAGTGGAGCTCATGGTAAACATGTAAACGGATGGACATGATGAATATAACAATTTGAAGATGACGTAGATATAATGCGTATCAGGACAACTACCCGCCTGACAATTACCCCAAGGAAAACTTTCCCCAGAAATAGGAGTTAGGGGGTAATTATCCAGGGGGTAGTTGACCTAGAACCCGATATATGATCACCATTGGATTTTTTTTTCTTCAATATTTCGGAAAATGACAGGACAGAAAAAATAACTAAGAAAAAAAAAACATTTTCAGTGATTTTACAAGAGTTGAGTTACTAAGTTTTTAAGACGATTTCTTTAAAATTGTACAAGCATAAAAAAAAATTATGACGCGAAATAATACATGTAGGGGGCGTACATGAAATTTTTCATTGCCATTCTTCCCCGAAATCAATGCACCGTCATATTCAGATATACACGCACGAATGACTTCCAGAAATCCTATTACAAACCCGAAATTAATATTACAAACCAATATGAACATGAAACCCTGTTCACATCAAGCACATGAATAAAATTACTCAACAAATGAAACCTGTAGGCCTACTGCAGTATTTGCAATAAGTCAGACACGACAAAAGATCCCAATTCTACATTATTTTGGAGAAAACGTTTGATCATAATGGGGCTCATGTATAGATATGTCATACAGAAAGTTCTAGGTTTGTAACAGTTGGTTACCATGGTTACAAAATGTAAATTATTACCCTCACATTGTGGACGCCTATTTTTTGTTGTTGGTTTTATGCCTAATGCTACAGTCACACAGACACTTACGTATAGATACGTTTGTGTTGTTTTAATCTTATTTCATCTTCTATTCAATCATTTCCTATGTATTTCTTTGTTTTACTGGATGAACTAAATTATCAATATTTCTACGGCTGACTATGACGGGTAGGCATCCGTGGCGATCCGAAGAAAATAAAAGACTTTTTGGACGCAACCGGACGTAACTCAACGTAAGTGTCTGTGTGACTGTAGCATAAAGAATTATGCTACAGTCACACAGACACTTACGTATAGATACGTCCGGACGTAACTCAACGTAAGTGTCTGGGTGACTGTAGCATAAAGAATTATGCTACAGTCACACAGACACTTACGTATAGATACGTCCGGTTGCGTCCAAATATTATTTCATCTGCTATTCTATCATTTCTTATGTATTTCTTTGTTTTACTGGATGAACGATATTATCAATATTTCCACTGCTGACTATGACGGGTAGGCATCAGTGGGGATCCGCAGAAAAGAAAATAATTTTTGGACGCATCGGGACGTAACTATACGTAAGTGTCTGTGTGACTGTAGCATTAAGGGGCAGGGTACCGTTCATACGCGTCCTAAATCTTCAGCTTTAGGACGTCCCAAGTTTTAAATGTAAACGACCCTCTCGACATACAGGATTCCTTTCATAAGCTCAGCACCTGTTGTTCAGTATCAATGGAGGATTTATTGAATATAATTTCCTCATCTACTCAATAAACTTAATTCAAAACTACTCCAAAACCTTGGCCTTTGCCTTTATTTCCATACTCCCTTTCTTGCACGTTGATTTGTATTTCGGGTTTTTCCGCTCCTTTCCATTATTATAATCGCGAAAATATCTTTTGGATTTCTTGTTCTGAACCTTCAAAGGAACGTCATGATTATTTGGGGATAATAAAGATTTTACAGGTCAAAGGGCAATGTATGTATTATCAACTGTCACGCAATATTCCTGTAATGAGTTCTTTTCAATTCATTTTTTGGCAAATCCATTTTTCGTCTGCCTTCTTTCTGATTCTCTGAGTATGTTGTTTTTATATTACCTCGTCCAAGTTCTCTTGATTATAATGTTACAATAATATAAATTTACTCTCTTGTACAACCATCCCCTCAAGCGTGTTTCTTTTGAAGATTCAATTATTATTTTTCAAAATCAATTTTTGTTAGTTTGCGATCACCATGACCATCATGGTCGCAAAAAGAAATCAGACATTTTAGTTTGGCTCATGGTTTGACCAATCAACTTGACACCAACATCCAGATCAAATCAATATGTAGCCTATAAGTTCATGCAGAGCGGATACATATTGATTATTGAACACAATGACTTAACATAGTGTACACCTCCTTTCAAAGATATGAACACGGGAGGCAATATTTGTTTTGAATATTCTCACGCACGCTGTATTTGAATGGCTGTATTTGCATTCTATATGACTGTTCTTTTTTGTATTTACTCGACAAGCTTGTGATAGCTCACATCCCCACCGTGTGATACATGATTGATACGGACTGATAGGTTGACAAATGTTGGCATACAATATCACTCAAAAGACACGGAACAGGTCTGCACCCCCAACCCCAAGGAAATTAGTTTCGACCCCATCACCCCCCCCCCCCAAAAAAAAAAGACCCCGATGAAATCAAGTTGGTTTCATTTTGTAAAGAGTAATGTCACATTTCATACACACACTAATGGCATTGTATGGACATTATGAAATTCATTTCAATGTTTTCCAATACAATTATACCTAAATAATATGTATTTATTATTCATGACGAATTGTCATATTATCATACACAATTATCAACGCCAAAAACAATATCACTTTCTTTCTTTCTTTCCCTACGTATTATTCCCCTCTCTTCTTTCACTCGTTAACCCCTCCTTCCTTTCCTTTCTATTTCTTTTGGAAAATATGTAACCCAAAAAATCCCCTTTCCAAAGGGTGAAATGATAAAGGTTATAATGCTTATCAATAAGTAAACAAACGATATGTCAGAAGAATGTTATACACCCTAAATGAAATCATATCTTCATGATAACTTAATTGTAACGAGAAAATTGCACTTGAACTTCAACCACTGTTTGAAATCTGTCTGCCGATTATTATTGTGTGTGTCAAACCAGAGGGATTATATCTTCAAAGTATAAAACAGTCCCGAGAGATATGTCAAGAAAAATATGATCAATCAAGAAAAGAACAAGCTTCTCGTTATAATGACCAATTAGGTAGGCCCTATATTAAATGTCACATTTCAAAAATGTATATGAGACTTTATATAATAATGTAAAAGAGAAGTATCAACAGTTTGGTTATGAACATAGGCCTAGGCATGATAAGTATGGAAATATGATATAAGTTATGCCAAATACTTTTGGAGATCTGTTCAATTATTTATACAATCACTACCAGGTGCTACAATATACACAAATATTCACCAATAAAAAGATGAATTGATAATATTTATAGGTGTACATAGCAACAACGAGTACAACCAAATAAGTTCAAACATTACATTTCTTAAAGATAAACATGCATGATATTATGTTGTTGAAATGTTATTTTATGAAGCAGAAACCAATGTACATAATCCGAAATATTTGATTTCAGTTTCGTCCAAGTTTGTTTGTTTTTTACTCAACGAATGACACTCAAAATTATGATCAACATATTCCATCATCTCCTCAAAGCACGGGTAAATGGACCATTGTTATGGAGGCGGCTTGACAAAGCATTGCGTTTTTAATATTCAATTTACCAAATGATTATGTAAATGTTGAAACTGCTTGGATATTTTAAGTTTTCGATGAGTCCATCAATTCAACTTGAGGTACCTCGTAAAAGCAATCTAGAGGGCATTAGACTTAACCCATTTAGAAAATAATAAATGCAATATATTGATATCAACCCGATGCGACCTCCCACGTCAGCCTCTAACAAGCCCCGCCCACCATACCCAGAGTACAGTTTTGACGGCAGATAAATGTCTCAGCTGCAATAATCTAAATCTCATAATAATAATAATGATAATGATTTTGTACGGGGATTGTTGCTGCTTTCAGTAAAAACAAATCTATTTTTTTATTGTTATGTTGTTCTGCATTATTATCTCAGGACTGGAGGAATGATAGGAATGATAAGAGCGAGCTTGCAGCTCATAATCTTCGCAAAATATCGAGAAGTTAATATTTTGTCACGGTCTGCCAATATATTCAAACTTTGCACTTGAAAAAAAAAATCGTGTCTCAGCAAAGACTAGTCAAGCTTCGTATCTTGTCCAGTGGAGCTACATGATCAATCATGGTCTTATGATTTAGGCCCCTATGCGGTACGAAACGGGCCGTGTATATAGTCATGAAGATATTACAGTGACACGTTACGACCTGGAGTTGAAACTAAATTTAGTCCGTTGGGGACTTGTCCATTAGGATCGAAGTCCTACACAAATACAGAAGCCACTCTTGATATTATTGTTTGCACTTCCAATCAAGAGATAATGACCATCACACGCTGTAATATAAGTGCCCATATACTTATGACGTCATATTTAAGATACGATGTTTCTTACTACGACCCTCCACAGATATTCCACACCACTTCTGATTTAATTGTAGATTGATAACAATAATAACAGATCATCATTTATAGGCCCTTACCCTTCACCACATTGGGTCGTCTTTGCATCTTACTTTGTGATTTTCGTTGTCATGGAAATTCTTGAATTCTTAAATTGTCCATAGCATTAGCAGACCAACAAACTTTAGCAAACGGACCATGCTATGTGAACATTACAACTATTATTTTAATTAGGCCTCATCTACTTCTCACGACTCACAATGAATACTAAATACTACAGCCCTATACCAAAAAAACAAAAAACAATTCTCTTCAAACTCTAGTTCGATGCAACAAGTTATGTGTGTATATATTCAACTCAATTCAATTATTTTTAATTGTTATTTTAGTTATGTTTGAAGATTTCAAAACCAATTATTCCATGCAATCGGCTATTCAGGACAGGATCACTTCTAGACAAACATTTTACATGATTATCTCCAACTCTAATGACCTTGGCACAAATGTTGAGTTACTGTAAATGATATCTAAATAACATCATACTCCACAAACCTCAGACTAAATACATTAGACCACGAACAATGCATGGATGACATATCCCGAAACCACACCGTCGATGTACGAGTAGACTAAACCACATTTCATCGATCCGTACTGGTAGCAAATTGGCAACAACATTTGGTGTACTTGAAGTTGTAATCGACTTCGGCAATGAAGAGGTGAGGGAGAAAACAAAGATGGAGATGGAGAAGAAAGAGAAATGGGGATAATGATGGTGATGGTGATAATGGTGGTGATGATGGTGATGATGATGGTGATGGTGATAATGGTGGTGATGATGGTGATGATGATGGTGATGATGGTGATGATGATGATGGTGATAATGGTGGTAATGATGGTGATGATGATGATGATGGTGATGATAATGGTAATGATGATGATGGTGATGATAATGATGATGATGAATGATGGTGGTGGTGACGATGATGATGATGGTGATGATGATGATGATGATGGTGGTGGTGGGGGTGATGAAGATGATGATGGTGGTGGTGTTGATGATGGCGATAATGATGTGTGTGACGACGACGATGATGATAATAATGATGGTAATGATCACTGATGATGATGATGATGATAATAATGATGGTGGTAATAATGATAATGATGATGGTGATGATAATGATGATGGTAATAATGATGATGGTAATAATGATGATGGTAATGATGATGACGATAATGGTGGTTACTGATAAGGATGGTGATGATGACGATGGCGACGATGACGATGACGATGATGTTAATACTAAAGATGTTATTATAATGATAAAAATTAATATATGATAAAAATGACGATGACTACGATTATAATGATAATGATGATAGTGATAATGACGAGGTTGATGGTCACGATGACTAAAACATATTGATATCGATGAATGAAGAGGAAATTGAACAAAACGGTGATAACGACGATGGTAAAATTATGTCAAATAATTTAATTTAATTGATGAATGGTCACGCATTGTGACGTAAGAACATGACGTATGACAAATAACTTGAACAATCGAACAAAATGAGCATCTGATACAGAAAAACAAACTTCCATGACTTCCATGACAAAGACATTTTTTAAACACAGAATCCTTTCAATTTAGTTCTAACCATTACCGTGGTAACGGGTTATTAATTCCAGTAGTGACGTCACGTAACAGGGGCCGCGGAGCCGGGGGGCTGGGGGGGGGGCTACAGCCCCCCCCCCCCCCCCACTTTTTTCAGCCAACGTGTACAAAAACGCAAAAATGACCATACCTTTGTGATTTTTAGCCTGTTCAGCCCCCCCCCTACTTTTGGCTCAGCCCCTCCACTTTCAAAAACGCTCCGCGGTCCCTGCGTAACATTTCACATGCATCCATGAATTAGTAATAGACAGTATCACAGCTCATCGCTGGATAATTTATCCCGTAGGATAATAGACAAATCTCTTGAATGGCTTCAGGCGTGTCACGTGAGAGGGTGACAATGAAAACTGTGTCAAAATGTCAAATCAAAATAATCTACATTCTTAGAGGAGTCAATCCCTTTTGAAAAGATGACAGTGTTCATAACTGACAACGGGGATTGTGCACAAAACACAATAGTCATATGCAGCGATTCATATTCTCCAATGTGTATTCTAAACACAAGAGGGTGGACGAAAATCGATAAGAGTCACGATCCCAAAGAAAAAATTAAATCCATTTCACTTTCAGTGATAATAATAATGATGATGGGGAAAATATAATAATTGGGGAAGTGGCGACATATTCCACTTATATTTTAAGCAGATGCAACATTCTTCAAACTATTCTAGCTTTCCCAAACCTTTTCTGACATGGCAACAATTATACAGTCGTGTAGCTTTGTTATTTTCTTTTTATCAGAGGTTCAGATCAGATCCAAATAAGCTTGTATTCCTAATATGATTATGACTAGATCTCTATAGTTGACCGAACCTTATAAATTAGAATTATGGATGAAGAATATTCCATTCCAGACTTAAATCAATAACCTTTAGAGTTTAGACATGTCGATCGATCACTAGAGTTGTTGAGTCAATAGTAAAATTCTGACTCAACGAATAAAGCACCAAAACATGAAATGTACACATGGTCATATGGTTGCAGCAGGCTTATGTCGTCCTGTTTACAGTATAGAGTATAATATTCAATATTGTCAGTCTGGAAAGTGGGACAACAGTAATATATCACAAATGCATTGTGATAATATCAGTGTATTACCATCAGGGATATATCATAAATACATAATTATCATTAAAACTTGGTGATATGGTAGAATATAAAACGAAAACCAAGTGATATCAGAAAATAACATTAACAGTGAAAGTAAAAAGGAAAGATGGAAAAATGTAATCACGTATATTGTGAAGTATTGTGATAAATATAATAGACATAGATTCCCTTGCCTTCTTTTTCATATTCATACTACTCCAGGATCATCCCTTCTCATCCACTGAACTTTGTTATAATTCCCATCGTTTCGGGAGGGGGGGGGGACTCCCATTACCATTCAATTCAATACTGAAGTCTGGACAAGCTTGAACAATTGGGTCTGGTATCAGTAGCGGACGCAGATCGGAGTCACACAATGAACTTACAGGGCCCATGCGTAAACATAATAGAGCCGCTTTTGTCCCCAGACAATTGGGCCCCCGAAATGCATTCAATTCGATTTTCTTGGATCCACGCCTGGGTATTGTGTTCCCTGAAACTGAGTGAAAGCTGAAAGCTGAAATTGCATCCCGGCCCTCTCCATCGATTTGGACGGGCATTATCAAACAACCTCATTTTTATTTAAAGAATACTGAATACTGAATACTGAGACAGATTTAATCTGAACCTAGCTTTCTTTCCTACCTCGATATTATGGTTATCATCCCGGCGTATTTCCTGGAGCTTTTTCAGTTTATCTGGGGTGGCTGAGATGTGAAGAGCAGGGACGTGGTCGGTACTCCACATAGAGCAGAAACTCTCCGGGACAGGCATGGCGAGGAAGCTGATGAAACGTTCGCTAGGGAAGCAGCAGCTGCAATCACTTTCACAACACACACTTGTAGTTGCTTTACTACTGGAAAAATAACTGCCTAATTCCTGTGCTTTTGACACTAACGATGATGTTGACGATGACTCTGTATGCAAGTCTGTAGCGAATATCCTGCTTTTGTCTTGTGGAGCGCGCTTCAATACACGTCTGTCTATATCAAGCGGGAAGTGAGCTACTGAAATGAAAGAAATGTGATTCGGTTGATGAGTATCGTGATACCTATGACAAAGCTGTCGTCTGCTTGTGTCACACAGCTCCGTTGTTGTTTGCACAGACAATGCATTCACAGTGCTTGGAGAATGTGGAATCCCGAGGAGCAGCTGCTCTGCGTTGTGTGTTCTCCAGCGAAGGCGTGAGGCGCCCAAACTGTACGTTGGGGACGTTGGGGAATGAGCAGCTCGCAATAAATGATGTTGATTTTGCGGAGCGGTGAAGCCGTCTCCCATAGCAACCGCTTCAGCTCGCACGCGCGGAAGCCAATATTCCTCATCTTCCTTCGAAAAACAGGAACTCCACTCGCCATCCTCCTCTTCGCTATATCCACTGCTAGTTTCATCATATTCATCACTATACATAATTAAAACGCGTTAATTCATTGCAGTATAGCACAAAACGGTCAATTCGATACGTTATTGATCTATTACAGCTTTCATTTCCATACTCCAGTGCAACAAAATATGAAACGTGCTAACTCCACTACTTATCAAGGCAAAATGGACGATTGATAAAAGACTGTTATAGCTGAAAGCTTGAGCAGTATCTGTCAACAATATATTGTGTAGAAAAGGAACTGGGAAGTTTCCGTCTACAAACCCACTCATCATTAAAGGTCACCAAATGAAAGGGAAAATGTGTGATACCGTTTTTAGTGAAAGTAGGGTGAAAGTAGGTCGGAGATCTGTCCAGGCACGTTAGAATTAAAGGCTATATCACAGTGAAGCGTTTCCACAATAAACGCGACGACGACAAAGTCATTTTAACATCGAGAATAAAAAGCTATAATTCAGCTTTCTGTCTTCTAGCCACACCCTTGTCATTCTAAAAACCCACTTTACAGTATACAAAAGAATTCAAAATCTCATTCTAAGGCGGATCCACGACGTCTGGTCAAACCTAACATCCTTTAAAAAGATGCATCAGTGCATGTTACTAGTATACTAATAGCTGATTGGGATACTCAATTAAAAAGGCTTAAATTGCACATCTAGGCCAACCATCTTGACCATGAGGGCTACATAATAAACCGTCTTAAGTCCGAAAGTCAATGAACGCCATTCGGACTTTAAATTCAAAACGAGCTTACAAGGATTTTCAGTAATCAGATGACCAAAAATTTCTAACCTGAAATCATTTGTGGTCCTTTAATATCCTTTAACCGATTTATCTATTAAACGGTTAATGTCATTAACCCATTACTTTTGTGTCTTGTGTTCACTTCTGCTCGTATTAATTCATTTTAGATTCACACACGTTTAAAGAGATTTCCTGCTTCCGATAACTCTCTGTCAATCTCACTCTCTTTCTCTCTCTCTGTCCTGCTTTCTAGTTCTAAATTCTAATTAAATCTATCTGTCATTTCTTCTTTCTTTCGTTCAACAATGGTCTTTGCGAATTTTCTTTCAGCATGATAAAAATTTCACATTCATTTTCGCTCCTTACAACTTCTAATTCATTCCATACTGTCTTTACTTTGAATTCCTTGTTGTATTTAGATTCGGCGATTCTGAACGTTTTCGTGAAAATATGAACATCATTATCAATACCATTATGGGACAGGGGCTTGAATATGTTGAATTTTTATTCGTTTGATACATAATCCTCAACAACAATGCAAATCCTGGTGAAAAATCAATATCAATCTCTAAGAAAATAGATATACACTAGTACAATATCCATCTCTTAAAAGGGCAAGTTTTCGGTTATAATAATACCACAACATAATCCCTTTACCAATTTTTCAAATTCATCATGGATGTTTCTTTTCTAGTTATTAATCTAAATAAACTTCAATACATTTTGGCACAGTCTTACGTCATCCAGCAGAGGCAAATCCACTGATTTGAAAATAGTGGGGCGTCAGGCCCGATAGGAGGTGGGCACCTCCTAAATTTAAATCATGAGTTCGCGATGTCTCCCTTTTCAGAGAAAACGACACTCTACCATCTGCTACGAGATATATTGATCACCTTCTGTTTCAATTCCCTCAAATACAATCCAGAGTTGTGATGTGTATCCATAGTTACAAAACCAGACAGATTAAACTGAATCTAGTGATGAGAGTGACTAAAGATCATGTCCTCCCGTTTTTAGCTTTCTTATCAAGATAAACTGTATAGACTAATTAAGCTACTGAAGATTACATGTGTTTTGGGTGTTATTGTCAAGTAGGATGTTTGTATTTCCTCGTAATTTGGTTAGAAAATTTCCAATGTAGTAATTAACATTTGCGTGACGTTCGTTGTCTAGACATTAAAATAAAAACAACATAAACACAAACAATCCTTTTGACATAGGTTAAGACACGTAAACACTTCCCCTCCTAATTAATCATTTTCTTCCTTCCGCGGTCATGTTTGTGGTGGAAGCTTCAGATTGTTCTCAATCAACAAGCAGATCCACCAGAATAGGGAAGACCCCCCCCCCCCTTTAAAAAGGGAAATAAGCTAGTATGCAACAGGCTGTCCAGATATCGTTGCTCACCCCCCCCCACCGATATCCCGAATTTGATTCACCATGTTCATAAACACCAAACATTTTTAAACATCCTATAGATAAAGAGAAAAATTGTTTGAACTCTATTATGACGGCCAATGTGTATCATACCCCTAACTTTCTTACACAACAGACATGCTAGATGGGTGAAGCCCAATGACCTGAACATTTTTGAAAATAGTTTATTGGGGGAAATTTACATTCAACATTCATGCCAGAAGTTGTCAACGAAATCATGGATGGATGGTAATTTATAACACCGAGTTATGGATAAATATCAGACAGAACGTGAAAATGTTGAGTGGTGCGCTTGAAATGACAGCCACTTGAAAAAAAAAAAATATCATAACATTCAGACACATTTAGCATCACATCCATCTCAGCTGTCATAAATATTAGTAGTTATCCTGAAATTTATGACAATCATTTTCCCCGCATTTATAAACATAAAATGTGGCGCTCGAGAAATAATGTGTGAGCCATTAAAGTTGATTTTCTTTCTTTCTTTCTTTTTTTTTTTGGGGGGGGGG
>CALNVZ010003434.1:13402252-13431799 GCA_940671915.1 Paracentrotus lividus | reverse complement strand
AATTGTCCGGGGACAAAAGCGGCTCTATTATGTTTACGCATGGGCCCGATAAATCCATTGTATGAAATCTGGCTGCGTCCGCAACTGAGGGTAATTAGTTTTTCAATTCATTTCTATACGTCTTTATCCAATCATTACGCGTTATGCAATTAAGGTATATAACAGCATATCGTTAGCAATGCACTTTTACAATTTTATGGCTTACTCAAAACCGATTATTAGCTGTGTGTGTGGTTATAGTAAGTATCGAATACATAAACATTTCTTCATCATTGTCGCTCATAGTTTGGGGCCTGACAATGTCTAATAACATGGGTTATGAAAGTATATTTCAAATCCATTGGGATATTATTCAAGAAAATAAAAACAAAGGCTAGGACATGCCATCTTGTGTTTTTCTCCTCCACCTTACAACATATCCGTGGCAGTTCAACGTCCTTTCTAACAAGAGACGATGTGAAAGGAATACCTCCCCATGTGTGCTCCATATTGCAAAAGATATACCACGTATAGTTGAGAGGCAGAAAGGGCATTAAAGGGGATGTTAACTTCATTCAGGTTCTTTAAAACAAATCACTCTTCCAGCTAATGCTGTAATCATAATTGCAAACCTTTAGGTAAAATAGGAATCGCCTGAGATTTTAACATTAAGCCAGTTGGTCAATTAATTGTCAAGATATTAATGAATGACTATCACTATTTCATAAGCGTCCCAACTTACACTCATAAAGCACTGTGAGTCAATGGAGGAAAAATAAATCTGGTATTTCCGGTCACTTGCACTTTTCGAATTATTGTGAAGTATGTAATCAAGCTATAGAAATGAAATTTTCAGGGTTTCATCTTGACACATTATGACATGCACTGACAGCATGTAGGGCCCCATATTTCATGTATTTCAAAATTTTGAAAAGCCTCCACAAAGTTACACATTCCCTTTAATACCTTATAAATGATCTGACTCTAAGAAAACGGTATGTGATTTCATCTACATCATAATTTGATGATAATTTGCCATGGGCATGATGTTTAGGCGGTGGCATGGCCCGCTATCGTATTATGACGAACCTGATCACAAACTCAATCAATATTTGGCTCGAGTTATCCCAAAGGCAAGAACAATCGAGACTGCAGAAGAATGTGACTTCATATTCATTAACCCTTGTAGTGCCAATAGTGCCGCTTTGCACATGCTTACCACGCAACGTCCATAATGATGGGGGATATTATATTGTTCGACATAGAACGAGTTAAAGAGAGCGGTAGAGTACAAAAGTAAATTTGATAATGTATAAAATGATGCATGAGATCCATTAACTGTATTCCCAGCACACGCTGTTTACAGAGAAATGATGAAATGAGAGAGCATTTGAGAGCGGGGAGGGGGAGTATTGTTATAATAATATCATCCTCAGTGTATTATAGCGGCTTAGGGGTTTCTTTTTTTTTGTAAAAAAATGGGGGCTCATATATTTGGGGGAAGGTTTTTTTTTTTTTCATGAATCCAAAGCATTTACAGCTCTTTTCTTTTTTTTTTTTTTACTGTACAATAGCCAAACTATAAAGAAAACCTATAAAATAATGATTTTTTTTTTAAATGTCTCAGTGCCTTTTCCTCTACCCCCCCTCCCCTCTCTCTCTCTCTCTCTCTCTCTCTCTCTCTCTCTCTCTCTTCTCTCTCTCTCTCTCTCTCTCTCTCTCTCTCTCTCTCTCTCTCCAAGCCCCCTCTTGGGACATTTCAACCATTCTATCTGCAAGAATATGTGTTTCGTTTCCCAAATCGTCATGACAACGTATAATATTCAGGCCACTGAAACCAAAATCTTATAAACATGATAAACATAAACAGGAAAATTCGATTACGCCAGTTTCATCTTGCATTTAATCTGTTTCTGCATCTAAAACTTGAATAGAAAAATATCTTATTCTTGAAATGTTTACGACAGGAAATAATCGTTTTAACGTTGAACCGAAAGATTAAAAATTGTGCCTCAATGGCGTCAATTCACTGTTGTTTATACCCGTTAAAACTTTAACTTATGATATATAGCCACCATGATACCCATATCTTCTATTTATTCAAGATTGAGATTTAATATAAAATAGATTTTATTCATTCAAATCAAAAGACATCTCATAATGGCGGCAAACTGAACAAGAATGAATGTTCACATCAACCATCAAAACGTTGAATAGACAGAAAAATCCCTCTTCTTGAAATAATAATTTATTATAAAAGTGCAATGGTCAATCACTGGCTACATCAATGATAGTTACACGTTTGTATACTCGAAACTGGGACTTGCAGCGTTCCCTCTACAGTCTGTGTCAAAAAAAATGGTACAGTCGGGGAAAAAATCATTTAGGTGTGAAATCTTTTCATATAATGTGTGTTTGTGGTACCAAATTAAAGCCAAAAGATTTTTCTTGCTGATGCGCTTTGTCCTGTATGATTTGCTCTCGTAAAACAAAAGTTATGCCAAGTTTTGTGCGACGAGGAACAAATCGAAATTACGCACTTCTATTGTTCTGGAGCGCTGAATTCACGGTCATTATGCGAAATCGTATACAAAGGCATGGGACGGCGTGCGAAAAATGGATTTTTCTTGATTGTAGAAAATTAGTCATATCTCAAAAAATACTGCACCAAATGTGATGAAAAAAATTGCAGAAGAAAGAGTGATATTCATGCTTTATGAAAGTAACAAACAATACCACGTTGATATTAACCTTCACACTATAAAAAAATGTTTTCCAACTGTACTATTTTATTTGACACAGACTGTAGTACAGGCCTATACAATAAATAAGACAATATGTAAGTTTTGAAAACCCATTCATCAAGCAGGCAAATCAGGGCAGTATCAACTGAAATAAATCATGTTTATTACCCACTACAACCTGGCTATGGAACTCGGAATAGTACAGTCTCGAAACATGTATTAGGTGTACGATAAGCTTTTATTCTATAATGGGAGATTTTTATTATAGTCCTGAAACAGAAGTTTAACGGTAGTGCTATTTTTTTCTTTATTATTTATTCTGGAACTCATTCGTAAAGCTAATGACACGAATAAGTTCATTTTAAACTTTGAACGTTTCAGCTGCGTCCCCCTATTTTAAAATTTTCGAGATGCGCCCCCCCCCCCCTATTTACAAACCCCAATCCGCCGCTGGCATAAGTAACTATTGTTTGTATATAGTGAGAAAATAAGTTGCCAGTCAATGTCAAGAGCGTATATTGAGGTGAAAACACAGCAGGGGATAGACAGCAATTATTATGTGAGGGTGAAACCACACATCTCTCCACCACATTCTTCTCCAAATTTACGTTGAATATTAAATTAAATCAAATTGTATATAATGGCAGATCATACTATTCGATAATACGCGGATTACTTCTATCTAAATTTAACAATCAACACACAATCAGACAGTTACACAGTAATAATTAACTGGTGATTCACTTCTTTTGTAAAAGTTTTGTAAAAAAAAAAATTCACATCTTTACAGGGCCCTGTGCAAAGAGCGAATCACTCTACTATTGTGTAAAACTCGACAAATATCTTCAAGTGTAAACATGGTAAATATTATGTAAAAAACAATAAATAAAGAAAGGTGCCTGAGAGCAATTACGTCCTCCGAAACTGGAAAAGAAAAGGCCAAGCTGAATGTTTACCCCCCCCCCCAAAAAAAAAAAAAAAAAAAAGGCAAAAGGAAGATTGCGGAAGAAGTTTTGTGACTATCAGTGACTCAGCAATTATTTTCTTGTAGACCAATAGACAACTATTCAAGATGTTTGTGCATGGGCTGATGCAGAGACATAGTTTTAGGCCCTCGTAGATTAATTATTTTGTATACACTGAATAACAGGATCTAATTTACCATTCGTATATATATTTCCTCTCTCATATAAAACAAACAAGGAAGAGACCCCCCCCCAAAAAAAATAAATAAAAATAAATATTAAAAAAAAAAAAAGAGACAACAAAAAAGAAAAACCATAAAAAGATACCCACACAATAAAAAGATTTTTAAAAAAACCCCACACCTAAAAAAAAAATTGAAAGGCAAAAGGAAAGATTGCGGAAGAAGTTTTGTGACTATCAGTGACTCAGCAATTATTTTCTTGTAGACCAATAGACAACTATTCAAGATGTTTGAAACGGGGGTGAAATGGTAGTGGGTGACCAACTCACTATGAGGTCACGTGATTCAAAAGAAACTAACATTGCGAAAGTGAAAATGACATGCACCCAGCAGCGACCGGCTGGATCTGAGACCCAAGAAAACTTTAAAGATGAAACAAACACTAAATTTGATTCCCCTTTTCAATGAAATAGTTTGACAAGAAATCACGGGGAGGATAATATGACGCGTCTTGGACGTATGCTGTGACATCATTTGAAGAAAAAAAAAAAAAAAAAAAAAAAAAAAAAAAAAAAAAAAAAAAAAAAAAAAAAAAAAAAAAACATACAACTTCCAGAAATTTGATATAAAGAAATTTACAATCTCTTTTGTTTTTAAATGAAAACGAAGGCGATAATGCTTTCTCTAATACTTATAGACAGTTGTATCGTTTTTTATTCTTGAATATATTAGCGTAAAAGGTGAATCAGCTTTATGCTACAGTCACACAGACACTTACGTTGAGTTACGTCCGGTTGCGTCCAAAAATTATTTTCTTTTCTGCGGATACCCACGGACGCCTTCCCGTCATATTCAGCAGTGGAAATAGAGATAATTTCTTTCATCCAATAAAACAAAGAAATACACAAGAAATGATTAAATAGAAGATGAAATAAGATTGAAACAACAAAAACGTAACTATACGTAAGTGTCTGTGTGACTGTAGCATCATATTCGTACTTGTACGTAATCTTTGTGGTTTGTAAATGATTTTAATACGATTTTCTTTAAGAAAAGTTAGATTTAAAAGTATATACATGAAATTATTTTTTTTTTAAATATTTGTGGTAAAATGGAACATTATCAAGTGTTATCAGTATTTGTGTGTGTGTGTGTGTGTGTGTGTGTTTTAATGACTTTGCACTTCCCTATTGATGTCCCATTTCACCCCGGGTGTCCCATTTCACCCCAAAACTAGTCCAACTTTTTACAAGGTTACATGTAATACAAATGTGTATCTGAATGTGAAAATGTCCCATTTTACCATGATTTTTCCTTACTACAGACTGATTTTGTCTAAACCTCATGCGCTTTACAGCTGAAGTTTGCAAAGAACATGGTGCCAAGCCAAAACGTGTGACTAACGTTTCCGTAGCATAAGAAATGATTCAGAATGACCGAGATGGTATCATTCACTCTCAAGTGATGATTTGCAGATGATGGACGAAATTTATGGAAACATCAACGGGAAGATTATAAGTAAACTGGGAATAAATAAGAAAGGCATGGGAGTAAGCGGATGTTGGGAGGCACATATGATTATAGTGGGCGGTTAACTGGGGGGCTCCATCGGGGGGGGGGGGGGTGGGACATTTGCCAGGGTGGAAAAAGACGACGAGATTAAAGATATAAGGAGTTAGGGAGGGAGAGCCAACAATTTGTTCATCTAATTCCCTTTTGGTCTAATTTCAACTTCGCCTTTTTACCATTTTGTCTAATTCCTATCTCGTGTAGGCTAATGTCCATTTAGTCTAATTTCTACTTGGTCTAACACCAGTTGGTCATTTCCTGTAACAAAATATTCATTTGGACATTAGCAGAAAATGATATTCGTCAATTCGGTACGATAATTCACCGGCGGTGGACTGTACCATACTGGAAGAAGAAGAAGTCAATTTGGTTATTAGACGAATCGGCAAGCAGACCAAATTGTCCTTTATCCAAGTGAGAATTAGACCAAGTATGTATGAGACCAGAATTGTTCGTAGAAAATGGGTTTAGCCCATGTAGTATTAGACAATCCGGGAATTTGTACCAACTCTTGTTCAACCAAAATAAAGCAAAAAAGGGGGAGGTAAGTGGAGGAGGTGGGGGGGGGGGGTGGGGGGGGGGGGGTTACAGGGGGATATGTACCTGACTAATTTGAACAGCTCCCGTCAGAGACGATGAAGTATGGATCCTTGTAGTGTTTTTGGAAGGAGATTGGTTTTTGTAAGGATTGTAAGGAATTCTTGAGACTCCTTCCTTCTCGATGGTCGATATTACGTAGAAAGGCAAACGGATAAAGAGGCAACATCTTGCTCAGATTTTCAATTCCGGGGTTCATTTTGATTCGCTTTACCCTAACAGTGATTATAAAGTGTGGAGTTCTCAGCGACGAAATCGTTTCTATAACTTTCTTAAATTTTGTTTTCTTTTTAATATATATTTCAGAAACACTTCAGCCCAGGGCATTAAGAGTTCTTCAAGGATTCTGCCAAAACCCAGGCACCTGCACTCGAAAGTGAGGTGAAGCAAACAATTAGTCATGGACCTAATGATTTCACCGACAATACTCCAAAAGAGATTAGTTAGATGAAGCATTGAGTGTGACTTAAATCTGCGTTTAAATCATTCATTATAGCTCAAGCTGAATAGGTGGATTTAAATTCCTGAGATACTCCATATTAAATGATGGCTATAAACACATGCAGTCATGCAGAAAGCCAATTTTAATGGGAAATAATGAGGGCTGAGCGAACAACATATTCAACAGTGCTGATTGAAAATATTTTCATAATATGGAAATAGTAAAAATATGGGCAAAACGTCTGATTTCGTTGATATCAAATTTTGGATGCTATGATGTTTTGTTGACATATAATAATAAGATATGAACATCCGTTTTCCAAGATAATGTTTAAAATATACAATTTTGTTGATATTAACAACAATTAACTTATAACAACAATTAACTTATAACAAACAATTTACAAAAGCTGCTCCATACTTCTTGAACTAAAGAGGGCGGTATGCAAATCGCATTCAGATGATTTATCAACTGCGGTGACGGCGCGATTATTATCTGGAAATATAACGTGTACAATAAACATTCCAGGAGCTAGGATATATCATCTTACTAAGATTGATATATTGAAAATCATAACTATCGAAGAAAATTACATTTGTATTTATAATCAATCTTGGAATGCGATGATTAAATTAAATCCCTTTAAAATTGTATTTTCCACACACATGAACATAGCCTGTTTACAAACTATATTCAAAACATTTTCGATGGAATATTAAGATGAACTTAAAAAGACATTTTTTTTCCCTATTTTCGTTTCTTCACCTAGCTCTGCTTTCTCGACATCAATGTCTTTTGGTCTTTTCCTGATGAAAATTAATCTTCTTGTATTCATTTTGTTTGATAGACTCCTCCATCCAAAATAAACACAAAATAACAACAACAACAAAAAACAAAACCAAAAAAAAAAAAAAAAAATCGAAAAACAATACAATACAATACAGCTGACCTGTCTCGAAAAAAAAAGGTGCAAAACAAACAGATCCATTATACTCAAGTCAGTGAATTCTGTGATTCGTTATTCACAATAATGTTTTTGCTGTTAGAGGGCGACATTGTATTATCCATACGGCACTGTTTCAAGTGTGGAACCCGCATTATATGAAGTTCACAAAGGGAAAATAATCTCTTTTTTACTTATTGTGAAGCGTGTAATGACGCTTAGGAAATAAAATTTTTAATGTGTACTCTTGACATGCACATTATGACACGCACTGATAGCTTGTAGCTCAGATCGCGCATGAGGTGATATGGAGGTTGTACAATCCTTTCCCGACAAGTTCGGTCATAATATTGTCCAAATCCAAGAGTCCATTTTAGAGGTAGAAATTTTGATAATAATCGTTTCTGACAAATCCCCTAAAAAAAAAAATTCTATAAACGGCATATAATATTATTTGGGGTTTATTTACAGTAAGAAGCAACAGTGACTTTTTAGTAATTTAGGAAAATACTTCAGTTATAATCATAATCATTTTCATCTGGTCATCTCTCAATCATCATCATGTTCATGGTGTTGTCGCCTATAATTATGCTTATTAACGTGAAATCCTGCCTAAAATTGATTTCATCATTGGTTTGGTATACGATAGGGTTGAGATCGAGGTCTCTATATCATGACCGTGCATTTATGTCCTTCTCAATACTGAACTTCACCAGAAATTCATAATCATCAGTTTTTTTTCTACGGGTGGATTTGTCGGGTGTGGCACCTGCAAAAAAAAAAGAAAGAATCTATTGGCAATTCTCTAAATTGTGTGCGAGCTACTGGTAAAGGAAGCCTTGTCCTATAGTATGCCTAACCCCAATCCTAACTTCAGGTGTCGGTTAGGTTATGGAAAGAGCCCCACCCCCCCAAAAAAAAATAAATAAAAAAAAGAAAGGAAGAAGGGGTCCCAAATCGACGCCCCCACCTCACCCCTAGGTGTGAAATCCTGATAATGAGCATGTACTCCCAGTTCCAATCCTCAATCTAACCCTACATTCTTTAAGGTTCAGATGTAAGGTGTAAAAAAAAAAAAAAAGTGGTGGGTGGGGTGTGAAATTATGAATTGCCCCCCCCCAACCTCTCCCTTTAGGTGTGAAATCCTGATTATGGTTATGTACCCCAAATGATAGGTTGTCCTCGACATTCAAATGGCCTAGGCAGCATGTGACCGTTAAATCCCTCATCTCCGCCCCTATCACACGCTTCAGTGAAGAGCGGAACTCTGCAGGTGTGAAGGGGTTAATGGGCCAAGACCCCGGGATGCAAACCAGGTCTCGAGAGCGAGAAGGGTGATAACGCCTTTCTGACTCTAAAGACAATTTTAACATTACCCCTATTTCTTCCTCTTTGACATAAAAATAGCAACAACAACAACATTGCAAACATTCGGACTTCACATACAGTATCAAATATGCACCACATCGGGGTGCAACTTTGTTGTATTACGTAATATGGTGCAAGTTGGCACATAAATGACGCATTTTGGGAGCATACTTATTTACACCCCTTGTGTTCCACATTGAACCCTCTCGGTGCATTATGGAATGGGTGCAATATTGCAATATTTGGTCATTATGGTGCAAACTTGAACCCTACACTCTAAAAAATGAAATGGTGGAAAGGGGTAAATCACCCTTTAAAGGGGCCGAGGAGTACAGCGTTTTCGAAAAGTGTTGGAAAGGGTGTCACATTTTCAACCCTTTTAAAAAACGCTGTCACTCCTCGGCCCCTTTAAAGGGTGATTTACCCCTTTCCACCATTTCATTTTTTAGAGTGTACATGGTATAGCTATACCCATGATACCTAGTCTGCAAGCACAGACTCAATTTGACACTTAAACAAATTTCAGTCTAGAGTGGAGACAAGTCTCCATTCTCACTGTCTGTGTCAAATGTTGGGAGAAGCTACAGTACACGCGTGAATCTAGTTCTTAACTGCAGACCCTAGTAAGCGAACAACATGGGTTTGTGCCTGCAAACTACATGATACCAGGGACGTGTCTCCTCTCACGTCCCTGGCTATACCATGACCATGATGACAAGTCCGTGCGTTAAATTTCATAGTGTTTAGTGTGCTGAACTTTCTATAACAACAAAACAAAGAAAGAAAAAGATGGGACCCCAATGATAACTTTATACAATCGATACAAAACATTGACTCATATACACACTTGACCTCCGGAAGTAATGAATTGACCTTGCACTACCTGAATATAAAAAGTACGTCGCCAAAAGTGCCACTTTCGAGTCATGCTAATATAAGTTCGTACATCTGTATCTAACTAATGCCAAATCAAGTTCAAATGAAAGTGTTGAAACTCCTAGAAACAGTCTTTGCCAAGGGATTTTGAGTTATTATGCGACACGAATGCATTATAATATTGTTATATTGTGTATTTTTAAGAACAAACTTTTATACCCTTCTGTTGACATTTTATGTGGAATATTTTTCCTGACAGTCGTGATGAAATTACAAATTAGTGTCGACCACAAGAACTATAGGCCTTAATAGTGATATAGCACTTTGATCGTGACGTAATAATCCATCGTAATTATTTTGTCATGATGATCATTTAGCATTCTGACAAAAGAAAATTTGAAATGTACGGAAGCTTTAAAGTGCCATCTACTTGACGAGATTGTGAGATATTTTATCTCGCCATGTCGACTTAATAGCCTTATTATGTCGACATGGCGAGATATTTTATCTTGCCAAGTCGACTTATAAAGTTACATGTCGACATGGCCGAGATACTTATCTTGCCAAGTCGACTTATAGATAAATAGTTACAATGCCGTTACATGCGACAGGCGAGATACGTTATCTTGCCAAGTCAACTTATAAAAAGTTGTATGTCGACAATGGCGAGGATACGTTACTTTGCCAAGTCCGACATAAAAGTTACATGTCGACATAGCGAGATACGTTATCTTGCCAAGTCGACTTATAAAAAGTTGTATGTCAAAATGGCGAGATACATATCTTGCCAAGTCGACTTATAAAAATTGTATGTCGACATGGCGAGATACGTATCTGCCAAGTGGACTTATAAAAAGTTGTATGATCGACATGGCGAGATACGTTATCTTGCCAAGTCGACTTATAAAAAGTTGTATGTCGACATGGCGAGATACGTTATCTTGCCAAGTCGACTTATAAAAAGTTGTATGTCGACATGGCGAGATACGTTATCTTGCCAAGTCGACTTTAAAAAGTGTATGTCGACATGGCGAGATACGTTATCTTGCCAAGTCGACTTATAAAAAGTTTATGTCGACATGGCGAGATACGTTATCTTGCCAAGTCGACTTATAAAAAGTTGTATGTCGCATGGCGAGATACGTTATCTGCAAGTCGACTTATAAAAGTTGTATGTCGACATTGGCGAGATATAGGCCGGAGCCCAGAAGGTTATTAGTTCAGGAGAGACATAAGCTTGATGTCGTCATCATGTCAGGACATAGCAAAGAGTCAATAAAATGGATTCGTGGCAGGCCACATCCTGTACAGGAAGACGTGAGGGACAAAAAAGGGGGCCTCAAAAATGCATTATTAGTTGAGAAAAGACATGGACAAAAATTGGTGGATATCGTTCCTGAGGGGGTACCTAATTAAAATCGGCAATGACAGCAATAAATCTTGTACGGGCCCCAGACAGTAGCCCAAAGGCCACCCATTCGATTAAATGAGTTGAAAAAGACATGGCTAATTCCTTTGTGCAATGGAAGTATTAAACACCAGAGATACCAAAACAGCAATGACAGCATGACAGCAATTTCATCCTGTACAAGGGCCCAGACAGTAGCCCTAAAATGTCCCCTCCCACGTGTTTTTAAGACGAGAGACATGGTCAATTTCTTTGTGCCCCGGAGGTATTACACAACAGGGATAATTAAAACACCAATGGCCCGTGTTCACGAAGGTGTTCTAAATTAATCAAGTCATAGCTTAAATATGTGGTTAATATGGTAGACAAGTGTCTAACAATGTGTCTATGGGGTCCACCCGCTAGTCATAAGGATCGCTTGTCATAATTAAGGATGAGGGTCGCTATTCATAATCAAAAGAAGAGGGTCGCTATTTCATAATTAAAGAATGAGGATAATAGATTGGGAATCAATTATTTTTATAAATATGTCAGGTATGGTATTTACATATTTTCAAAGAGCAAGTTTTCGTAACAACAGCAGCATCACCACCAGTTTTGGATAGTGTATGTAAAGTTTTGACCCATTGAATTTATGCAAACTGAAGTATGATCAACTATAATATATATATATGTTTCTAAACAATTGTTACGAAAACTTGCTCTTTGAAAATAATGTAAATACATACCTGACCATATTTATAAAAATAATTGATTCCCAATCTATTATCCTCATTCATAGGCCTACATAAGCAGGGAGCATATAGTGGCGAGATCTCCGTTGGTCTATTGGTAACCTCAGCGGTACTCTTCCATGTCTAGGTGAACCCGGTTCGAATCCAATATCGACCATAAACAATTTTTGTTGATAAATTAGCACTTGGTAAGTGCTAAAAGAGCACTTCAGGTGCTGATTAGCACTTCAAGTGCAGTCACTATACGACACCCATAAATTAGCACTTCAGTTTTTAGAGTGTACCCCCACTTTTTCATCATCTTAAGAGAGCCCATTTTCTTATCTAAAATGGCTCTTATTGTACAGAAAATGAAATGAAAAAAAAAAAGTCACACCAACAATTCTTTGTGAAAAGGTGCATTCTTGATAATTAGTAATGCCTTTTTTGTCATCATTAGGTCTTTCCAAACAACAAAATTTTCCGCTCGTCGCCATGCACTTCTTATTAAAAAAAAAAAAATGCTATGCAATATCCCCAGCTGCTGGAGGCAAATATTGTGAAAGAGTGTTGTTGAAAGCATTGGCCCTATAAATGATGGGAGGAGCTTAGGGATACATCCCTCTTAGTATGATTCTTATAGCATTTCTACAGGTTATGTATAAAAGGAAGAGATACTCTAATTAATGAAAGTAGATTTATATTTGTATCAATAGATCACGAAAGCATTATCACATTTTGCTTAAAGGTTTTAAAAGAGGGCACTTTTAATGTCTCAAAATTCATTTTATTCCATACTCGGTCGCTATGCTGTCCTCGCATATGTAACAGCATAATATATGACGAGGTTCATTGGAACCAAAACATCCACCTATAAAAAAAAATCTTTTGAGAGGATGTTTGTTATTTTTACCACTACCCCATCTAGTAGTATGACTAGCGACCCGCACTATTACGACTGGCGACCCAATCAATTATCATGACTAGTGAACCTCTTCTCCTATTATGACTAGCGACCCCCATATACTATTATGACTATAGCGACCCTTTCTCCTATTATGACTGGCTACCCTTATGAATAGTGGCCCTTTCACTGTTATGAATAACGATCCTCTTACTTGATTATGACTATAGTGACCCTAGTATTTAATTATGATAGCGACCTTTCTTTGATTATGAATAGCGACCCTCATCCTTAATTATGACAAGCGATCCTTATAATGACTGTTGCCCTCCCTTATCAAATTAATGACTAGCATGTCCGTATGACTAGCGGTCCTTATGACTAGCGGGTGGACCCCATAGACACATTGTTAGACACTTGTCTACCCATAGTTAAACCAACATATTTAAGCATGACTGATTAATTTAGAACACCTTCGTGAACACGGGCCATTTGGTGTTTTAATTATCCCTGTTGTGTAATACTTCCGGGGCAAAAGAAATTGACCATGTCTCTCGTCTAAATAACACGTGGGAGGGGACATTTTAGGGCTACTGTCTGGGCCCTTGTACAGGATGAAATTGCTGTCATTGCTGTCATTGCTGTTTTGGTATCTCTGGTGTCTAATACTCCATTGTCAAAAGAATTAGCCATGTCTCTTTTTCAACTCATTTAATGTGTTAGGCCTATATGGGATTTGGGGCCCTTTAGGGCTACTGTCTTGGGCATTTTAGCGGAGCTGGATCAAGGTTTAGAGGGCCCATTTTTAAGGCTCAGGTTCTATGTCCGGAAAAAGAGGTGGTCCCATTCAGGCCTTCTACTCGTTCTTGTCCGTGTGAGTGCTAGGTGTGTTTTTTCTGTTTTGTTTTTTGATTCGTTTTATTTCTCTTTTTTTTTACTGTAAGTTTTCGGTCCATTGTCTATATGCTTATATGGATATATAATCTGTAAATTTTGAACGCGGCTTTGCTGTACTGTAATAAATGCAATTAGTGTGAAGGGCGCTTGTTCGTGCTCGCATAATTAATCAGTAGTAATGGAAGTGGCTCATTTATCTGGCAATCTCATATTACCAGCCTACACATAGCTGTGTAATGACCGCGGTCGTGAGGTTTCCTCCGTTGTTTATTAAAAAGTAAATCAACAAAAACCATTTTTTACAGTTCAAAGTAAATTTTGACAAAAATTGAAATTTGTAATAGCTCTTACAACTGAAGCACATGATGATATCTGGTATTGTAAAATATAGTACATGTATGCACTACACTAATATAGCCTACATCCCTGTAATTCTGCTTAATGACTGTGCTACAGTTGATTTCTGTGTGTAAAATCACCCATGGGGTAGGTTGTATACAACAACCTACCCCATGTTGATGTACAACTTACCCCAATTACATTACATATGTAAAAATTACATTTTGTCTCAATTTTCAGGTGTTTATATTTTTATTTTTCTATTATTACTTTTGTCTATTCTAGAGCTCTACTTGATCTACTATTAACGATGTCAAGAAACTGGAAAGTTGAAATTAAAGTATGGTATAAGAGATTTTCACATTGTCAACTTACCCCGTGTGTTTACATATTTGAACAATTGACCCGTATGGTGTAACAACCTACCCCGTATATGGGGTAGGATAAAATTGCTGTCATTGCTGTTTTGTTATATCTCTGGTGTCTATATACTTCCATTGCAAAAGGAATTAGCCATGTCTCTTTTCAACTCATTTATATAGTTATGGGATTTAGGGCCCTTTAGGCTACTGTCTGGGCCCTTGTACAGGAAAAAATTGCTGTCATTGCTGTTTGGTTATCGGTGCGTGTGTAATACTTCCATTGCAAAATGAAATTAGCCATGTCTCTTTCAACTAATTTAATCGTATGGGTGGGGCCTTTGGGCGTACTGTCTTGGGGCCCCGTACAAGATAAAATTGCTGTCATTGCCGATTTTATATATGGTACCTGCCCCCTCAGGGAACGATATCCACCATTATTTTGTCCATGTCTCTTTTTCAACTAATTTAATGCATTTTGGAGGCCCCCTTTTTGGTCCCTCACGGCTTCCTGTACAGGATGTGGCCTGCCAGCAATCCATTTTATTGACTCTTTGCTATGTCCTGAAATGATAGACCATCAAACCTTATGTTCTCTTCTCAACTAAATAAACCTTTCTGGGCTCCGGCCTATATTCGCCATGTCGACATACAACTTTTTATTAAGTCGACTTGGCAAGATAACGTATCTCGCCATGACGACATACAACTTTTTATAAGCTGCGACTTCGCAAGATAACGTATCTCGCCATGTCGACATACAACTTTAATAAAGTCGACCTTGGCAAGATAACGTATCTCGCCATGTCGACATACAACTTTTTATAAGTCGACTTGGCAAGATACAGTTCTCGCCATGTCGACATACAACTTTTTATAAGTCGACTTGGCAAGATAACGTATCTCGCCATGTCGACATACAACTTTTTATAAAGTCGACTTGGCAAGATAACGTATCTCGCTATGTCGACATGTAACTTTTATAAGTCGACTTGGCCAAGATAACGTATTCTCGCCATGTCGACATACAACTTTTTATAGATTGACGCTTGGCAAGATATAACGTATCTCGCCATGTCGACATGTAACTTTTATAAGTCGACTTGGCAAGATAACGTATCTCGCCATGTCGACATGTACTTTTATAAGTCGACTTGGCAAGATAAAATATCTCGCCATGTCGACATAATAGGCTATTAAGTCGACATGGCGAGATAAATATCTCACTATCTCGTCAAGTAGATGGCACTTTAAAGGGCTTCGTAGTTCTATCATGTCTATACACATTCTTTCTTATGCCCCCTCTCTGTAGTCCGTCTGTCTATATATCTGTCTTTTTTTCTCTCTTCTGCTCTCTATTCTCTCTTTCTTCATCTCTCTCTCTCTCACCCCCCTTCTCTGGTCCCCTATATACCGCGGAATTTTATCCAGTATAATACTATGTAGCAGAATCTGACCCTCTTGAGCTACTATAGAAATAACCATGTCCTTGAGAAAAATCTAAAAATGTATTAATTCAAGGTATGAAATTAAAAACAAATGCCAACAATTTCCCACAAGTTCCAACCTTGAATATTCATTTAGTCACAGCAGTAACGATTCGAGCAGAAATTGTTACGATAAACAATGCACCCGTTGTTATGATTTATGACCATAAAATTATAATCTCATTATGATTTTTATATGAAAATGTTACAATAGGGAGTGTGCTCTAGACAAAGCGAGAAAAATTGAGCATATAAATCATGTTCATATACGAAATGTGTGTAAAATCTGCGGCCCGCGAGAGCAGACATTACAATGCATGATTAGAGCATAGAAAATTCGATGACAAATTGCTTTATAGTAAAACATATTCATATTTTATTTACGATCAGTGGCCACGGAGCGTTTTTGAAAAGTATGTGTGTGTGCGTGTGTTGGGGGTGGAGGCTGAACAGGCTAAACAAAAATCACCACGCCGGTAGATAAAAATTTTCACGTCTTGGCACACATTTACTGAAAAAGGTGAGGGAGGAGCCCCCAGCTTCCCTGACAATAACTATATAGCCCTAAACATGCTAAATCAGAATTAATCAACGTACAACAAATATTATATTTACAACTCTGGACCAGCATAACAGTATTATAAGTAGAGATATTTTCCATCGAGAAAATGTGTCATGATATTTGAATATCATTAAAGCCCATGACGCTGAAATTCACCCAACCACTATTTTCCCTAATAAGAATTTATCCATCACCTTTCCTGCTAAAATCGAATTGCATTTGACACGTTGGAAAATTACTCCATGGAAACAGATGTGTCTTTCCCTCTACTGAAAACTCGTCTATACTGAAAATCGTCTTCTGCTACAGCAGTGAGAGCCATAACGTCGTAAGCTCATGAAAACTACAGAGTATGCATAGCAATAATGTCCTTCTTGCTGTAGAAACTGATGAAATATTGATGGTTGGAACGTTGGATTGTCAGAATGATGAGTGAAGACGTCGGAAAATCCACTGGAGCAAGTAATTAGATAATCGCATGCGATGATGCGCTCATGTGCATAACATTATTGGAATTAAAGTATTTTCATTACGAGCTTAATCGTGTATGATAATGATGATTTGTTGTGTTCGTCGTTATTCACTTTATGACAACTCCTTTGTTTAATCGCCTTTCACGTGAAACTCTAAAAACAAGGGTGAACAAATAAGGGCGAAATGGGCAAATGATGAATGAAAAAGGGTGAGGAATGGCCTTTTCCTTCCTTTTCAATTTGCAGTTGATTTACTTTTAACATGATTATATTTAATCTGAGCTGCAAGATCCCATGCAAGCGTTATTGCTGTATATGAATTGAAACAAGGAGTTGGAGGGGTAGGTCATCATTTGAGAGGAGGAGGAGGAGGAGAGGGAGGAGAGAGAGGAGGAGGAGGGGGGGGGGAGAGAGGAGAGAGAGAAGAGGGAGGGAGTGGCGGATTTTTAAAATCAGAACTGCGCATTTCTTTCTTTCTCCGAAAATAAACCATGCTTAGTGCATGGACAACCAAATTAAATATGTACCACGTGATTAGCTATGTTTATATTGTCGAATTATCTTCTACACAACCCAACTACTGCGTAAAATTTTATATTCTCTCCCTTTTTCATTTCGATACTTTCAGCGGACAATATTGTCGATCCAAACGCGTTAAAGATTTTCGATTACTTTTGCAGACCTCGAGTTGATAATGTCAAGTTCATATAATGACCTAAAACCACAAGGAATGAACCATTGATGACTAAACCACTGTTTGATATCAAACAAAGTTCGTGTTATCGAGGTATAAGCTTATTTGTTTTTCACCATCCTGACCATTAAGTGATTTTGATGCGTTTTCAAAATGTGCATGAATTTCTTTTTGTGTAAAGACTATTGTAGTCGGCCTGTTTTCAGTTTCGGTCATTTTCTATCGACAATCGAACAGATTATTTATATTTTACGCATGTGGATTATATATTATTATAGGCCTACAGGGTGAAGTTAGAACTGGTTAAACTGAATTTCTATTTAAAAAAAAAATCTTTAAATCGTTAATATGAATACTCGAATTCTCAAACGTTACGTGTTTGAGATATTTTACCGATCTTTATAATGTGTATTACTGACATAATTAAATGAATTTCTATCACTTCTTAAAAACAGTTGCTATGAGAACAAACTTTGTTATTTTTGTCGTGCTTTTGAAAATCGCTGAAGTCCAGGAATCGATGACCCATGTGGTATAATGCATCTCAATATTTCGACCTCTATCTCATGACTCAGATTTTTTTAAACGATATGACAACATAGAAAGTTATTAGGATTTTCATGTTTGATGTATCTATGATTAGAATTAATGTCAATAAAGAAAATGACCTGTCATACATGACTAAGGATATAAAATTTAGACTCTATTGCTATAGCCATTTCTGAATATCAGCAATTATGCATGGTATGCATACATATACCTCTATATATATTTTTTTTGTATCGATGTGGATTTCCGTGTTCAGTTTCCATGGTAACAAGCTACTATATCAGCAAAAATACCAGTATTCAAAATGGTCGTGTTTAATAATAATATTCGTGCCATGGCTATAAATTTAGAATTGCGCTACATTGCTTCAGTATGGTGAAATAAAAGAGTGGGTAAAATAAAATCTTGTCTGATAACGCTACACTGGATTACAACATGTAGTAGTTAAAAATCATCAAATCTTATATAGTGATTCTACAGTTAGTATGAAATGAATAGTGGTTAAAATGAATTCATCTTGTATCATAGCGCTGCAATTATTATGAAACCTTGTAGTGGTTAAATAGTTAACGCTTGCATTTTAATTATACATTTATCATAATAATCCAATTTGTCTGAAAATACGGACTGTGACAACTCAGGTGAAGAAAATATCGCTTCGGGTGGTTTATTAAAGAGCGAATATGTCTTATTTTTATATCTCATCACATGGTGCTACATCATGTTCAATCAAACACACATTACCGTTATTCATAATAATGCTGGGTTGACGACAAGTTGACACAAGGCAAGCTATAAACATGATAGTAGTATCAACATTTCGAACAAAAATGCTGTAAGCTCACATTTTACCAAAAAATCTTTAAATATCCAAGGGGCGGGGCTGTTAATTTGTTTTTTATCCTTACAATTCAAATTCGTTATATTATAAAATAGGAACGATACAGTGCTCGATCACAGTTCGCTGTCCTTATCTCATTACGTAATACATGTACGTGGATATAATTTTATCTGCACAACGCATCTATTGCCTGATTTTTTTTCATACTTCGACCCCTTCGTTGAATACCAAATCCATCTAATGATAATATTCAAGGTCACATAGCTCAGAGATGACATGCATGATGAAATGATATATACGCATTTACTACGTCATCCATGCATTTTTAATTGTTTTATGACATTGGAGAAAAAATTTCCTCAAGGAATGGCTATACACATTGCGTCCCAGAAAAAGCGGAACCTGAAGTTTTGGATAATTTTTCTTGGTGGAAACAAGCTGAGCAATAAATGGAATATTAAGAACATCTTGTTAGAGAGTTCATCTTTTCTACTTTCATTTGACACCTAATACAATACGAAAGAGCCACGCATAGATGAGTTGAAATTTTAATGTCAAAATTGTCACAATGTTATTGGATTCGCTTTTTTCTCTGACACCCTGTAAATGGAAGGACCTGTTCAATGTCGAATCATATTGAAGAGACAATCTTTTAAATTTAACTCGGGATTTCCTTCTATGACATCCTCCCTGGAATGTTATTTACGCACCTGATCTATTACGTCATGGATCATAGAATTTTATTTCATGTACGTATCTCAATCTGTAGAAGGACCTGTTGAATGTCGAATCCTACTGTTGAGATAATAGTTTAGGTCATAGTTATAGGGGATTCCCTTCTATGACTTCTACCCAAGAATGTTATCTACACATCTGATCTATTACGTCATGCATCCATAGACCACTGTGAGATGAGGGAACTCCCAAAACACAGACTCAAATTAACCATTTTTATTATCATGTCTGCAAGAAGACCAGGCTAGCATCGAGCTTTGTACTCGTATCATTTAGACTCCATATTATAAGTATTTTGTTGATTACTTGAAAGACATGACAAAGGGTCCATTAAACTCAGAGGTACAAACTTGATTTCGAATCCACACTTCCACCGATATTGCACTCTAAAAACTGAAGTGCTGTTTTTAGCACTTCAGAGGCGGAAATCAGCACTTTTTAAGAGCCTGTATAGTGACTGCACTCAAAGTGTTCTTTAACTGCACTCAGAGTGCTGTTTTAGCACGTTCACGTGAGCTGAAATTTCAGCAAAAATGGCATGACTTCGTTAGGATTCGAACCTGGATCCCCTGGAGGAGAAGCGCTTACGAGCACGTTATTGCTAGCAGATCATATTGTTTCATGATGAACTTTCTTCAAAGTTGCCATAATTATCTACTATGCTTTCATAATTCAATCAAGTTAGGGAGATCTCATTTGGTATATTGGTAACGTCAGCGGTACTCTTCCATGTCTAGGTGAACCCGGTTCAAATCCCATACCGACCATGAACTTTTTTGTTGATAAATTAGCACGTGGGTAAGTGCTAAAACAGCACTTCAGGTGCTGATTTAGCACTTCAAGTGCAGTCACTATATGAGCAACCATAAATTAGCACTTCAAGGTTTAGAGTGTGGTATGTATGATTCAGAGTCGAAATATGATATCACAGAACTTGACCATAATTCAGTTGATACTTGGTTTTGATAAAATTCCAAAGCAATTTTAATTAATTTCCATTCGCATCGACAGCTCATCTAAGAAGATGGAATGTCAGATTCAGACTTGGAATGTTACACAATGTCAGAATGTGAACATTATTCGCTTGATATTACAACCGATAAGATTTCATTGATTTGTCCAATATCACCAGTATGATTAGGGCCACAAGATATCACAATATATAGGTTACACGACTCGACGTAAAATTGGTGAACATGGTCAACATCGGATTATTGGTTTTAAATTAAAACTCCAAACTTTTGAGTGCCTACCAATTAATATCATATCGCATCACATGTTCGGGAAAAAAAATGAAAATATTGTGTTGACCATCATGACGTCACTGGCTAAATATTGAAATACTAGTAGTGTATTGATTAGTGGACTATATAGCAAAACATATTATTGCTCAATCAATTCACAATAAAATGGTGATATGCACATTTGTTATTGCAGACCCCCTTGAGTTTTAAAAATAAATTCAAATTCGTTTATGTTTATTCAATTTAAACGATACCTCATGGAGCAAAGATAGGTCAATTGAATTAACATGATTAACGTTCAGATTTTTAATCGCGATCACATTTCGGACAAAAGTGCTTGTAAGAAATGTCAAATTGATCGGAGATAATTGAAACTTGACTGGGCAAACCTATATTAGTATAAAAAGGGCCTTTTTAGCTAAGAAATGGGGCACTTTTAGAGTGCATGAAAAAGTGGGACACTGTGCCCCCTGCCCCCGATTCCACCGCCTCTGTTCATATATACAGTGTTCATATAAATGACGGTCATGAACCACGTTTTTTTTTAGCTCAATGTGAACCATCTTTCGACAGCATATTGCTTCCTCCTTTTATTGACCTTGGCTTTCCTGCTTGAAGCTAAATTTAAACAAGAAAATCAACATGCCCCTTGAAGAACATTTAGCTGACGGATATACGCACATCAACACATGTACACAACCTGTTTGGATTCAGGTGTATTATCGCCACCTATATAGGCCTAATATTAATAAGCCACCTTTCTACACCCTTTTTTAAATAGAAGACAGGTAAAACAGAGGGTGTATCATTATCCACTATGAAATAATACTATACATCAACAAGGAAGTTTAAATTGAGACAAACTTTCTTATGTCATATTCATTCCTTTATTCCTTTTTTCCCCTAAATTTCTTTATATTTCAACGGAAAATGCATAGAAAAGCATAAAATTTGTTCACCCTCGTGGCATTTAATTGGTTTAAAAAGAGAGAAGAAAACAGAAATTAAAGAACATATGAATGAAAGTTAAGAGAAATTTCATTGTGCAGTTATGAATATTAAAGAATTAATTTTGTGACGGCACTTGCCACCTGTGCTCCCACTGTGGTGTGTATGTATTTTCCATAAATTGTCTTTTCATGGTTATAGATCTATATCATAGAGATATTACGTAAACACTGTCTTGATTGTGATTTTGACACAGTCAATGAAACTTTCATATTTATACAGGATGCTTCGAATGATGCTGAAGGTGAACTATTACTTTTAGCCTCCACAAAATAAGAAATGGACAATTAAGTAACCTTCCCAAGTTTTCATCGTTCTTTGGTTTTGACCTGGGCTTATTTTAAATACTTCTCTATTCGTCATCAATATATAACTAATCGAATTGCCCTTTCTTCATTAAAATGAATATCGAAGATCTGTGGCCATCATTGTCATGATTATTAGATCTTGAACACATCCAGGACCGAGGAAATTGTGAAGATTGGTCAGGGGTCACTTCTGAGCCCCGGACGTTGCCTGGATGCAGTGGCGGGTCCAGGATTTGGAAATGGGGGGGGGGGGGGGGCAGGCCCAAAAGGGGACGCCGCCGAAATTTTCCGATTTTAACATATTCACAGACAATGGGCGGTTTTCAAATTATAGGGGGTCGCGTCCCCTGCGCCCCCGCCTGGATCCGCCACTACTAGATAGGGTGCCCTCTCATTGCACGGTGGTAATTAAATGATTCGTTAAGGACAGTGAAAGTTGGTGCTAGTGATACTCCGTTTTCCAACCATGTCAATAGGTTGTCTAGTATTGTCTCAGTTAATCGTCATGGATTATAAACTACACTAATTTAGGAACAATCAGGCATAACATAATATTACATAACAGTCAAAGGGTTAAACCTAAATCTCCTCTCTCCCTACGCAGCTATAGTCCTCTGTTTCTTTCTCTCTCAGCTAATTATCCGACTAATTTCACAGTAATTAGACTACTGCAACTGAGACTCATGTTCGTAACACAACGATGATACATACGCTTTTTATATTCTTCATTTCCTTATCAATATTGAGCTTATTCCACGTTAAATGGCAGAATGGATAGAAAATCGATCCGGATAAAAAAATCAGTGTATTTCCTCGAACAAACAATAATAATGGTTGAGTATGAAAGTGCTGGCTGTTGCGTGCAGTGTTTGGTTACATGATAACCTTGATATCAAAAGAAATTATTCCAGTCACAGCCATCAATATACAACAGAGAAGATAGAAAACTTATTCTCTATTCAGTGCCCCCCCAACCAGGAAAAAGGAAGATTTTTAAAATCAAATATCAATCCACCATTCTAAAGTTCGGTTTTTCTAATTAATACGAACAGAATGAGCAAAGAAGTGCGCTGAATCAAGGCGCGGATCCAGGGAGGCCGATGGGCCCGGCCCCCCCCCCTAGCAAAAAAGAAGAAGAAAAAAAAAAAAAAGCGAAATAAAATAAGACGAGCGGGCCGATTGACCACCTTACCCCTATAGCTGATGATGATGACCTCTTTGATGGCCGAAGGCCAAAATTAACACCCACACCCCCCCCCCCCCCCGCTTATCGCTCGGCCAGCGTGACGTGAAAACAAAATTGAGTGTACCTTTTTGCTCTCGTGATATGTAACGGAAAAAAATTTGGGTATACAAAAATCTGAAATTCCGATTTTTGCCCCCCCCCCTGTAATGAAATCCTGGATCCGCCACTGTGCAATGAGCTAAAACAAGAAGGAGTTGACCTTTATTTATCAATGGGGGCTATTTAAATTATTACACCAAGGGCCCAATATTGGAGCCCTTTTGTTTGACCCGAAAGGCTCCAACAGTCACCCCTCCCCCCCCCCACAAAAAAAAAAAAAAAAAAAAAAACGGCCCACCGGCCCAAGGTGTATGGTTATGACGAACGGTGCACGTATATTAGGCCTACTTCAAAGCGTTCAAAGTGACAGTATATTGTATTTCACCCTTCAAAGTAGGCCTACTATTGGACCTGTTTTCAACTATGCACTATTCGTACTTATTTATACCTGTAAACTATTCTTTTCTTAGTGCTCCGTTATGTCATGGTCCATGGTTACTTGTATACGCTCTTCAAGGGTCCACGATCTCCATAAACTGAGTCCTATTGTCATGACTGTCCCTCTTTTTAGTCCCGTTATCTCCTCCAAAGCCATTATCCCCTTTTGGCATGGATGATCAATATACAGCGGCATTGATTAGTTTTGAAAGGGATTCTGTTACGTTAACAGTATTATGGTCAAATTTGAAGTAGTCACTGATGGTCAGTGCCATTGGACTATGAACCGAGATAATAACATCAATATACTCGCATAATATTAGCATCTTTATTATCATTAAGTAAACTATCGTATTATCCAAGGCAAAGAGATACTCTGCGTATCTAGTGATACGTATCCTATGGATGCCTAATGTGATGTCTGAAAACCTGCGTATTTTGTTTATTCACAAGGATCATCATTACAGATTATCCAAGAAAACCTAGGGTGCAATAAAATTTGTATGAATTCCAATGAGAGATAATTATTTTAAAGGGAATTAAAATGGAAGAGACAAAAGAAGATTAGAAGGAGAGAGGCGGAGATAGATCTCAGAAGAAGAAGAAGAGAGAGAGGGGGGGGGGGGAGAGAAACAGATAAATTCGTCTGCATCAAGAGATCAGATGAAGATCAAGAGAAAAGGAAAGATAGAGAGAGAGAGAGAGAGAGGGGGGAGGGGGAGAGACAGAGAGAGAGGGAGATAGAGAGAGAGAGAAAGGATAAGACATTAACTCATGTACAGCTGTACCAAATGGAAATATAATCATGTACATTCTGTTATCACATCTCAATCAATAAGTCTAGCATTATCATTCTCATCAAATCCATCAAAAATACCTCTCAATTCGTACATGTACATAAACATATGGAAAAGAGGCATACCATTTTGTATAGTAGACGAACGATTATCACATTACACTAATAAATGCATACACCTGTTGATGCATGTTGCATGGTATAAGCATGCCCCTCATGATGCAATGCAATAAATAATATTGATCCCTGGAAATTGCTTTATCACGGTGATATTTCTTATTTTACGACAGCAAAGGTGTGAATAAATTGAATTACTAAGTTTTTTTAACTGACATGTGCTTACACATGACATGTACACGCCCACTATTTTTGTAAACAACTCAATGTAAACAAATAAAGAGGTATTACAATATCATGATAGAAATATTTGTATACACGGTCATTAAGCGTGTGAAAACAACATGTAAATTTCATTAGCACCTAGAGCATAGAGCGTATCGCTGCTCGCATATCTATGATATCCATCATTTCAATATTCGCGTGTTAACAGACTCGTTAACAGCACATCATCCGCATAAATTAACATTATCAGCTAGCTTTGGCGATACACACACCTTAGTGATGTAGAGCTTCTATCAGCATTCATTTCGTAAAAGATTATCCTTTTACATTCGTGAACTTGAAAATAATAAAAACAAACATCGTAAGGATGAGCAAAGATACGAAAAAATTGTTGAATTATTATGAAACTGTAAATAGTATCACTGATCCAAGATAATACAAATTTCATGTTTCATTTTGTGACTTACAAGAACATTTGTATTTTCTTTTGATTATCATGATTATAACTTGAAGATGAAGATTGCTAAAAAAAAAAAAAAAATAAATAAATGCATATTTTTTTTTTCTAAATTCACCTTATCACCGTTGCATTGTACCATGGAGCTACATAAAAGGGCCTGCACGTACATTTTTTAAGTGGCAAAATTCGTCTGCGATCATCAATCATCCATAACATTGAATTACAATAGCAGATCCGCCCTCCAAATCATAAAATACAATATACCAATTCATGTTCACGTACCCTATCAAAACATGTGCCTAAAGCATTTTTTTTTTCTTTCTATTAATTTTTAGTATATTATATGAAAATGCCTTGCGTGGTGTGTACATTAAACATTAGTATACTATCACTATTATGGATATATTTTGTTTTCCTTCAACCAGCAGTAAAGAAAAAATCCAATATTATTATAAAAATATACCCATATCAACATGGGGTTTGCTATAGCTCAGTCGGTAGAGTGCGTGTCAAGTAATTCAGGAGGTCTTAGATTCGAATCCCGATGGAATCCCCTTTTCTTTGCTAATTTCTTTCACATTATATTTCTGGTCAATTTTCTTTGTTGTTGATAAAATATACAGCGGGGCTGGAGCCCCCCCCCCCCACTTTTATTCAGCCAACGTGTACAAAAACGCAAAAATTACTATACATTTGTGATTTTTAGCCTGTTCAGCCCCCCCCCCCACTTTCGGCTCAGCCCCTCCACTTTCAAAAACGCTCCGCGGCCCCTGATATATATATACAATTATTGATAAAAAATTCGAATGTGGTAAACAAAGAGTACCATGTCGCTTCATTAATCTTACGGAACATGTTTATTAGCAATTGTATAATGCAATCATTAACTGACAAATATGTTATCCATTTAATTAGAAGAGAAAGGTATTTTGTTAAAATAACATATTTATTTGTTTTAACTTCTGAGGCTTGACTTCCGACAGGTTCAACTAAATGCAGGTCAACCAAACAGCAGCAGTTGGTCCAATTCTTTGATTGTCATGATTGTCTAATACCACATGGACGAAACCCATTTGGTCTACTAATTTTCCCTTTGGTGTCATACGTACTTGGTATAATTTGTGCTTGGTATCACTCAGACATACATGTACTAGCCAATTCATCGAATACCTAGGTTGTCTTATTGCATTTTTGCCTGATTCCCAAATGAATACATGGTCTATCACTAGTTTGTTACATGAATTGAGTAATTGCCAAGTGGACATTAGACTTAGACGAAATGGACGTTAGACGAATTATTGCAGGCATATACCTCGAAATGCTCCTTATGAGAACGATTATATTTGGAGAATACCCAACAATGTCAAGAACAATATTATCACGATGAGTTACGTCCTTAACTCAGGATCATAGAATAAAATCTATTTGTTCAAAAACAATGTTACCTCCAAAAATACGACAAATTTCCTCAAAGTTGTCACACTCGTTTTTGGCTGTTACATTATATATTTTTATATGCCTGTCATCAAGTAACCTTGGACCTAGATAATGTTATTATTGATTGATTAAGTTGGCAATCTTTCCCTTGGATCTGCAAGAACTGTAGGAAAATGATTTTGGACAATTTCCAGTAAGAATTGCGGTACCCCTTTCCTTATTTTTGTATATATTTTTCAAAGAGCGTGCCAACTGAATAGATAACGTTATTTCCTTCTGAAAATATCATCTGTTATCAGATTATCACCTGTGCGTATCATATCAACTACATCCTCGTGTAAGAGGGTTTGATTGCGATATTGGTTAGGAAAAGCTCGAGCAATCCCCCTATCTCTCTCTCTCTCTCTCTCTCTCTCTCTCTTTCGACCTCTTTCTATCACTCCTCCTTTTTAGCCTCCTTGTTCTACACAGACCCCTGCTCTACATCTTTGCTCTCTCTCTCTCTCTCTCTCTCTCTCTCTCTCTCTCTCTCTCTCTCTCTCTCTCTCTCTATCACGTCCCTGCTCTCTTTTTGCATTCTGATCACCCCCCCCCCCCTTCTCTCTTCTCTCGCCCTTCTCTCTATCACTCCCCTATATTTTTTTTCTCTCTTTCACTGCAAGTTTCTTTCCTCATTGTGTATACATGCAAGGAGTTGGAAAAAAAATCATGATTATATTTTCATAATTATTATCATAAATACATTTCAACAATTATTGCAAAAAATCATTTCTTACCGTGCGTTTGACGACTATGCTGCGTTGTACCTTTAGCTGTACCATGATGTTTTCCTATACAATCTCGATAATGAATGACCCGATCCTGAGTGTAAATATTGTCAAGTGTAAACGGTCAGTACATGTAGTACACGGAATCACGTACGAATTTATCCAGTAATAATGTCCAGAAAGATGAAAACTATGCACTATTCCGATAATTTCCTGACAGTATGATTATTGCACAGGATGCATCTAATTAAGGCTTGGAAGTGGTAGGTTTCCTCCTATTTGAGTGAGAGCGTAAGGAGAAAATTAACAAATTTTCGACTGCACCAGACGACAGATCGTTTGCGAGTGATCGGTCTTTGTTGATCGTATGTTATTGTTATGCAGCGAGTGTAGTAGGCGGTGCTTATATACACGTGTTCTTGTCAGCTGATGATTAGTCTTGTTTTCCATACCCAAGTTTTTTCTTTCCTCCATGTTCTTGTCAGCTGATGATTAGTCTTGTTTTCCATACCCAAGTTTTTTCTTTCCTCAAGCCAAGGACTTGTTCAAGCAAAGATGCTTTTGCAGGGACTGATATTCAACGAGAGAAAAGAAGATTGTCCGACATAAATATGATGATGATGATGATGGTGGTGGTGGTGTTGATGATGATGGTGGTGGTAATGGTGATGATGATGATGACATGATGAATATGGTAATAATGATTATGATGATGATGAATGGTGGTGATGAAAGTCAAGGAGGGAAGAGACGGAAAGATTGTCCGTTAAAAAAAGCTATTGTTGTAGTTGTTGTTGATGTTGATGATGATAATGATGATGATGATGATGATGATGGTGGTGGTGGTGGTGGTGGTGGTGGTGGTGGCCATGATAATGATAATAGTGATCTTGGTGATAATGACGACGACGATATTCTGAGGATATGATTAAAGATGATGGATGCTACACAGTGGGGAAAGGAAGAGCTCAAGAAAGTAAGCATGTTGAGAGAGCGCGGGGAGGGCTCCTAGATTACAAATTGTAATTAGACTATCTAAGTCTTTTTCTCAAATAAGTATAATAGATTATCTACAAGCATAATTCGAAACAATGATAGTAAAAATAGTACAACGTCTCTTGTGGAAACAAAGCTGGGATTAAGAAACTCGGATGGAGATTGAGACTATCGCTATACATGTTCATCATGACAGTACAGGGGTCTGGGAAAATGAGAAAATTCTCTCTTTGTTACAGATTTTCCTCTCCAAAATATTATGTATGGTGTTGGATATGACACGGTCTTCTGATTATTGTTCTCATATACCCCTCCCCACCACCAACTCCATGCACACCACCAACACCCCGAACAACTCATTCAGGAGAATCTATGCAAATACAATTTGAAATACATTTCCATTGTCATTACACCGCAAGGTTACGTAATCACTTCACAATTTAATATATATGCCTATAGGTTATCATGGGAATTTATGCTGGTCGATCGAACTATATAGGCCTATAATGATCACGGCATAACCAGGATAACCGGAAATATACGTTTATAGGTTGTTTTTTTTTTTAATAACATGTTTGATCATGATGAGGCGATCCTATTATAACCATATTCCCCACAAGTTTGCCTAGTTCTTGGCTTTTCTTGGACCAATGTAAACAAAATGTATGTAACTGGTTTACTTAATGATTTGGGAACAATTTAACCCATTTCCAAATAAACATATAACCCCCTCTCAGTCTGTATCACTTGGTCTGTAGTGGTATCAGCAAATTATAGTTGTATATAAGGAAATCCAATCGCTCTTCCAAGGGGCCCTGTCCAGGATTTTAAAATTGGGGA
>CALNVZ010003434.1:13380879-13402227 GCA_940671915.1 Paracentrotus lividus | reverse complement strand
ACAAATTAACCTTCTGAATAACGATACTTGTGATTACTACTTTTGGATAATGTTTATATTTAATGTTTATATTATGTTTGTAAACGGAAATAATTGAATCTGAAATCTTGAATCTTGAAATTAAGAACGAATCCCTTTTCATGTTGATTAATGAAACTGCTATGCATCTATTAGAAATATATGTTTTATCGAATAACGACTCTTGTACATATAGGCTTGCTCTGTGATCCATTGCAAATTTGGTATATATGTCGAAGTACTTTCAACATACTTCAGACAACGTGTGAAAATAAGAAAGACCACACTTTGTTTCTATGGTGTCGGGCCCACTAGAAGTATATATTTACACTTCACGAACCCAAACTGCAACCCGTGTTAATTGTAAGTGACGGGCCCAAGCTAAGAGAGCGCATATGATCAGGATGATACATTGCATGATAAAAGAAAACGATCTAAAAGCAGGATAAAAATAATACAAAAATGAAAAGAACCAAAACAACCAGACGAACATAGTTGAATAGCCTACTCAGCTTACTCATCTGATTATAATCTTGTCTTACTTGGGATCAAGAAATACACTCATATAGTACATTATTGACAGATAATATAACTACTTATAAACGAAAAACTAAGAATTATGAATATTTGAATATAAATATTTTAAAAACATATCGTCAATAAATAACTTTTACCCAAAGACAACGATATCAGTTTAAACACAAGATAATCACAAGATTTCAAATGTTTACGCCCATTTGAAAATGCGAAAACATGGGCCGTTCCAGTAAAAGAAAAGGGGGAAATTGGCTGATTATTATATATATTCAAAAGTGTATCGATGTTTTCTGTGCCATGTCTTGTATTACTTTTGACCATTCTTCAAATTTATAAATTTCAGTCCACATTTTATTGCAACAATATAGGCTTATATGCACTTTAGTTATTGCCTCGAGTGTTTTGTTTCTTCTTTCCATTCTCTTTGTTTTGTTGTTTTTGTTCATTGTCATTTGCTATTGCTATTTGCTATTTGAAGTAGCCTTTCATTCTACAACTTTGAAAAAGTAACAATACAGTCATATCGTAGTCTGAGCACATTGTTGTTTTTCTGGAGAGAACTTATTATTGAAATAGGCCTCTCCACACGGATTGGAACTGAACAATAGAAGTCGTTGTGTGTAGTGCAAAGAAATCGTAAAAAGACTTGATCCACATGGACAAACAACTGTTATGTCATCTTCATACATTATTATTTGGGGAAAACAGGATTCGAATTTTACGAATTGTTTGCATGAGTACACTGGTGCTGGTCATGCTGTTATGGCTGTGAACTATAATTCCATGGTCACACCTAGGTTATGCGCAAAGACCGACCGCCAAACAGCAAGCTGCTGGAACGGGGAGGCCTGCCCCCCCCCCCCCAAAAAAAAAAAAAAAAAAAAAAAAAAAAAAAAATCAACTTCATTTTGAAAATTAACGGGACCAAAATAGACACACAACAAATAGACATACCAAAATTCAGCGGTAAGTCCAGGATTTACAAATCTGGGGGCGCAGCCTAAATTTTCATGACAACAGTGTTTCAGAAACTACTGGCGCACGCCTTTTGCCCCATCCCCTCTCCCTAGAACCACATGAATTTACCGCACGTATTTTTAATCTACATGTAGGATGTTATTGGCATCGATCATATGATGGATTCCCTTGTCATCTCGCCGTTCTTAGAAAAAGTGAATTAAAGGATACAAATAGATATGTTTATCTCATTTCGTTCCTTAATGATTCATTTGATTCTCCGATTTGGTGGTGGGGAACCCTTTGGTTTGTTTTGTTTCTGTTGTATACTTCTCTTTTTTTTTGTCTTGTATTTTGTTTTTCCTTTTTCCTTTTTCCCTTCTTTTTTTTTTGTTTTGTAAAGTCGACCGTGAAGCGGTAGAGTTATATTATTGTGAACTACAGTCTATATATCTATTGACAAAGAACCTGTATTTCTATTAAAATTAAACGGCTATGACAATGAATTGTGTTTGTTTAGGAAGAAAGGACCCTTTATAAAATGGACGATTATCCACAACATCATGATGTAATTATACAGTGACCCCACTCACCACTGACCTGCTATTTTAGATATTTTGCACTTTTTTATTTTTTCTATCATAATTGTCACTGACTAAATGTTGAACTTTAAACAGCGCTCAATATGAAGATATGTTATACATAAAGCAGTATGCTCACTTCGACTCCTTATTTATTGTTATCATCGGACCTAAATACTTGGTCCATGTTGTTATTACCATGGTTACCGGAATTTTTCTTATAGGCCCATATATCAACTGGCCGTAGCCCCCCCCCCCCATTTTTTTTTTTTTTTTTTTTTTGGAAATCATCATTGACTGCTAGGCCTACATGTTAAAGTCGGAAGATTTCTTCTACTCTTCTTTCAAATTTTGGGGTTGCCCCCCCCGCTCGATAGTATGGGCCTATAAGAAAAATTCCGGTAACCATGGTAATAACAACATGGACCCAAGTATTAGGTCCATGATAACAATAAATAAGGAGTCGAAAGTGAGCATACTGCTTTTATGTATAACATATCTTCATATTGAGCGCTGTTTAAAGTTCAACATTCTAGTCAGTGACAATTATTGATAGAAAAATAAAAAGTGCAAAATATCTAAAATAGCAGGTCAGTGGTGAGTGGGGTCACTGTACTAATTACATCATGATGTTGTGGTATAATGCGTCATTTTATAAAGGGTCCTTTCTTTCCTAACAAACACAATTCATTGTCATAGCCGTTTAATTTTAATGAGAAAATACAGGTTCTTTGTCAATAGATATATAGACTGTATGTTCACAATAATATAACTCTACCGCTTCACGGTCGACTTACAAAACAAAAAAAAAAAGAGGGAAAAAAGGAAAAAGGAAAAACAAAATACAAGACAAAAAAAAAAGAGAAGTATACAACAGAAACAAAACAAAACCAAAGGGTTTCCCCCACCACCAATCGGAGTAATCAAATGAATCATAAGGAACGAAATGAGATAAACATATCTATTGGTATCCGTTTAATTCACTTTGTTCTAAGAACGGCGGAGATGACAAGGGAATCCATCATTATGATCATGCCAATAACATCCTACATGTAGATTAAAAATACGTGCGGTAAATTCAGTGGTGGTTCTAGGGAGAGGGGATGGGGGCAAAAGGCGTGCGCCCAGTAGGTTTCTGAAACACTGTGTGTCATGAAAATTTAGGCTGCGCCCCCAGATTTGTAAATCCTGGACTTACCGCTGAATTTTGGTATGTCTATTTGTTGTGTGTCTATTTTGGTCCCGTTAATTTTCAAAATGAAGTTGATTTTTTTTTTTTTTTTTTTTTTTTTTTTTGTTTTTTGGGGGGGGGGGGTGCAGCCCTCCCGTTCCAGCAGCTTGCTGTTTGCGCGTCGGTCTTTTGCGCATAACCTAGGGTGTGACCATGGAATTATAGGTTCACAGCCAACTACCAGCATGACCAGCACCAGTGTACTCATGCAAACAATCGTAAAATTCGAATCCTGTTTCCCCAAATAATAATTGTATGAAGATGACATAACAGTTGTTTGTCTCATGAGTGGATCAAGTCTTTTTACGATTTCTTTGCACTACACACACGACGTTCTATTGTTCAGTTCCAATCCGTGTGGAGAGGCCTATTTCAATAAATAAGTTCTCTCCAGAAAACAACAATGTGCTCAGACTACGATATGACTGTATTGTTAACTTTTTCAAAGTTGTAGAATGAAAGGCTACTTCAAATAGCAAATAGCAATAGCAAATGACAATGAACAAAAACAAACAAAACAAAGAGAATGGGAAAGAAGAACAAAACACTCGAGCAATAACTAAAGTGCATATAAGCCTATATTGTTGCAATAAAATGTGGACTGAAATTTATAAATTTGAAGAATGGTCAAAAGTAATACAAGACATGGCACAGAAAACATCGATACACTTTTGAAAATATAATAATCAGCCCGATTTCCCCCTTTTCTTTTACTGGAACGGCCCATGTTTTCGCATTTTCAAATGGGCGTAAACATTTGAAATCTTGTGATTATCTTGTGTTTAAACTGATATCGTTTGTCTTTGGGTAAAAGTTATTTATTGACGATATGTTTTTTAAAATATTTTATATTCATAATATCATAAGTTTCTTAGTTTTTTCGTTTATAAGTAGTTTATTTATCTGTCAATAATGTACTATATGAGTGTATTTTCTTGATCCCAAGTAAGACAAGATTAGTAATCAGATTGAGTAAGCTGAGTAGGCTATTCAACTATTGTTCGTCTGGTTGTTTGGTTCTTTTCATTTTTGTATTATTTTTATCCTGCTTTAGATCGTTTTCTTTTATCATGCAATGTATCATCCTGATCATATGCGTTCTCTAGCTTGGGCCCGTCACTTACAATTAACACGGGTTGCAGTTTTGGGTTCGTGAAGTGTAAAATAAATACTTCTAGTGGGCCCGACATCCATGAAAACAAAGTGTGGTCTTTTTCTTATTTTCACACGTTGTCTGAAGTATTTGTGAAAGTACTTCGCATATATACCAAACATTTTGCAATGGATCACAGAGCAAGCCTATATGTACAAAAGGTTCGTTATTCCAAACACATATATTTCTAAGTAATGCATGCAGTTTCATTAATCCGAACATGAAAAGGGATTCGTTCTTATTTTCAAGATTCAAGATTCAAGATTCAATTTATTTCCGTTTACAAACATAATATAAACATTAAATATAAACATATCCAAAAGTAGTAATCACAAGTATCGTTATTCAGAAGGTTAATTTGTCAAAAATAATATAAGGTTCGATTTATAAGTTCGATTTTTTTTTTTAATGAAATCGGATTCGTTTATCCGATCAAGTGAAATAAAAATTTCGTTAATCGAAAGACAATGAGAGAGAGAGAGAGAGAGAGAGAGAGAGAGAGAGAGAGAGAGAAATAAGGCTCATAAGTCCAAAACAGAATAGGGTTGTAGTGTTGGAGTTTACCGAACCTCATTTCACTTTATGATAATAACAAACCGGTTATGAAATTCAAAAATTGTCGGAATAATGAATCGTATGAGAATAACGAACATTATTTTGTAATAAGGAACATTTGGGAGAACGAGCAACCTCTTGAGAGGGATACATGTCAAACTTTTGTAAACTTTTCTTTTTCCTCTTACATGTACGTGTATGAAACTATGAGATCAGATTCATCACTTTGAATACTTCAAAAAATCCAAGAGCGAAATCAATGCAAAAAATTGTCCCCAGTGCTTCATGTGAGCTCAAAATTCACCAGATAATCTTGAAGAAAATTGAGGATGTAGGGACAAAGAGTTTTCACGCTAGCAAATTAAAACTATGCCGTGAATTTTCATCACATTTATTATGAAAATGAGGACGTATAAGGACAACGGGACCAGATTTCTGCACCAACACCAAGTAGGATCGAAGTCTAGGTAGTTGTGAAATTCAGACCACGTGCTCACATAATTCCCAATTTTACAAGTAGGCCTAATGGCCAATATTTGATAATGGCTGGCGATGGAATATATGAATAGGTTGAATAACTCTAGAATCAACAAACTGAATTAGTCAATTGAATCTATCGCACAGAATTGGGTATTTTCAATCACTTTATTTCATCTCTTGAACTTGAAGAAGGTGGATGTCTACTGAAAATTGTTCTCGATGAGAATATCAATAATAAATTGCCTCCCCCCCCCCCCAAAAAAAAAAAAAAAAAAAAAAAAATAATAATAATATAATAATAATACAAAAAAAAAAAAGTAAATAAATAAATAAATTGATAACAAGAATAATAAATACTAAATTCATCGTATTTCCTTGTTTGATTTATAATTTTGTCGATTCTTCGAATATATCATCATCATAGAATCAATCACACAGACCTGGCAAATATAACTAATATGCTCTCGTAGAACATACTCTATTGAAAAGATACTTGCAACTACCAACATGGCATTTTGGGTCTGGTAATTCGAGACTAAAAGCCGCATTTCTTATTGTGCCCACGTCCGTTTTTCGTGCCATAAAAGGCAAACAGCACGCGACCTGCGTTCGGCCAAAGGTTTCAGATTTCACTTACTTTTGCCTCAAGGTAAAGGTACCCCGCCACGGTACGCGTGCTTCGTCTGATGACCTTGTAACTACTCCACCCCCCCCCCCCCCCCCCCCCCCCCCGCCCCACCCCCTCACTTCCCTCGTCCTTAGCTAAACCTGAAGTTTGGGTATTGGTTTGCAGGCGGAAATTCTAAACTATGGTTTATTCCGTGTCAGGACTTATTTCACAAAGAAAAATAGATAAATAAATAAATAAATTTTAAAAAAAACGTGCAAAGAACTGGGATTTCACCTGGATTCGAGCCCGATACTTCCTAATCGGCTAAACAGGTGCTCTACCGACTGAGCTGTGGCAAACCCTTATGTCGGTGTCCATCCAAGGGAACCACTCTTTAGCTTTCAATGCTCGGGTAATCAGGAGCTCTAGAATCAGACATAAACCAGAAGGACAGAAATTAACTTGGGATAAATGTGAGGGATCACGGTGAAGTGATGTAGCTTTTTTAAATATAAATTTGAACAAAAAAGAAAACTCATATGATATTTAAAAAAATATGAAATCCCATTTTCTTTGCTCGTTTTATTTTTGGTATTATTGTATTATGTTCCTCTTTGTTTAATTTTAGGATTTTTTACACGCCTCTCCAATGGTGATATTTTTTTTTTTTCTCAGCTCGAGAAAAGCATGACTTCATTAGCTTGACAAAAAAAGTTACGAGAATATCGTCAAAGATTTCAGGTCCAACAAAGTGCAACAAAATAGTAAGATCTGACTACCTGAATGAAGAAAGACACAAAATTTCTTTCTCCCTTTTTCCAGCCATTATTTGTTATATGTTATCAAGTAGGTCGAATATGAAGGGTGAATAAGTAATTTTCATTGTTATTTCAGTATGATTTTGACTGTTGACCAGTGATTTGATACAGTGATTTTAACTGCCTTTATAAAATACAAAAGGCCTAATAATAATAATGAAGTAAATATGAAGTCGTCTAAAATTTGTCAATCACCCGCTACAATTCCATCTACTTTTGTCGGGAACAATAGTAATTCAACGCTTTTTTTAAAACCCTATCAAGACCAAGGTATTTTGATCGTTTACAGACCCAAAGGGGGGGGGGGCACATTGTGCCCCCTCCATAATTTTTTTCATTATGTGACCGATCACTATATAATCATATTTGGCCTGACGGTAAAGTAACTCAAGCTCTAAAACTTGGTGAAACTAAAATTTCTCATGGTCATCATATGGGGCGCTAATTGCATTTAAATAAAGAAATACATAGAAAATGCACCAAATCTCAATAAAATAATTTTATCTCTCTAAAATCACAGTTTGATTGATGGAGACTGTTGTTACAAATATGTTTTATGATTCATACATTGTTCATTCATCTATTTAAAATGGAGGGGGGAGGGGGTAGGTGTTGAAAATTGTTTCGGCCTTCAGCCAACTATAAGGTCATATATCAGCTGTGGGGTAGGTTTAAGATCTCAATCGGCTCAAATCATGTATATTTTTTCGTGTTTTTTTAAATTTTATATAAACATTTAGCTCAATTCGGCGCCCCTCTAAGGTCAATTTGGCGCCCCTTTGAGGACATTTTGGGCGCCTACCCGGTGGACCGGGCCCGTAAAGCCCCCCCCCCCCCCCCCCCCCCCCCCCCCCCCCCGAATACGCGCATGCTTAAGGATATGCGAGTAAATAAAAATATTCACTAGCAAAGGGCCTAGGATTTTCCCTCATTTTACCCTTTGTTCGGGACCCAAACATACAACTGCTTTGGAATATTTTGGGTCATAGTGTGACTATCAGGGCAATTCAAAAGCAATATTTTATTGTGGAGATTTTTATTATGATATTCTTCCCAAATAGCATGACAATAACAGGAAAGCTCACAATAATTTTTTTCATCTTTCCTACACCTTCCCACTACACTAGATTCCCTTTAAATACTTCCTTTGCGTATTTTTCTATTCTAGAGGGTAGCGACAGACATAAGTTTAAGGGCAAAATATTGATTATTATAATATTGATGTATCTATTTTAGAAGCAATAAATATAAATGTCAAGTCATTACCGAGCTACAGGTATAACCATTTAGTCACGAGGGAAGAGAGTGAATGAAGGTTGTTACTATGGTGATGAAGCACGCCCTTTTCCTCCTTATTACATGTGACGTTCTTCCTGAGAAATGGACCAGAACGATTCTTAACCCCTTCAAGACCAGGAGTCGAGGTTAATTTACAGGCACATACACTAGCACAACATTGCCTATACAGGGTGTATCAATACAAACGGGACAGTTTTGAAAAGTCTGTCAAAATTTCGTTTCAAATTACTATGTCTTTATTTTGATGTTAATAGATGCTCTGAAGTCTTATCGTTCAAATGCTATTTAAAATATTAAGTTTCGTTCATGCTTGAGCGCACAAAGAACGTTTTTGTCGGGGGCTCAAAAAAAGGCTTGCGCACAAAATGGTACAAAATGAGGATTACGATCATCAGACTTTTTGCTAATCAGCAGACTTACTCTTAACCCTTTCATTATCTTTGCCATGATTTTCGAATTATGCTATGAAAATTCATTTACAAAGCTATTTATTTAATTGAATTGTTTTTGTTTTGTTTTGTTTTTGTTTTTTTACATGTTAACATGTTATCTTTTGGCATTGAATATTCCTTCAAACTAAAAAAAAAAAAAAAAAACTGAAATTGTCAACCCAAGACAAGGGGATTTGGTTGGTTGGTTGATTATTTGATTGAATGATTGCTATGTTTGTTCGTTTGTTTGATTGATGGATTGATTTATTAATTGATCGATTGATTGAATGAAGAATTGATAGATTGACTATTTTGAATGATTGATCGTTTGATTAATTCATTTGTTTCTTTGAATGATTGATCGATTGATCGATTACTTTTTGATTGATTGTTCAAATGATTGATTAAATCGTTGGAAGAATCATAGGAAATCGACTCAAAAGACTAACATAATTATTGACCAGTGAAAAGTAACAATCAATCCGAATGGGAGTACCTGATTCAGAATAATGATTCAGAATAAATAATACCCTTTGAATTCAACCAAAGTTTTTTTAATTTTTATTTTTTATTTATTCATTTATTTTTTTTTAACCTCCGACAAGAACTTTCCGTGTTCGCTCAAGCATGAACAAAACAAATAAACAAAGTAATCAATCAATCAATCAATCAAATAAACAATCAATTAAACAATCAACCAAATCCCCTTTCTTATGGGTTGACAAAAAAGTTTAAAGGAATATTTATTGTAAAACGATAACATATTAAAATGAAAACAAAAACAAAACAATTAAAGTAAATCAATAGCTTTGTAAGTGAATTTCAAATCATAATAACAAAAAAATGGCAAAGATTTTAAAAAAAATAAGAGGAAGACTGCTCATTAGCAAGAAGTCTGACGATCGTAATTCTCAATTTTTCCATTTGTGCGCAAGCCGTTTTTTGAGCCCCCGACAAAAATGTTCTGTGTGTACTCAAGCATGAACGAAACCCATTTTTTAAAATTGCATTTGAAAGATAAGACTTCACAGCATCTATTAACATAAAACTATAGACATCATGATTTGAAACAAAATTTTGACAGACTTTTCAAAACTGTCCCGTTTTTATTGATACGCACTGTATTGCGGAGCGCGAGACGAAATTTAGCACCGAGACCCTCACAAATGGTAATTTATCTGAGCGCACAGCGCGAGTGGATTTTTTTTCTTCAATAAAAGAAAATAAAAGAAAATGTTGTCTTGCTACAGGCCCAGAGAGAGAGAGAGAGAGAGAGAGAGAGGGGGGGGGGGGAAGGGGGGGGACCGGAGACTATCCCATGACAGTGGAAGCACTGCCCTCAGGATTTTTATTTATTGTGAGGGAGCGCATATCGTTCGAGTGAGAGATAAAAATGAAGTTTTTAATAGTTGAAAATTCGCTTTTTACAGCCTTACAAACCCTAATTGTTAAACATCGCTATCGTCTGGTCAGTGGGGACCTTTTCACAAATTTAGTTAATGGTTGAGAGAGGAGGAATCATTTTCCCCTCACTTTGTCGGAGTAAACTTTCCTCCATGCTTTGTTCCCCATGCATGTCATGGGGCCGATGATTTGAGTAATGTATGGCATGATTTTGACTGCGAGATGGCGCAATTAACTCAAAAGGAACTCTAGAGCAAAGGCTCTCATCTAGTAGAGAACCACAAAGGAAAGGTATATGAAGCACTGAGAAAGCTTTTGGCTTGACTCACTTACATTTCTTTTAATCTTGTGAAAATATTACGAGTGATCTATTTCTGTCATTTCTCCCCATAATATTTTACGCTCCATACATTTGCAAAGCATTTCTACCCAGGTGGGTGGGGGGGGGGGCACTTTTCCATTTTTTTTTTTTTTTTTTTTTTTGGGGGGGGGGGGGGTCAAGCGGCCCCTGATCTATATCACCTGCAGCTAGCAGGCCTGGTTTCAGCATGTTCAGTGTCAAGAAAAGAAGGGGTGGATGTTGTCAGCAAATTTTGTTGCTAGGGACGCCTCACGTTTGAGAGGGGGTGACAGGTACGTGTGTTTGTAACACAATGTCTCCATCTTTTCAGCCGCCCTAAAAATGCCCCCTTTCTTCTTCTTATCTAAATTCTGAGAAAAGAATCACATTTGTAATAAAAATGAACTTTAATTTTTCGGAGTCCAATTATAACTTTCTTTGTTATGAAGCGATTCGGAAATGAAGACAGCGATGGACGGATTCTTTAGTTTCCTCTTTCTTTTATTATTCAGCTAAACATCAGTTAAACAGCCTCGGTCAGTATCTAATATACTCTAATCTAACACTCCACGCTCCCAGCACCATCAAGATAGTGAAGGATCCCAGAGATCAGTCCAACATCACATCATGAAATAATTACATGTCTATGATCCGGACCCAACAACAGCCTTCACTCTCTCAGTCATGTAATGCAATGTCTCTCTCTCTAAAGTACATCCCTGGTATAGCAGATCTGAACTATTCAAAATCACTCATCCAATTCAGAGTCACTACCCAAATACAAAGGAGTCCTAAATCATGCCTATAGGAAGTGGGTGTATTGGTCAATATAGCTATCCCAAAAAAGGCGGGAAAGTCAAGACTCTTGTCCATTAAAGAGGGGTCTTACACTGTAGTCTGCCCCAAATACACAAAGACACTTTCTTTTTCAGATATATAGATAAATACAAATATAATGGCATAATTACATAATACAACAGTTAAATAGGTGCACCCTTGTCAAAATTCAAAGTTGTCTGCTCTCTTACCATGCGACCTCGTAGTAACATACAAAATAATCATCAAATATATGAAATTATCCCCTGCTGCTGGAGGCGAATCTTGTGAATATGTAGTGTCGGAAGCAATCACTGAATTGCTGTTGTGTGTGGGGGCTTGCAACGATCGTCTGCGTTCGCGGAGCGGGGGTGGAGCGGGGATGGCCGCACCCTTTCGTGAACACCGGGGGGGCTTTTCTCGAAGGGTGGTTGAGGAGGGGAGTAAATTTAACGCACCCATTCGGGAACACCGGGGGGGGGGGGGGCTTTTCTCGAAAGGGTGTGTTTAGTAGTTTTCTGAACCAGTCGTTTTTATGAAAATTATTTTTCATTAAATAATAACATACTATTAATAGATTATAATGGGAGAAATAGAGGAGAGCTTGCTTTTTTTGTTGTTGATATTGAAGTTCATAATTTTAGAACCCCCCCCCAGCGGCTATAGCGCGATAGTCCGCTGGTCCGATAATCCGCGGCCACGCTGCAGGCCGGTAGTCCGCAGGGGGTAGTGTTCGTTATTCCGAAGGTTCGTTATTCCTAAAATAGAAAAAGGTTCGTTATTCCTAAAATAAAAAAAGGTTCGTTATTCCTAAAATAGAAAAAGGTTCGTTATTCCGAAAACAGAACAAGGTTCGTTATTCCGAAAATAGAATAAGGTTTGGTTTTCCGATAATAGAACAAGGTTCGTTATTCCGAAAATAGAAAAAGGTTCGTTATTCCGAAAATTGAGTTACTACTGCCAGAGCGAATGGATTAAGTGTTTTGGTCACCCATGAATAACCTCCAGATAAGGGGGATTTTTGGGGGCCGGGGGGGGGGGGAGGGGTGTCATTATTTTCTCTTTTTGATTTTCGGAGAATTTATTTCACAAAATTATCAAAAATTATCAGTCCATAACTAAATAATTTCTTCCGCAATTGTTTTCGTTCTGTCTTTATTGAAAATTTGAAAATTTCAGCGGCGAATTCTTCCGGTAAAGATTAGGTTTCATTTCTAAAATTGGTCCGTTATCACTCAATAACTAAATAATTTATTTCGCAATTGTATCCGGTCGTTATTCGTGTGGGGGGGGGTGACTGAAGGGGCTTAAAATCACGAATGTATGGCAGGCGCGGATCCAGGATTTTCCAGAGGGAGGGGGGGCAACTTTTAAAAAAATCTTTCGAGCGGAGCGAGCAAACGAGCGCGAATCGCGAGTTTAAAACACTCCCCGATATAGTTATAGGCCTATACTGACCTAAAACGGGGAATTTAAACAATTTTATTTTTACCCTTATGAAAACAAAATAACAAAATATATTAGCAACAAAAATTTAAAAAAATCTGAAAATTTTAAACAAAACTTTAGTGGTTTGAATATGTATTTTAAATTGCCACCATGAATACGATTTTTGCCCCATTAGAATTACATCAGACGTTGCGAGTGCAAAATTTGCCATTTAATTACCTGGAAGAACGGTATGTTATAGCCATGTTGCCATGCCAGAGGCGGTAGAACGAATTTGAAAATGGGGGTCATGATGGAAAACGGGCATTTTTCCTGAAAAGGGGGCAATAGAGACCAGAGGCATAAAGAGAAATGTATTCGGATGAATAGGGGGAGCGCCCCAAAAATTGCATTTTAATTGATGCTTTTAAGAATGTGTTTTGTATTTCATTAATGACAAAAAAGCAAAGCGAGCGCGAAGCGCGAGCCGAAAATATTTGAGATGACTGTGCAGTATAAACTATATCTAGTATCCGCGAGCGCGAAGCGTGAGATGAAAACTTGAGGTAAAAATTTGAGTTAATTGCGCATTATGTAGGCCTACCCTACTGAATTATTGGTATCTGCAAGCGGGAAGCGCGACCTGAAATTTTTTAGTTCAAAATTGGAGATATTTGTGCATTATGGTTTAGTATTACGATTTTTATATTTGAGTTAATTGTGCATTCTATACCCTACTGAATTGGTATAAAATTTTAGCTCAAAATTGGAGTTAATTGTGCATTATGATGTAGTATCCGCGAGCGCGAAAAAAAGAAATGACAAAGAAAGAAGAAAGAATTAGAGGATTAAATGTATGTTTTGATTATTTGGTGTCATGTTAGAAATCTTGCAATATATCATGTCGAACTGAGAATAAAAGATAGCAACCCTTGCGCTATTGTATACCTAAGCCAATCGTAGGAGAATGCATTTAAATAGAGAACAACTGTTGAGTTGTTTACAAATTTGCCGACTAATCATCTACATGAATATGTCATACGCGCGCATGTCGGCAATTATCATAGAAACGCGGTCTCTTTTGTTCTTCAACGTCAAAGCGCAACACACTTTCCCACGCGTATGCTTAAAACTTGCATCTGATCGATCGATCTGCGGAAGAATTGTGTCTGAAATAAAATCATTCTCATCATGGACTCCGTTCGAGAAGCAATGTATTTCCTTACTCCCACCCCTCCATTCTTCGACGATTGTTTGGACTTTGTTTGGTTCCCTTCTATATATTGCCAGACTTGCACGAAAGACTTTGCATTAGACTGGAGTGGAGGGGGCGCGCCCCCGAGTCCATGATTTTTGATAACCGCTCGGTTATCAAAATATAAAAAAGGGGTCAAGTATGTGTGTCTGTGTCCAACTAAGCGTCCGTGCCTCACGGCTAAAAAATCAACAAAAATTCTACTTTTCTATTTAAGGCTGGTTAAATATTGTAGGACGGAGCTTCTAAACTTCTATGCAAAATGTAAATTTATTCAGAATAGAAAATACGCTATTTCTCTATCTCTCTAGAATTATGAACTTCAAAATCAACAAAAATGCAAGCTCTCCTCTATTTCTCCTATTATATTTGGGAAAGGCGCGATAGAAATATTGGGTATTATTATTATTATTATCTATTAATATTATATTGTTATTTAATGAATAATTTTCATAAAAACGACTGGTTCAGAAAACTACTAAACACACCCTTTCGAGAAAAGCCCCCCCCCCCCCCCGGTGTTCACGAAAGGGTGCGGCCATCCCCGCTCCACCCCCGCTCCGCGAACGCAGACGATCGTTGCAAGCCGTGTGTGGGTGGGGGTGGTTTATGGCACAGTAAGTAGCCCTCAAACCTCGCCCTTTTCTATAGGCATATAAATCATCACTTATTCAAACAATTCAGATGATTTTTGTCGAACGGTATATTAAATTATGAAGGCCAATTATGTACAATTTGCGCTAGTTTAAAACCCACCCTTTTTCCCCCCTTTTTTTTTTTTGCCTCGTCTCTGCATTATTATTTTCAACATTGAAGGAACAGTAAAGAAATACATGAAGATTTTCATATTCAGGGGGGCATTTCATGAAAGGACTTGTCGGACGTTTTATCCGACAAACTGTTATAAGCTACTAAAATGCTTGCAATCTGATTAGCTGAGAGTAAATTTGTCGGATAAAATGTCCGACAAGTCCTTTGATGAAATGCCCCCCAGGTCTCCCCTTTCCCCTCTGCGGTCCCCTCGTCATTCTCACTTCGACCTGCTGCATCTGGTGATGCCCTGCCCTCGCTGGCTGCTGGCGTTTTCAGTGGCAATTTTTTTTTTTTTTTATTGAAATTTAAAGGAAATATGATTTGCTAGAGAGTGAAAAGAGTTGTTGTGCATGCATGACATGACTTTGCCGGTAGATGGCGATGTTCTGGATGCGAGACAGCGCGCAGGCCCAGAGGCCGAGGGGTGTCAAATCCTACCCATTCAATTCAGTGGTGCTGAATCTTTTTTAACCGGGGCATCGCGCGGGCTAGTTCAGCCAACGATTATACGATACAGGGGTAATAAAGAAATAGGCTGCTGGACTGCGAATCTCTCGCATTTCGACACCGAGGGGTCAATTTTGGGGAGGAAATCTTCAGAGTTTGCTGCGATGGGTCCCACATATCTGCTGCAAGCTCTTCTGATTTTACTGGTAGCTTTTTCAGCAAGTGCGAGACGAAATAAACGTCCAAATGTGATCATTTTGTTTGCCGATGATTTGGGATATGGAGACCTGCAGGTGTACGGTCACCCGACATCATCTACGCCGAACCTCAACCGACTGGCTCGCGATGGAAAGGTGTTCACCCAGTTCTATGCAGCTGCCGCCATATGCAGCCCATCTAGGTAAATATCGTAGGCTTATTAATAACTATTAATGATATTATGTACAAGTTAATGAATACGAGTTTGCAGTGCCTTCTCATTGTCTCGAGTCAGTGCCTTCTCATTGTCTCTAGTCAGTGCCTTCTCATTGTCTTGAGTCAGTGCCTTCTCATTGTCTCTATAGTCAGTGCCTTCTCATTGTCTCTAGTCAGTGCCTATGCAACTTTTGTCAACAAGATGAATCTATCAAATTGAATTTGATTTTGTTGTATTATCTGATTTATCATGATTTGGGATTAACAACTGAACTTATTAATTTATTAAATCATTTCATCTACACAATCCTATGGCTATGTGAGTTCTAGTTGATAATACTGATTATCAACAATATTCTTTCCAGACTTGTTTAACCCATTGGGGACTGAGCCCGAATATATTCGGGCTGAGGTCTATGGGAAATGTGTGTTATAGCCTAATCAGCTCGTCTCCAACAGGTTAAACTTTAGTGTAAAAATCCAATTTCTTATGTAAACACATGTAAATATACCTGATATATATGTAGGCTATATACCGAGATTGGCAGAGTAACCTTAAGTTTAATTTCTGGAAATAATCAGAAAAATTGTCAAAATGTGGATTTAAATTTCTATTTTTTTCACAAAGGAACTGCTCAACTCGTATTTAATCAAAATGGGCTCGTATTTGTTTATTCAAAATATTCCCAATATTCAATGAATAGGTAAAGATCGATGCCAGATTTCCCAAGAATTTGGAGGCAGCAGATGTAAAAGAGTAAAAGTACACGCAGGTAGATTCTTGTACGTACATCCTCAGAAAGTGGCAAGTGCTTTAATTAATTTGTTGCCAAATTGGACTCCATGCATTTCTTACTATCAAAAACATGTCTCCTCTTTTCATTCTGTTCCATAACCTGACCTCCCTATCATATGTCTGACATGCCTGACACTATAACCCAAACCGTGAGGATTAGGATTAATATCAGGGTAAGGGCACTTACACTTATGCATGGTCAATTAATAATTGACCTTGCACTGGGAAGTACCTTACTTCAGCAGTTTTCATCCAATGGAAAGTCAATGCAGAAAAAGTGAAAATGGTGTCTTGAGTAGCTCAGCCCAGTCAAGGTGGCATTTCCAAAAAGGTTCTAAAAATTGTACTTAACAACATAAAAAATATCTAACTGAAGAATTATATTGCAATGATAATATAGATTATCTTAATTTATTTTGAGGTAGGTTTAAAGCTGATTTCAGTAATTGTTATTGAGAAGTTTCCTTAGCAACCAAGAGGGCGACAGACAGCCATTTTTCAGTACAGCCTTATGTTGGTTTGCAGCTGTATGTGGGGTAAGGGTAATATTAGGGTTGATGAAGATGAGGGGTGCATGTAGGTTCAGGGTTAAGGTAATTGTAATGATGAGGATTAGGTTTGGGGTGTCACGTTTTGAAAACACCTTTGGAAGGCAAATTCATGGCCCTTGCGTTTACACCGTTTTTTTTTTGGTAGATGGTCAAGATTTAGGGTTTCTGATTACATTTGGGCCACGTTGTGTGTCATTGTCATAGCTCCATCCTGTCAACAGGTCTATTGCCTGCTAATCATTGGCCTACACTTAAATAACAGTTTTACTTTTTTTTTAAATCATGATTGTGGATTCCATGACATATGCTCCGGCAACAACTGTTCTATAAATCTCGTAGACTAGTGGAATGACTATTTTTATCTTCAGACTTAACACTATACTCTACCCTAAACCTTACAAAAAAGCCTTTTGCAACCCCAACCCTTTATTTTAGATGAACTAAATCCTGGAGCAAGTCAGATCTTTGAAATCTTAGGATTCTTGGACCTCTTTTGACTGTCTACATGTAGGAGTGTATTTCACTGGGAATTGCCCTTAAGAAATTGTCTTTGGATACAGACACTGCAGGTACACTATACATGTAGCACCTCTTATTTGTGTACATTGTTTGGAGTTAAACTTGTAACAAAAGATGGATTGCCCTTCTAAAAGAGCATGTATCCACATTGTAAACATTGACCTATCTTGCAAAAAAAGAAAGCTTGAAGCTTTTTAGAGCTCTTACCGCTTTTTAAGGCCACATGAGGCCAGATAGGTCTAGTCCGCTTAACAATGGGTTCATGGATATGATAGGAAGTGGTCAAAGAAGAATAAAAGCTGGCCCAAACAAAGGACCACAGACACCATTGTGCCTCGGAGCTGCTGATGCCATAAATCCTTTTCACACCCCGATCCTGATTGTATTCCGGTCAAAACCAGAGCCAGAACGAAACCTTGAAAAGGGGAGGAAAACACTTGCTTGTTTTGCTACTCAGACCCCGCTGAGCACAACGCAGACACTCTTAAAATTTGGATTGCTTTCATCCGTGAAGTGTCTGGATTTGTATGTGTATTGTATGTAATGCTCATACATGAATTCGTCGTATTCCAACCCGTTAATTGGAAGAATGAACTTATGCAATGGGAATAGTGCTCATACCATGTACATTGTGTCAGCACTTTTGTAATCATCTTTATTCATGGTTTTTGCCATGCACCCTTAAACCTTTGCAGTGAACGAAAAAACCAACCCTTACCCTAAACCTAAACCTCATGTGTTGGGTTTTCAGTGAATCTGGGGGCTAACAAATGGACCTAAGAAATGCATGAAACAATCTGAGAATTGATGATGTACAGGCTTTACATTCATATTTCAAAGCAGAGTTTTGATCAGCTTATTGAAAATCTTTTAAAATGTAAAATTATGATGAGATATGAATGATTCCTCTCCTTCAATTTTTGTTGTTGTTTTTTTATTTGCTGAAAGTTTGTGATCCATAGGAATGATAGTTTTGTGTTGCCTGCCTCACACTTAACGATTAGCTGCAACTGGATTTAATAGAAATATAGAGCTTCGTATAATGTGTAAATTGTATCTAACTGAGGTCCAGAATTGTCATGGACTAACTAATGATACTGCATGGACTAGAACCACATTCCCTGTCATTCAGAAGAAATAAAGATGGCTGCTAAGTAAAACACACGTCACAAAAGTCATTGAACCAAATTTGTTATTGCCAACCCCTTTTCTCAGAGTCCCGCAACTTTCTATATACCAGGAAGGAATTAACTTTTGGGCAACATTTGTCCTAAATCCTGGCTGCTGCTACAATGTTTTTTAAGTCATCAAAAGTTCCATGTTTTTTTCCGGGGCAAATTCAGTGCAGAAATGGCCGTTTCCCTGAGCGATGGGGGCAGATGAATAGCGGAGTGACTGTGTTGGAAATCTTTATTTATATGGCAGGTTTGCACAGGAATCCTACACTGAACAGCTCCGGAGAACATTGATTGTACTCCTGAAATCCTATATGACTTCTCTTTGGCTCAACCAACTTACAATTTAATAGCTCCCAAAGGGTTACTACCCTCCTCCTCCAAAAAACCTCTTTCAGCACTTTCATACGCAAAAGGTTTATCCCATAACTTTATTGAAAGGGGATGTCGTGTAGAAGCAAGCAATGGAATGTTGTATGAAGAATCATGTAGCATACCTGTAGTGTGTTCAGATACTCAATAAAGAGGTCCTGAAATGCGAAAGATCATGGAAAAGGCCACCTACATGTAGCTGTTTCAGTTGTTTCAGTGGAAACTCACAAGCATACACTGTAAAAAAAATGAGTAAAATCTTACCCAATACTGAGCAAAAATGTAACTCGCGTGAAATTGAGTAAAAAATATTACTCATGCAGTAGAGCCAAATGTTACTCAGAAAAGAGTAACTTTTAGTCATCTATGTATCATTCCTAGCTTCGAAAGGAGTAAACAATTAGTTTACTCATTTTCTTGCGAGTTACCTTTTTACTAGCTCTGTTAAGCGTAAACAAAATTTACTCCGTTGGGAGTAAAGCATTAGTTTACTCATTTTCTTGCGAGTTACCTTTTTTTTTTACAGTGTAGGATGGTCAGCCTCTGTGTTGACCCTTCAACATTAACCCCCACATAGTTCTGCTATATATGCTCACAATCTCTATCAAGTTTAATTGATGGATCAAAATAACTGCCTTACCATAGTTATACGATGCTTTTTTATACGACATGCTATTGCAATAATAAGTGCTAACCAATATCTACATGTGTTTCAACATATTGCTGTACATTTACTTGCTGTACCAATTTACAATGTGGGATAGGCATCTATAAAATTTTTGTGTATGAACACTGCTTTTTTTTCTGCAACTTTTCCTTTCCATTTGCCATAAGGACTGTGTTTGTTCGCACCTCTTATGCAAACAGGGAACTCCAAGGCGGAGAAGTTGCAATGGATCTGAGAAAAAAGAAAGAAATTTATGAACTATTAGCAAATGTTTTTGTGGGACTTTTTTGTAATAGGGTAGCAAAAGGTTTCCTTACTCTATGTTAACATGACTGGTCCTTCTTGAGATGTTTGCAAAAATTGGATAAGTGCATGTACAATGTACATGTAGGTGTACGCCCACGGTTAGTAAGCACTTATATTCATAATTCAGTTTTATTAGACCCAAGCTTTTATGAGATCGGTCACCAAGTTTAAAGGGGAAGTTTACCCTGGGTTGGGTTATTTAAAGTTTGAGGGAATGTAGGTAAGTTACATGATTACGTAAAAACTAAATTGGTTTTGCAATATGTCCACATCTTTTTATTTATGTCTATGTTTATTAAAGAGTTTTTAAAGAACAATGTGCATATTTTATCATCCTACATTTAATTGTTTATTGATTGGAAATGTGCTTTTACACAGTTCCTTAATATTTCATCAACACCTTGGAGAAAAATCAATAAAAAAATAAATATGACATTGGTCTCTCATGGAACACTCCAGCTCTTTAAAAAAAAAGCAAATTGACCGTTACACCAACCAGACCCGATTTAGCACTCTACATTGGCAGTTAGGGCCTATATTATTTCCCTTAAGATTGGCCTTCTGAACAATTATTTCCCAAATTTAGCTTAATTATGTCAGAAATCTATAGGTCCTATACATGTACAATAAAAGGATTATTATCTGAAAATTATCCGCCCTTTCAAAGCCTGTGAAGTTGGTTTATGAAAAATTTGCTGGGTTAAACAAAACAATTTCAGGGACCTAAGTTTTAGAATGACTTAAATTTTACTTCTAATGGTTGTGAAATCTCATTTTTCAAACAATATGGCCCGTATTCTGAACCGAAGACTGAATTTGTATGGGTCGCAAGTTAGTGCAAAACTATCGTGCGATCCTTTTGTCTGATGCTGCATCAGTCAACATCAGACAAAAGGATCGCACAATAGCTTTGCACAAACTTGCGACTCATACAAATTCAGTCTTCAGTTCAGAATATGGGCCATATTGTTTTTCTCATACAACTTTTCATTCCATCTCATGATAATTTAAAACTTTCAAATTTTTAGATTTACCAAATCTACACCCGAGCTTTAAGTAGGGGAGACCTGGGGCAATTGTAACAGTTTTTTCCAAATTTGACCTATCAGCTTTATTGAAGCTAAATACTTGCTTAAAACTTTATGTGGTTAATGATGTTTAATTTGTCATGTGCATAGCTTTGATAAAGAAAAACAAAATGTTACAAGTATTCATGTGTTAAATGCCTCCGCACGTCTGTTACAATTGCCCTCTCGTCACGGGCAATTGTAACACTCACTCTTGTTTTGAAATGGTAATGGCTTCAAAATGACTTGTTTACTTTACCAAACTATTCATATGTCAAGCTAAGAATATGCTATATTTCATTTTATTT
>CALNVZ010003434.1:13347695-13373658 GCA_940671915.1 Paracentrotus lividus | reverse complement strand
GCTGAAATTAATTTATTTTAGCATTATTATGCTCCCAAATGGTTCTGCAATAATTTTTGCGAAAAAAAAACAACAACAAAAAGAACAAAAGGTCGAAAAAACAAGTAAATACATAAAAAATTCATAAAACAATGAAATACATAAGGAATTTATTTCGATACCAATTTTTTTCCAAATACACTCGTTAGGATTCCTATAAAGATTATGCAAGCACAAATTAGCATTCTAGAAGCTGTAGTTTGTCAATTCGAACAAAAATTATGACTTCATGCAATGCGTAAATTAGCATAATTAATTCATATAAAATAAATAATTATTATTATGGGAAAATTAACAGTGCTTTCTTGTAGTTACATCAAACACTACCATCGTGCAAATTTTCGGCGCGCTCGCGCGATCAACAGCCAAGATCTTCTAAGGGGGCATCATGGCCCCCCTCCCTACCCGCCCCTCCCCCAGTCTTGATAGCTACCAAAACACCCCCATTGACTGACTAGGGTTGAGTTCATAAAAATTTTTACCACAGCGGATATAGTAATTGCTCAAAATGTTACTATTTATGCATAATACATTATATAATCCATTTAATTCGTACAATTTTGCTCATTTAGGTTCACACACTGTGACCCACTAAAAATGTCACACACGTGATCCCGACATCACGATATAAATAATAATAGATAAAAAAGAATTTCAGAGATGACTCCTATTCCAGTGGTATTTTTTGGTAACAGGTCATAATGCAATATCTCACAGCAATAAGAACTATTTCATCATTTCAAAACTCACAGGAATTCATAAATGAAATTAGATCTTTTCAAATCATGCCGTTTCTGTGATAAGTCACCACACGTGAGCCTCACTTCTTTTGACCTCTGACCTTGAACATGCATATTGTAAATATCAAAAAAATATTTACCAAATGATAAGCCAACAAAATATATATAGCATGAATTATAAACATTAAATCAGTATTTTTTAAAATTGTTAGAGTTTATAGGCCAATTAAAGTTATAAGATTTTGCATTAATTTCGGTCACACACGTACCAAGATGGTCCTTATGTCCTTTGGCAAGTAATTAATCTGCAAATTGCCAGACTTGACCCTAGTAAGGTAATATGGGGTACCGGTAGGAAAGAAACTCCTCGAATGGGCTAAAGCGCCTTTATAAGGGCAGATATGGCTATAGCCGGAGGTGGTAATAATATTAGCTGCGCCACTGAATAGTTTACTAGATTAGTCGGCGCCATTTATAATGCTTAATTTATTGATATTATTTATTAAAATTATTATTAAAGAAAAGGGAGAAAAAAGGAAAAAAAAAAGGAAAAAATAAGAAAAGTGTGGATGTGAGAGAGAGAGAGAGAGAGAGAGGCAGAGATAGAAAAAAGGAGAAAGATAAATATAAAAGAAAGGGAAAGAGGAAAGCAGTAGAAAATAATTCGAAAAACTTGCGACACCAGGCGAGGACTCACAATGGGCGCCGCTTTGATTCCAACCATCAATTGCCGGTGGAAGGGGGGGGTGGTAACTGTCCGGTGTAAATGTCCTTGGGGGCAATGTTCCGGGGGTTAATTGTCCTCGGGGAGGTAATTTTCCTTGGGGTATTTGTTCAGGGGTTAATTGTTCGGGGGTAATTGTCGCTGGATAATTTGTTCCGGGGGTAATTGTCCTTCGGGGTTAATTGTCCGCGAGTAATGCTAACCGGGGATAATTGTTTCCGGGGGTAATTGTCCTTCGGTGTAATGTCCGGGGTAATAGTCCTCGGGGTAATTTTCCTTGGGTAATTGTCCGGGTGGTAATTGTCGGGGGTAATTGTCCTCGGGGGGTAATTCCGGAGGGGGGAATTTTCTCGGTGGGTAATTTCGGGGAGTATCTGGTAATGTTCCGGGGTAATTGTCCGGGTAGTGATAATTGTCTTCGGGGGGTTAATTGTTCCGTGTTGAGTTGTCCGGGGGTATTGTCCGTGGGGTAAATGTCCTGATACGACCTTTAAGGCCTAGTATAAACTACAATTTTTGGCCCAAATTGATATAACTGTTCAGATTATATCTCTGAACTGTCTTTCACATCTCTGATCATTTGTCATGTTTTAAAATTTTACACTCAGACAATGTTTATACAATTTTAAAGGATTCACATTAAAGGATTGTTTAAGGCCTAATTTAAACTACAATATTTTGGCCCAAATTGAGTTAACTGTTCATATATATCTCTGAACTGCCTGTCAGCATTTCTGATCATTTGGTCATGTTGTAAATTATACACTCCGATAATGTTTATAGAATGATGACATGAAGCGCGCGTGTGAGGGCAACAGCAGTCGGAGGTAATGTGACATGACATTACAAGAAGAAACAAAAATTGTTCTTCAAAAAGAAAGAGCTTTGCATGAAATTATCGTTTCTTACACCAATGGAATATCTAATTTTGCCCTGGACATCATCCTAATTATTCTAACTCTACTATTTACTTCAAAAGAATGATATTATTGCCTACTTTGCTATTCGTCCTCGAATCGCCCAACCAACCGATACTTTAACCCCGAAAACTTTTGCTCTATTGTCTCCTATCTTCCCCTCCCCTGTGAGAAGGGCGCCCTCTCATGATGAGGGCACTCAGCCAAAACATACCCAACAAACTTCCTCTTTTCTCATCGGCTGCCGCCGAGCGAGTAACCTCGAGAATTTGCTCCCGCAAAGGGTTTGTTTTTCACTTTTTGTGAACCTTTTTTATACCTAATTTGTGGGGTCTTGCTCTTAGTTGTCCTAGCCAATGTCTAGGTCATGGTTTCCTATTAATTGGGAGCTTTTTGAGGGCCGTTTTTGAGTAATCTGTTGGAATTACGGCGCCTTCTCCCTAGGTTTTTGACATTCATTACGTACGTGTTTTTATATTACACCCTTATGGTGCGGGCCTTTGTTCTTCCCGTTCCGCGCTTCATTTCACACAGTTCAGTGAAGCCTTTGTTGGGTGGGGAGAGGCCTTTGTGACCCTTCCTGTCCCAGGGCAGAGTCTAAACTCCTTTGTATAAATGTCCTTTCTTTTCATATATTGCAGAGTGTTTTTCTTATTCCGAGGAAGAAGATTTTCATCCATTCTTGTATCTCAAGACTTCAACATCGCGACTCATCGGAGAGTCTCATCTACCAGGAAGGCACGAAGTCCGGATTCTCTGCATATTTTATAGAGGCCGCGAAGCAGTTAGACGGAAGAAGCAGTTAGACGGGGAACGAAAGCCGTTCACATCTGTTTTCAACGAAAGTAAGTCGGGATTCACAACCCGCCCGGGGGGCGAGTATGGGCCGGTGGCAGTTGGTAAGTCCACAAACATACGGTACCCGCACCCCCGGAAAGTCGTCGTATGGGAGTCACGTAAGTGAACTCCCGGGGAAGGTTCAGTCGGTCGTCGTCGGCCTATCCCCAGCGACGCACCCCAAATCGATCTTGTGTAGGGATCGAGGAGGGCAACTTCGTTACGATCATGTCTTGACATTGATCTAGTGGAAGTTGTAGGATCGATCGTGAGATCTTTCCAACATGATCGAGATCGATCGAAGGTTGGCTTGCCACCTGAGATAGGTCTAGTATCGATAGCCAGTATCGGTATCGTTATCGATATCGTTAGGTAAATCGATCACATCAATCGATCATGAACATTATCGATCGATCGATCACTTCATAATCGATCACAGTTGAATCGATCACAACATAATCGATTACAATCTTGAATCGATTACAACATAATCGATCACGATTGAATCGATTACAACACAATCGATCACGATTGAATCGATCACAGCATAATCGATTACAGTTTGAATCGATCACAACACAATCGATCACCGATTGAATCGATTACAACATAATCGATCACAGATGAATCGATTCACGCCAAATCGATCAATTTTGAATCGATCCCGCCCAAATCGATCTCGGAGAAATCGATCATGACAACAATCGATTATAATAAATCGATCTCACCTAAATCGATCTCTGTTGAATATATCATGTCAGAATCGATTACAGTCATGTTGTTCTCTACATCTCGATTTCCCATGGTTCCTGCCCTGGTAAATCAATCCCGACAGATTCATTTGAAGACAGAATGATCATGTTGGTTTGGTATGGGAATAATCAATCAGAATACCATCGTAGTTATTTCATCGTGATCAAAGTCGGAGTTCACTACCACTCACAAGGATGCAGAAGTGGGGACTTTTTCGTCGAGTCCACGTCCACGTCCCACTTTCTCCGGTGAAATTATTACGAGAACCTCATATCACTTTTTCCTTAAGGGAAGGATCATTCTACAGCTATCATGTCATATCGCTCACCACAATTTGATTGCGATATGAACGGCTTGGGATGGATGGTTCTCCTATTCCTTTGACTAGGTCACCTTGACTTGACTTCGATCCAGAAGTTAATGAGTCAGAGAGGTGGTCAATCTACCATGATTGTCGGAATATCTTCCTTCACGGAACATTTTGGTGTTTAGAAAATTTATTTCTTCTTCAAGGCTTTCGATATATTCCCTTCTCGGTCTATTTCTTCAATATCGACCTATTTTTAAATATGGTAGAGTACCTATCTAGTAGACTTGATGGTTCGAGTTCTTCCCCGAGGAGATCGACTTCCAAGTTTAGGGCGGAAATAGAAGCTCTCCTTGCGAGTTCGGAAGCGAATTTCGAGACCCACCGAAGGGGACTCAGGATTGGTACCGGAGTCGCTCGGAATGGGTTAATTCCTACAATGTCGTAATTAACGGACGATAATGTTCGGAGCAGACGTCGCAGCAGTTCTTCCTTCAGAGCTGCGTCACTCCGACCACTCCGTGGTAGGGATTTCCATCGGAGACTAAGAAGACTACGCACTAGATTGAGGGAGTTAACCTCTTCCTCCTCGGAGTTCGGTTCTCACGAATCCGCCATTGAGAAAACTTTAGATTTCTCTATCTTAAAAAAAAAGGGGGGGGGGTGTTTGATACCAGATCATCGCTCCACCCTTGCAAGGATATTCAGTTCACGCTTCGATGATGTTGATTATCGTAACTGCGACATTTTAGGCCCGTCTATCTGATCATAGAGGTCCGTTTTGTTCTTCGAAGAAGAAGTTCACTACTCAGTTCAGACTCAACGGAGTTTGTCCGAGAAAAATACGAGCTTTTAGCCTATATACGATCTGTATGTAGGATTCAAACCGGAAGTATTTCAGGATTTCAGCGATTCCGAAATTAGATTTTATGAGATACAGAGCCTTAAGTTTTCTACCTAAACTCATTAGGAAGAATGAAGGAAAGGTTTAAGGCGAGATTTATTCTTCACTCAGGAGAACTAGGACCCCTCCTTTCAGACATATCGTTAATAATGTTGGAGATAACAACGAAATACGGGTCACTAATTGAATCTCATGATCAGAGAAGTTTCTCTTGTAACTGGGCTGATTGCTCCCGTAGTTAAATGAAGGGAGGTTTAGATCAGAACTGGAGTTCGAGTTCAGACAAGGAAAAATTTTTTACCTTGAAAAATCTTCATCACGGGTCGATCTTTCGCTCCGCCCTTTGTCCCACCAGAGGGACAGTGTCTACAAGAAAGAGATTCTGAAACATCTTGGGTCATGGTGGTCTTATCCCCAGTTTCACTGGACTGCTTTCCGGTGGACCCAAAATCCCGGTGGGTCGAAATTTTCAAGGCCGAGAATTCGGCCAAAGAACTTTAGGGTAGTTTAGAAAAGCTTGATATCAACCTCCAAGTCCGTTATTACTTTTTGACGTGTAATTACAATCCTCACGTCAACTTTTCTACGAACTGGATAACCGTCTGACAAGAAGTCAGACATAACACTCTTCATCACAACAGTCGGGTTGAGGAAATCATACTTGTCAGTGGGGTAGAAGTCAGATAGGAGTAGCTCAGATCCTCTCGAACTCTCATCCTTTTTTGTATGGGAGGAAAGCGCCTGAGGTGACCTCCCACCTACGTTTTGGAAAAATTTAGGTCCGATGGAACGACTATTTTGTTCCGATCTCAAACGATTATTATCGTTTCGGCAATCAGATTCGGTCTCATTTTAGACTTTGAGAAACCTCGATCCAGGGATGTCTTCAGGAGTCATCCACCCAAACCACTTAACATGTCCCTTGTCCGGGAACATAGCTCAAAGGAAGAAATCGAGAAAGTCACAATCTACCCTAAATTGTGTCTAATCTCTACATTCCTTTCCCCAAAAGCGGAGACTCGATACACGTAGTCTCAGTTGGGAGGACCAGCAGCAGACTTTAAGTTCTAAACTGCATCATGTTTTGATTGAGTTAAGAGTTGATTCCCATGTATTAGGGACTCAACCGACACCGCGAATCATCTGACGAGACCCAGTTTGGAGATAGTAGAACTTCCGATCTACTTAGAGAGTCTTGGATCGCGTTGAGGAGGTTTTTAAGTGTTATTACATTAAGGATGTCATGTGACTATCGAAGTTGTTGGGTCCAGGTTCCCAATTTTGCAGACTTTTAAGTGACCTCTCAATGTTCGACTCTTGAGATTTTCCAGCCTGAATTTCAGTCCGCCTCCTCTAGAATTCCTTTCTACTGAAATTAAACCTCATATTCCTTTTTGGGCGGTTAAGGAGTTCACTTCCCAGGGAAGACATGGGAGCGCCTCCGTTCTTCAATTATATTGACCGCATATGCTTCACAGTTAGGAGGGAGAGTCCATTATCGAGGCCCCTTGACTTCGGTGATTGGAATCTCCGAGACTTCTTTCTCAACGACGTTTGGAGAGCCTGAGGTGAGAAAGTTCTTCCTCACCTCAAGGACCTTTACAGATAGCGGACAGTTTAGGTTGAAACAGACATCGGAGGGATGATGTTCTATTTTCATTCGCATAGAGGATTTACTCTCACTGCTAGGAGCAGAAGTAGCTTTTCAACTCTAGTTCTGAGTCAACAACGAGAACATCGGTCCAGTCGCTTCGCACATACCGATTTTGGGAAAAATAATTGGTTTGAACCTTTTTCCTTTTCCACGACGTATAAGTGACTCACTTCAGAGTGGTCGCTGTTTTCATAGATTTCACACGACTGAGTCGCAAGGCCGACCTCAGTTGACTTCTCCTCAGTTTGTCTTCCTCAAGTCAGTAAAGATCTTCTGTTTTCTGAGGTTAGGATTATATTAAAAGGAGATATTTTGGGTTATCCCAGGTTGTCGTTTCAATTTCCGGAACTGACCGGAAATCCCTTGGTTCTTCCGGGTAGTATTCTCCTGTTTCACTAGGAAGTATTAAGGGCAGGACGTCGACGATTATCATCACTCCTCTCTACCACAGCCGCGGACTTGGTTGCGATAGTTTCTCCCTCTGATTAACGGAGAAACCATAACACTTGCCGTGGTTGAGTCTTAGCATAACACAGCGGTTAGAGCTAACTCTCGAACACCTGAAACGTCTTCCTTTTATATTCAGCCGTTATCAAAAAGTCAATTTCGAGCTACAGGATGTGACGAATGTGCTCCTCTCGACCTTAAGGGAATAGGTGTGTATCCACTAGTAAAACCCTTCTTACGAACGGTAATATTCTGTGGGTTCGAGAAAAACTTTTCTCCCGTTCATACCGTTTTTCATCATCTTTCACTCGACGGGGTAATGTTCTGCTTACCCCAGAGGGATTGTGATCAGCTATTCAGCTATCCCAGCTTTTTCAGCTATCCCAGCTATTTCAAATTCTTATCGATGGATAGTCATTTTCCGCGGTTCTTCTGTCATCACTTCCTTTATTTTTCTATCTCTTAAGAGTCCCTACTCAAACCTCGGGTCTCTAATTTGAGTGGTCGCGAGGACATCAGGTCCTAGCTTACCCTCCTTCACACCACCGTCTCTAGGTTCTGCCTGGATAGATCTTCCAAAGGTTTCTCCCTGATTTGTATATGTCGGGGAAAACGCTAAGTTTATTGCTCGTTCCTCTTCTATCAACGAGCCACTTAGGTTGGAATTATAGAGATATTCATCTTTTCTCTTTCGACATGCTTTGAACGAAAATCAGACAGATTTTCCGGTCTGTTAAAAATTTTCCTACGTCCCTTTAGTCAATTTTCATCGTTGCGCACTGACAGAATGTGGCGCCGTTGAAACATCTTTGATTCCTGAAAAATGTCCAATTTGGTTATATCAATGGAATCTTTCGGACCAGTACTGGGAGTACTATCTCGAGATATAGTGCGGACCCGAGGACCAAGGTACCTAGTTTATCCTAAGGACCTCGATGTGTGAGGGTACCGGCCTTTCGGGACATGTTTTTAAGAAATTCCCGTGGAAAGTGTATGTTTATCAAATAATGGGTGAACGTTTTCTGCGATGGAAGGAAACTTTTCTCTTTGTTCCTATCATTGCTACGGCGTCATCCTTATTATCTAAAACTGTAGTGTGTTGTACCTCCCCAGTACAAATCGTGCTCGGTCGTATAGCAAAGTAGGCAAATAATCATTCTTTTGAAGTAAATCATAAAAAATTATCACTAATTTTATTATTTACATAAAGAATTATATATTGCCTACAATCCCTCCCTCCGTCCCCCGTTCCATCACTACTTAAAGTTTTTGGTGTGTATGAGACAAGAGGAAGTTTGTTGGGTATGTTTTGGCTGAGTGCCCTCATCATGAGAGGGCGCCCTTCTCACAGGGGAGGGGAAGATAGGAGACAATAGAGCAAAAGTTTTCGGGTTAAAGTATCGGTTTGGTGGGCGATTCGAGGACGAATAGCAAAGTAGGCAAATATATAATTCTTTATTGTAAATAATAAAATTAGTGATAATTTTTATGATTAACCCAACATAAAAAAATAAATAAAAAAGACCAATATTGATAACTTTGTTCTTTCATGCACATCTCATCAGCACCTAAATCAAGCAGCTTCGACCTTGAACTTGACAGGTTGTTGCTACAAGACAAGTAATGATGTTTTCATATCATGTACACATACTTGTATGTTGATTTAGTACCCCCGAAATGTACCACAACTAGATGAGAATTTATGTCTGAATTGATGGATGTGCATGTAAATGAGTGCTATAGAGCGATTTCACGTGACGTCACGTGGTGGGCAGAACAATAAGGTACTGGTGCACCAGACCGTAAAAACAATGATGTTTCACGGTTTGATGGACATGTTTCTATTGTTCTGCCCACCAACATGGATGAATGATGACGTCGCTGGGAATGCTTTATAAATTTTATTAAGGGTGGCTTCTACTCCATGTATTTTTAGTATTTTACAATTGAGCCATATTTTTGTTTTCTTTCTTTTTTTTACAGGGCAATTCGTCATCCATGGGCCTTTTGTATTTTTCCTTTTACTGGAAGTAGATTATTCAGTTATCAAAATTCTTTTTATAATTGTCCTTTCTTATTTTGGCCTATGAAAGCTTAGAAAAAAAACAAAGCTCATATTCCAGAAAAATTATAGTTTTGAACTTTTGATTACCCTTTGGCATATTTTCTTGGGTAGTAAGTGGGTTGTACAATGTAGTTAAAACTTTATTACGATAAGATCTAAAGTTACATTGTTTATGGTTGTGAGAAATTTACCTTTTAGTTTTAGTTTGTGCTAAAATCCCATCGACCCCGGGCCATTTATTATCTTTAAATGCTGTTATGCCAACTTGTAAGGAAATAGAGGAAGGGCAGGATTACCTCCCAACCGTTTTCCTTGCATATACCCGAAATAATATTTTTAGGCCAAATTTATCTTTATTTCTTTTCCTTTCAGGCCAACATTGAATGATAAAGGCATGATTTTGATTGATTGATAGACTAATAAATGATTTCACTGCAAAGAAAGCAACAAACATATTTGTGAATTGAAAGTAGAAAGTGATTCTTCTGGTCTACGTCCTATCCTAGGGACTTGGTTAACTTGGAAGATGGGAATTGTAACTTATTGTTTATTTTTCTTTTATCTGCACTTTTCTAGCTTCAAGGGAATGTTTAGAGAGCTTTAAAATAAATTATTTATTAGTCGCCATGTCATTGGATTCAATTACTTATTTAACTACAATATTGAATATTCCCATCCTATCGTTTACCAATTTTCTCCCGGGTTGGTAGAAGCATACGTAGCTAAAATACCTTGTGCAGGAGATAACACCCACCACTGTTGCGTGCCAATAAAGTGATTTGATCACTCGACTAAAACATTAAAATCTAATTAGTTTTAAACGCAGATAAATCAGTTTTACATGCAGATATCAGTTTTACAGGCTTGGGTTGCAAATTGCAACTGAATTTTACATTAATAGGGCCTGATATCAAACCAGATTTCCCAGAATTTCACAACTCCAAAAACACTTCCGTAGGTCTGGAGGAATGTATGCTCTCAATCTCCTTTCACCAAGACTTACCTGGGAAAGCAAAAATATGTCTTCTCTTATTTTTTTTTTGTCTTGGCTTTATGGGTATATTTGAGGCAAGTCATGAGCACTCACATGATCACATTCAATTACACAAACAGCCACATACACTCACCCATACACACAGCACTCGCCCACATACAATCCCACTTACAAACTCTATTCACCCACTCAGTGCCACTCAGTGCCCCCCTCCCCCCCCAAAAAAAAAAAAAATAATAATAATAAAAAAAATCAAACCTCCTTCCCTAAAATATTTAACATAATGGTAAATATAAATTTCTTGCAAGTAATTACAATAAGTGCGAAATCAGTTCTTGATAAAATAAATAAGGGCATTACATGTATGTCTTTATTGATGAGAGCCCGAACAACATTAGAAATTCTTTGTTAAATAAAATTCATAAATGTGATGCATCACACCGAAATCAGACACAAGTCGCCAAGCAAATTAAAGCACAGTGTCGGGGAAATCTGCAAAGTTATAAAAAATGTCTCATTTGGGGAGAAATATTTCTTGATTTTCCGAATTTTCAATGTTTCTTGTATGATCTGTAAAAAAGATGAATAGGAATTATCAGGGGAAAGCCTTTAAAAATGGATTGTTTTGTTGCTATCTTTGACTCTTTTCTGGCGACTTGTGTCTGATTTTGATGTGATGGGTCACAAATATTCTCTTGGCTTTCAGCAGACTTTTTACTAAGTAACCCCAAAGACGGTTTTAACTGATCTGGAGTCATTTTAAGCAATTTGCTGAATCTTGGGAGATCATAGCGATAGCATTCACAACAAGCCCCTCATAACTAGATCAAGATCGAGTGAACAAGATCAGTCGCTTGTGACAAATTGACTATTGTCCCAGTTTCCCTTCATTTCCTCTCCTAAACTTGACTTCTGAAATCGATAGGATTTGGGGCTGACGTATAGTATTAGCTGGAACTGGAGAATACATGGCCCATATCCTGTGGCCAAGCTCTTAGCTACAATCAACACAGACAAAAACACACATTTTTAAGGGATTTAGGTCAAAATCCTACTTTTTAACTTTAAGGTAAACAATTCTATGCGCTTCAAGAGGTGATAGATTTAGGATAATCTCGGGTAATGCTCTCTTTCAGATTGACAATTAATCATTGCCAGCCTGGAGGAAAAGACTGCAGTAACAATGTACATTAGGTGTCGACTACATGTTAGGAAGTAATTGATTCAGTCAATAACATTCAAGACCCATTGTCAGAGATGCCACGATGGCTTAGATGTTTCATATTTCAAAGTACAATGAGGTTGTTCACCCACCAAAGTACACTTTGGGTATGGATTGCTGGATATATTACACTTTTCAGCCAGAAAAATAATGGAATAATTCATGTCTGTGGGAGGAGCAGTGAGGGATAATCTCAGATTGAGCAATTCTGAAAATGTTATATTGTTTGATTTATTTTATTATTGCCTGTTCATGTACACAAATACCACAATATTACTGATACACAGAGGTATTCTTTCCAAGAATGTTTTAAAATGATTTCATATCGAATCATAACAAAGTTAAAATCTAACAAATTGCAATTTGTTTATTGTATTGTTTATGTAATCTTAATAATGTTGGTGACCTGATTAACTACATGTACTTGCAGAACCAGATATATACTTTCAGTATTTGAAACTATTAGTCATTTTAACAGGGCACAAAACTTTCACAAATTGTAACCCCTCATAAAATTTGAGAAAGTTAAATGCTGACGTTAAAATTTCGGGTTTTACACCATTTTATTTTATGTATTGTTAATAAACCATTAAAGTATAATACTCGATAAAAACAAAAAGAATAAAACTAAGGTAAACTCAATAAATCCAAAGATATCTTTATTCTCCATTTCTCTTTCAGGGCAGCTTTGCTGACTGGACGCTACCACATGAGATCAGGGATCTACCCTGGCGTCTTTAACGTCACATCATCAGGAGGCTTGCCACACAGCGAGGATACCATAGCCGAGATGCTCAAGGGGCGTGGCTACTATACTGCTATGGTAGGCAAGTGGCATCTTGGGGTGGGGCGTGGCGGAGAGTACCTTCCACCCGCCCACGGCTTCGACGAGTTCTTAGGTGAGTATCTACATGTAATGTGTTTTTGTTTTCCACTTTAGCCATGAGAACCGGATGCTCCCTGTATTATACCCACTGGAACGAGAGAATTTCAAACATGAATGGACTACAAACCCCATAGTGCATCAGGACAATTACCACCTGGACAATTACCCCAGCACAAATACCCCTCAGAAATAAGGTTAGTTGTAGAGTCAGGGGGTAGGTTTTTGACGGGGAGTAGTTAATGATAATAAAAGCATGTAAAGCGCCATTTATCTGCCAAAATATTTAAAGGCGCCCGGCTCCCCAAATATGTACATTATTCACATAATTGCCGGAAAAGATAGGTTTTGAGTTCAGATTTGAATGTTATGAAGTTGTCCGGGGGGGGGGGGGGAATTTTCTTGGGGGTACTTGTCCTAGAACCATCCATAGATTTCTGGCAAGATTGAATTGACAGATGCCACACTCGACCCAGGTGAAGTGATTGGGTGTCGGTAGGAACAATGTCAAATTAAATTGAACACCCTTATAGGCTAGCTTGGCTGAAGCTGTGTAATAATATTGTGTTTTGTAATGTTACGTTACACCATAGGCCTATTCCTGGTAGCCTTGGCAGTCATAATTGTAGTCTAGTTCTATTTATAAGTTTATTTGAGTTTTATTAATTTTCCATTTGGAAATGTGATTATTATGACCTCCAGGAACATACTGTAAATGTCGCATTACATGTACCTATGGCGCTTTATAAATACTTGACTTATTATGCTGCAGTTCAATAATCGCTAATGGTGATGTCAAATTTTCAGGTCTGAAATATGTCCCATTGGTGTGTGAGTGAATGACTATTAATCATCCCAATTTCAGGGATTGCGGACAAAAATTAGATTGGAATTTCAGAAATTTGAAGACATCCCAGACATCAACCCAGTTCTTTTCAATGGAACGCTTTCATATGTTGGGAAGAGGTTGAAAAGAATATTTGTTGATCGACATTATGGACGTATGAATAGATGGATTTGTTATAAAAGCACCTTTTCCTTGCGATGAAAAGCTCCGAATAACTATTATTGCTCCCACTATGATTTTCGTTTTCATGTGTCATTCAATGAATTTGTTCCTGCTAGATATAGTCTATACCTGTTTACTACACCTGGGTCATGTGAGGCAAATGTAGATGAATGTCTTAAGGATTCAAACTCTGTATTACATGGTCCATTCCACAAGCCCCCCCCCCTCCCCCATAAAAAAAACATTGATGCTGCTGGCCGACCATGATTATAACTTCATCTTTAGCATGGATACCATCGTTGTGCATTTCAAGGAATAAATTCCTACCAGGTACCTATTTAAACACCAGGGTTGAGTGCAGCAAACTGTGGATAACTTTCTTTCAGGAAATTAATGCAGGGAGTGGGATTTGAACCTGTGACCCTCTGATTGAAAGACTGTTGGATTAGCATCTGTGTGGCTAATAGCTAGGCCACTACGTGTAGCTGAAATTTTCCCTAAAGTGAAGATTGTGCATAGTAAAGTGAGAGATTGTAATGGAATCTAATGACCAAGGTAATACCTAAGTACATGGGACAGTTACTGGTAAAGTGCTGAAGAAACCGGCATTATTTTTATTACTGTGCATACTCGGCAAGACTCTACCAATAATATGATAATAAGCTGATGTCTAAGTATTTTTTTTTCCCTCATCAATTTGGAATATTAAAAAAATAAAAGGTTTAGATATATGCTCAGTCAGACTCCATGCCCTGATCTTTCAACAGACCCTATGACATTCGGCCATTCTATCTCCTAACAATCATCAATGCACTGTGATGACATAAAGGTCGTTGAGGTCGTATTTGTGACAGAGGTAGACATTACATGGCATTTTTATGAGCCTAACTATTAGTGACAGGACCAGTATGAATGTCTTTCCAGGGATGCAGACCAGGCTGAATAAATGTGCTGCTGTCTGGTGGTGCACACAATGTCTCCATTTGTACTCCCAGAATCCCCTGGCCTATTTAAAGATAGTTTTCACTGGGGCCCCTCTCACTTCGCGGAGACGTGTCTGTGACTAGGACAATCAGAACGTTTCCGATAAGTTTTTCCGTCGCAAAGACATCTCCGTGGTGGAAAACATTCATAGATTTAAGCATGTTCAATTTTCCCGCAACTAACAAGAGACTTGTGAAACCTTGCAGAGACTCGGGAGAGGTCTCTGAGATGTTGTTGCTGTTGGTTGTTGTTAATGGCGTTTCCTTCGACGATTCGAAGAGTTCCGCCATGTGAGACGTCTCCTCAACTAGTTTTAAAAACTGTCTCAAATACATCTCAAATCTGTCTCATGGCAAGTGATATGTACATTGTACCACCATTAGAGTTTGACCGTATTCTAAAATACATTTAAGAGAGTATCGATCTAGATTACTGGTGGCACATCATTTGCTCCTGGGTTTTGTTTCTTTGAGAATTTAATATTTAAGGTTTACTGTTAGGTTTAATATAAAGTTTAGGCTGCAGTGTAGTGTTTATCCAGGGATGAAATTTTGAATTCTTTTAGATACGGCAGAGCAATTAATCGTCTCCAGAGTAAAGGTAATTGTGGAGTACCAGTACAAGTCTGTTTCTGCAACCTTACAGTGTGAACGTAGCTGTTGCAATAAAAAAAAAGCTTTTAGAAATACCATGGACCTACTACTGACATCCATGGAAATACATACACATGTATGTTAGCCTTAATCAATTCAAGCCCATGTTCTTGATCTCTTTCCTTGGTATCCTCATTACACAGCATTTCCCTGAGAGCCCCCGCTGAGCTTAGGGCTATCTCTCCAGCAGGTCTTACTTATCAATGCTAATCATACTAAATCAAAATCATATTTATAAACCAGGGAACTGCGACACTGACATTGGTCTGTATGGTGCAAGTAGACCTCAGAATTATGTTTTTAGATCCCGAACTCTCAAAAAATAAAGTTATTGCTGAGCCTTGCATTCACCTACCGGTACATGTACAGTGTAGTCTAGTTATATGGCAGAAAAAGACAGAGGAATATATCAAGTCATGAAAGAAAAGGAAATAACAACAATTTCCAACCTTCCCCCCCCCCTTGCCTTCTGGGGTTGGGGATAGGCCTATGCAGGTCACTTTGTAGATGAATTGAAAAAGAAAAACTGTAAAAAAAAAAAATCTGTACAACACGAAATGTACACTTTCTGAAATTTGCAGATGGGGGGGGGGGGTGGGGGGGGGGGTAGTGGTTCTGAAATGAGCAAATAGGATTTGTTTTCAAGAAAGGGGTGGAGTGTGTCATCACCCTCCTCTTAGAGCCCTTATTGCCATTGTAAAATTAAAAATCTTTACAGTGACACTTTTGTATTTTATTGTGTTTTTCCAAATCTCTTTGAGATTGTGTCACAGCTTTTTTGCGTTTCTCAAATATATATTTTTTCTGAGATACTAATTCGACGGCTGCCTCGCTCTTTCCCCAAAGCTGACTGTGCTTACAATGGTGTCTCATGTTTCACTAAGTTTCATTGGAAATACCTCTTGAAAGTGGGTTGAGGGATGTGAAGTAATGTAGGTTAAAGTAGACTACATGAATGAGTTAGAGAGAAAATTAGAACCCATTGAAAAAAATCCACAGCTCTTATCAGCTGTAAAAGCATTCATGTAGGTCTGTATCAGAATGATATTAAAGACTTTCACCTTTAGAACGGAGAGTGGGTGTGGGTGAGTAGAGCGAGAAAGAGAAATTAAACTGATTTAAGAAGTTTTCAGGAAAATACAAATTTTCAAATTAAAGGGGGAGCCAACCCAAGGAGAAAATAAATATTACAGGAAAGAGTCAAATGAGAGGAACAATTAAAAAAAATCATCAAAATTTGTTATAAGATGAGAGATATGGAAGTTTGAAAAATATTGCTGCACCATGGAGGTTTTACAGTACAATGTACCTCCATGGTTGTTAAAAAATTTTCTGATTTTTTCCATTAGGCTTTTATCTTTCAAAATGCGCAGCGCTACCCCTTCTGAGCTAAGTATGTCATGGGAAAATATATTTCACAGCCCATATGTCAAGGTCAGAATGAAACGATCAGAAATGTAAGAAAAAATGGGAAAATATGAAAGTCTATGTACAAAATGAATGGAATCTTTGTCTATAAAATCAGCCATTTAAAAAAAAATTGCCAATATTAGGATCCCATAGAAAGTATGAGACTTTTCAAACTTCCATAACTGTCTTCTTTTATAACTGATTTTAAAAAGATATTTTATTGCTCCTCTCATTTTACTCTTTTCTATTTATTTTTTCCTTGGGTTGGATTGGCAAGAAGAGCGATGGAGAGGATGAAGTTGATTTCTGAAGTATTTAACAAAAATGTACACTTTGACCTTTTAGTGCTGAGAAAAAGAGGGGGGAGGGATTCATGAAAACATATCCCCTCTGTAAAGAGTGTTTCAAAAGAGACAAATATGAATGATAATGTTTAATCTTACCAAACATTGGCTCTTGACAACAGACTAGACAGTACTTGTGTGATGTTAGACAATTTATGTTTAAGAAAATGTGAAACAATTATGAATCCTTTGGTAGTTTTGTTTAATTTTTTCTTTCATATTAGCACACTTCACACACTTTGGAACAGGGTTTTCCTTTGGAGGCACCTACAGGGTGTTCATGGAAAACAATTTTGACATTGTGTCAAGAGTAATTTGATAGTTACAATAAATCTTTCACCTCGTAATTGAAGGGGGTGCCTAATAAAACGCTGTACTTGACCGAAGCTTCTTGATTAATTTCCCAAGGATGGGATGTATGCTTTTTCTCTATAAACTATATGCAACTTTTTACATGAAATTTAAAAAAGATTTTCTGTGTAACTGACTTACATTCTACCTTATGTTTGAATTCTAAAATTCTGTAAAGCACTTTGACAGTTTAACTGGAAAAGTTCTATGTAAATAACCAGACATTATTATTATTATTATTTAAATTCCCCTTGAAGTTTAAAAAAAAGAAAGAAAAAAATATCAGATTTTTAAATTTTATTAATTAAAACACTGCACTGTACTTGACCAAAGCAGAGTTTTTGCACAGGATTGGGGCATACTCATGATAACCTCAAATGCAGTCATATACTAAAGACACTTTTGTGTGTGTGTCACTGATTGACTTTTTTAATGTTTCAATTCCAATACAAATATCAAATTTTAAGTTTAGCATTTAATAGATTAAGTTCTTTACTTCACCAAATTGGAGCCTACATTATAGTGATTTGCAATGTAATAGGGCAGTTCCAAGCAAAACAGGACATGGAGCTGAAATTTTAATGTGCCGCTGTGCCTTTGAAAATGCAAATTAGGATCTGAAATTACCTCAAAGGCTTCTTTACAATACCACCAATCATTTAAGTTAAAAAAATTTGTGATTCAGTATTCTTGCGCTGAATAATTGATCAAACCCAAATTTGCACGTATGGGACTATGGGGCTTTAAATGCCTCTAATTCTTATATCTCGTCACTTTTTGCCAATTTTTTTGGCTTAATGTAATTGTCATGGTCTACTCCAACAAACTTTGGTATTAATATTTCTTTATAATGCATTTCTCCTCAAGAAAAAGACAGGGAAACCAGATGTCACTCCATAACCGTCACTCCGTAACCGGACAAGGGTTCAAGTTTTAAGTCATAATTAACAAAATATTCAACCAATTTTTTTATGCAAGGTGGCATATTATACCGAGAATAACATAGAATCCAATCAATAACTCAAAATTGTGATAGCCATTTAAATTTCACAGAGTTTAAGCAAAATGTTTTCTGCTCAAATATGCATGTCCATTTTGCGTCACTCCGTAACCATGATTATGAATATTCATATCTCATTAATTAAGAGGGTCACTATAAAAAAAATTATAATTTCGAAAAGAGGGTACCATCAGCTTTTGTCATGTACCATTTCTTTGTACATAAAGATTAAAGTATGGATGATAAACTTGTTTGAATGCTGAAATGTTGCTTCTGAACGTCACTCCGTTACCTTGGAACTGCCCAATAGTGTTATACTCTCATTATCCTGGAATGTGTTTAACATGATACTACTTAGCATCTACAGTGTATTTTCCATCGTCTTACTTTCTATTTCTTAGAACTGTTTTCATTTAGTCTCATTCATTCTTAATCCCAAGATACCAATTTCCATCATAAAAGCCCTGTGTTGGAGCAATTTAGTACTATTTTCTTGGTATTATGAGTCATGCATTCATATTGTTTGTATAAACATCAACATGTAAAGGATTAGGTTTTGCTTTGGAATAAACACTTTTGTATTTTGTAAATTATGCTAGACAATTTCCACTGGTTCTCTGTTGCTTTATGTAGTACCAAAAAACAGACTCGTCAACGAAGAAGATTTCTCAGTGTAAAAGATACCCCTTGTGTTCTATTTCTCAATTTTCAAGAATGCCACCAAATGAAAAATGGATCATTTTAGAGATGAATGAGAATGTTCTGGGATTTGATTTATGAATTTGAAATGATGGCCTTCTTTTATATTTCTTACCCCCAGTCCACTGAGGGCAAGACCTCTGAAGGAAGATTGAAACTTTGGGCAGATCTTTCAATGATTTTTTTAGTGAATTTTGAATGATTGTTCACTGAATATGAAGGGTCTAAGTGGTGTTTCAGAGATTTTTTTAAATGTCTCTCTCTAGATTCATCAGTGATCTGAAGTTGTAATGACTCCTTAAGTTTAGAGGAAAATTGAAATAGAGCCAGCCCAAGGCAATTCAAGCATGTGAGCAAATTTGGTTTTTGATTAACTCTAACAAATTACAAATAAAACCATTGAAAAGTACAAAAGCTTGATATAGTACATGTGTACTTCTCCACTTTGTCCTCCTTTTGGGAAAATCCTGCTATAAGTGTGTTTTTATTCAGGATAACGTTCTGCTTTTAGACAGGCTTTGTGCTTGCATGGTCAGTAATCATGCTATAGGGTAAGATTATTCTTGTCAAAATTACCAACAAAAATCAGAGGAATTTTTTGCTTTGCATTAATTTTGTTTCTGTGGTTTGGCCTAAAGCCATAGAGGAGCATGCTGATAATCCAAAAATTCAGAGGATTTCAGAAAAACTCAAGTTACCACAAAACTTCCTGGATATTTCTTTCCTGTATTCTGGGTATTTCTAAGACCGATGAACCTAGCATGAAAAACAAACAAGTCTATAGATATTCTTAAAGGATTAACTAACACATCATGGACTAATATTTTTGTGAAATAAAAAAAAAAAGAAAAAAAAAAGAAAAATAACTGTAGAATGCATGTATGATTGAAAACATAAACTTTTAAATTATTACACTTAATTAAGAAATGTTTTTATTATATTTGTTAAAATCTCTAATTTTGGGGTTTATATTCTACTTGAAAGTTTTTTAGGCACAGTATGGGTTGTGGCACATAGGTCTTCAAACTTGTTTAGTATATTTGGAGGGTTATGTTTTAAAGTAGTCATAGACGCACAAGTATTTGAAATATTTGAAATCAGGACTACAAAAATCAACTCATTTTAACAAAATTGTGTTGTATCCCTGCTCATTATAACAGGATTAGACTGTATTGATGTTTGAACTTCTATGGAACAAGGTTTATACCATGAAAAGAGGGTAGATTTTAGGGAATGAAATTTCACCTGTTACTGTGTGTGGGACTGGCACAGTGTTGAGATTATAAAAAGATAGAGCTTTATTTTGAAGATTGAACTTGCCTTGAACTTCTCCAGCCCGACATGATATCAGTCTATTGGTTAACTACATTACATGTCGCTCCTTTTATGTATGTGACCCAATGGCTCCAAAAACAGCCAATAAGTAGCTAAAACAACATATTAAATCAAATGGCAGGAGAAGGATATTTCTGTGTATGTAAAAAGCAGCCTAATTACAGCTGACTTTATATTTGAAATATCAAAACCAATATGAATTGTTACACTGGAAATTGGTAAATAAAATAAACAAAATACACAGGCAGAACAATGACAAGGCAAATTATATGCAAATGCATAACAAAACAATATTGGTACAGATTCACAAAATACATATGATAAGTATCATGTAAAGATGAAATGCCTAACTCTTAAATTTAAAACTTTAACGTGACATCCTGTAGCCTTTGGGTTCTATCCCAGACATTTCATAGTTTTGTAGCTCTACCAAGGAAGTAATAGAACCTCCTTGGCTCTACTTGATTCCTACACTATATGTCTGAGAGAGAGACGGAGGACTTTTGGAAAAATTGGGTACAGTACGTGACCTGGGACGTCTCTTTGGTCTTAAAAGTATCACCTTTAGATGAAATTGTTATTTTAAGGATCACCACTTGTTGTAATAAAAGTTTCCTCCTTTTCCTTGGTCAAGTTAAGGATTACATTCATTTATATGTCTACTACAAGCCCAAAGGGACATAGTTATAAACTCTGTGTAATATGTCATGCGTTTTTGGTCTTGGATAGACGATAAGGTTTTACACGTTCATTTTGAGATTACAACAGGACAAATTTGCTTAGATATAAGATAAAGGAATAGTACACCAAACGTTTTTTTAGGGATCAGGAGTTTGTCAAGAGTTATCGCACTTGGTCAGCTGTGTGGTGCATTTGCCTACAAACTGACTCTTATCGGACCAAGGTTTAAATCTTGGCTGTGGGGCAGGAGATCAAATTAATTTAATCTAAAATCCAGCCTCAAAAATTAATTTTGTGGTAAATTATTTTACTCACAGGGTTTTATTGAGGTGTCCTATTTAACATTATACAATGGATGTAAAATACGCAACATCGTTTCTTCTGTTCTCCAAGACTGGGTTCATATGATACAATGTAGTCCTGGATGTAAATGTTCATGTGTGATTGATACACATCTGTCCAGATGTCTGATGTTTTGAGAGGTAATGCTTTTATTCCTTTGGCCCTTTTTATTATTCATTGCTGCTTTGCTCCAGTTGCGCAGCTCAATTCCAACAGGGTTCTTCAAGTCGGATAAGGATACACAAATGCCTAAACCAAGGATCATGAAGAAAAGGACAAAACTACAACGCGTAGCTCTTTCACATGAAGTGACAGTCCAGTGGTCTATCCATTCACAGACGTAATGATCCATTTGACTGGGGATGTAGAGGTCATGGGTTTGATCCCTGGCATGGCACCTTGGTCCTTGCGCAAGGCATTATCTACATTGCTTCAGTTGGCTTAAACTGTATGTGAACTGAGTCGAAATTCACAGTGTTCTATGGTCTGAAACATTTACGAACATCATTTTTTTTATTTGATTTACTTGTCAAGTATAACAAGATTTACATAAGCTTGACGGGATGACCCATGAAAGCCCGAGAGCTTATTTACAACGGGGTCCCAACATAATATAATAAAGTTAATACAAGTACAAAGTTATAAATTGTAATATATACATGGAACATATTTACAGCAAACTTTGAACGGTTATTTAACACATAAGAACTAGTTCAAAACATAAACACATAAAAAATCATAATAGAACATTAATCATGGACAGGATCTGATTGGAAAGTGGTACAGGACATTATTTTAATTTGGAGGAAGTTTATTTTTAATAACAGCCAGGACTACATGTATGTTGATGTAACTTTGTGAGCCTGAAGTAGAGCTTATTTATAGTTTCAGGATCTGAGAAGTTTTTCTTTAGATTTTAATAACCCGCATAATTGTGTTTGCCTCGCCCTAAATTAAGTTATCCAAACTATTTTAGGTAATCTTCCTGGTAGTTGCATGCTGAGCTTCTATGAACTTGCCACATGCACTTTCTGTATCAAAACCCTGTCTACATGATGCTATGCTGGGTCTCGGTTTTGTTAATCCTGATAAGGCAAACTTAAAGGGAAGTGTGTATAATATTGTAAGACTCCTAGAATTCAAGGAAGATGAACTCTGCAGTGGTTATAGTCTGCAAGCATGTTCTCCAATTCAAAACTGATATATCATGTTTATGGTGGAGGCAAATGTCCAATATCTCAACTAGAGAAGCCTACAGTGTATTCAGACTATGCATAGTAAAGGTTGTGTCTGGGGCTTGTGCGTACCTCCACTTATCAGGACAACTACCCCCAGAAATTGGTTTAGGTGTAGAGTCAGGGGGTAGTTGTCTTAGAACCCTACCTGCAAACTATACAGGGAAGCTACACAATAGTTCTCTTGCCTTTGAATTTAAATGAGGAATAATACCTCCTCTTAAACAGATATTATTAATCTTGTAAGGTCAACTCAAGAGCTTTGATTACGGGAGTTTAAGCAAAGAGGATTAACCTTATTTACATGGCCTAAGTTTAGCAGAGATTACCTATATACTGTAAGGTGTGGAGCCCTTTTCACCAAGGTGTAATTTATCCATCCCTATTTGCACCTGGTTTTCTTTCAGAAGTTGCACTTTGTGTTAGAGATTTATATCCCTCCCCCTATTGCAAATACACAATTCATTGGCCTCTGGAATTGAACCCTTGTTAGTAAAGCAAACCTAGGTTATGAGCGATTTCTTCAAAATATGTATCTGTGATCAGAATTATGATATTTGTTTCTAAATACCTTTGTCCTCTTGTCAACCATTCTTGAGCTGAACATTATCCTAATCAAAGATGGAAAGACCCTCCCATTGCAACCTCAAACTTAAATGCCCTTCTTGTGGAATTAATTAGTGTGCCACGGACACATTTTGGTGCAATAATACTTTAATATTATCTGTACAATTGTAATGATTCATTTTCTCTTTAATCCTGGCAGTAGAGGCTTTGCAAAACAAAACAATTTTCCATTCATTTACACAAAGCATGGCCTTTTCATATTCCTAAAAATGAAAAAAAAAAAAAAAAATCTACCCCCTTTTCACTAAAAATTAATATGCCATGTTAAGAGGGATTCAGTGACAATGAATAACATTAAAAGTGTGATTGATTGAATTAGATCATTTTGCCATCATTATTGTAAACATTAAAGGTCAGTCAAGAATCCCTTGAAATTTACTATTCACCATTTTCATATGGGGTCTGCATGAGGATGTTTTTATTTGGCAACTTTTTCATTGCACCTTTAAGGTTTTTCCAGATTCATATTAGTTTAATAGATACTCTAGGCATTTTATATTTGAATTGTCTAAAGGATGCAAGAGTGAAGAGAAGTAATGGTCAATTTTATTCTAAAATATCATTGGAATGTCGTGTTCCAGAAGTATTCATTTTGTCCACAAACCCTTCCAGTCTAATACTAGTAGATTGAGCCTTATATCATTTTTTCCTGTATTAGAGCTCAGATGGGATATATTTTATCAAACAATAATTTATCAATGTTTTCGAAAATATTGATCAAAGCACCAAGGTGTAATAGGTGAATTTGCAGGCTGAATAATTGTGTCAATTGTGACAAGCTTTATGAAAATCTCTTAATTCCTAAGCCCTGCTGAGCTTATCTGACCATGAAATTGTTGCTATGTAATGTGTAGTCAGTTACTGAATGGTGGGCAGGTATTTCATTTCTTCACAACCACAGTTTTGTGGAATGTAATTGTATTAAATATCCCATTTTATTATCATATTTGTCTGTCTTCTCAGTGGGTGTAGACTGTTGTCAAGTATAATAAACATTTGTTATTCCGAGAGATTATTCTGTAAATATTGGGATTCTTTTTTTTTTTTTTTTTTTTTTTTAATGTATCTGGTACTTGTTGTTGATCTATCGCTTAAAAAGCTGGCTATTCCGTTTTGACTGTAGACCTATTATTTTTTCTTTGTTTTTTTTTTACCTAAAATTTTGCCTAACTGTCAAACTTTAAAGGATATATAACAAAGTTATGAATGTTTTAAATTCAATAACTTGCCCCATTTCTTGAGGAAGGAATAGATACGGCCATGAAATGGTGTCTGAAATTATATCAAACACAAAAGTAAAATTATATATATTTTTTTTTTTAGAAAATGGCAGTATATAGGCCTACTAAGTACCAGAACATTACATGGGAGAGGAGGTGGCAAATGATGTCACGAAATTAAACTTGATTATATTCCACATACTAAGAATGTTGCAACAGGATTGGTCAAAAGGCAATCACATGATAAATTTTGCTTTGCTTCGGAGCAGATAGCTTATCCAGCTTGCCTGAGAAGCGATAGTCTTCCCATCATTTGGATCGACGGTGATTATTTGCTTACTAGTCCATATTTTGTTTTAATTTAACTTATTCTGTCAAATCTTAACTGACAGCGATGGAACCAAAATTTGGAAAAATAAGAAAGTATATGGGCAAATTTGAAAATAGATGGGATGCAGAAGGCAATTTTCTTAGATAATTTCATGAACATGTAATCTATATGTGTGATTCACGTAAATAGAGGGGGAGTGTCTTGCGTCCTGTCTAGATCTGCCACAGACTGAGATATGTTTCTCATATTTTTGGCTTTTTATTAAAAACAACCTCATTCTTGTCTGTTGTCATACAATGTATGCTCTGGAGGTCATGGTCAGAAAAAAATCTAAATAAAAGATGACCTTTAACTAAGAGAAATTCAGACAGAAGGACATTGATACTTGTTATTTTGACCCACTCTCTTTCACTTGAATTACATCCGATAATACTCTTAACAATAATCTGAGCTATTTTCGTTTTCCAGTATTACTGTATAAATTATTTAAGCTATTTGATATGATATGCTTATTTTTCTAAAGTTGCCTTTTTAGTTCTGCTTTTTCCTTTGTATGTTTATACTTAGTCTCTTTTTACCGTCGCCTTTAATATTGTGAATGTTATTCTATCATGATCTGGGCTGCACATTTCACAAAGCTGTCATAAGTACAAGTTTAAAGATAAGACATTCCTTTGAAAAGTGTGTTAATTTTTTATGGTTTCTTGAAAGGTTACACAATTACCCAGGGAGCAAGTAGGGTGGACCTGACATGTCGAGATATAAAAAGTAGTCCTATCTAGGATGGTTGTGTGGACCCTAACCAACATCGCTAGGGCGGACTACTCGTGAGATCAGCTGCAGGAGGGTCCCTACAGGTGGGGGCGTCCAAATTAGCCGCCCGGCAATTACCCTCGCAGAATGGCAATAGGGTATTACACGTGTATGATGGTTATACCAATAAATGGGCAAAAACGGCCGTTTTTCCGTATATGTGGAGTAAATTTTAGCGTTATATCTTTTATTGGAAAAGGGTATACTTTTCTTTTCACATACTCTGTCCATAGATTGGTGCACATTTCTTAAAAGTTTCGCGCTAGTGTCTTGACATGATTATTAACAGAACGAGGTAAAAACAATAAATAGATAAAAATTATTTTTTGAAAAAAATGAGAAAAATCAAGTTCAAGCTTAAAATTTTACCTTTACTGAATATGATTCTTATTGAAAATAGTACCAAATCGTAGGAAATTCATCATCTTAATTTGATGGCAAAC
>CALNVZ010003434.1:13284152-13345387 GCA_940671915.1 Paracentrotus lividus | reverse complement strand
AAATTCAATGTATTTGAAACTCTGCTTCAAACATTTTTGTTCAGAATGCTAATTTTTGTAAAAGGGGCGGCTATTTTGGATGCCCCCACCTGTAGGGACCCTCCTGCAGCTGATCTCACGAGTAGTCCGCCCTAGCGATGTTGGTTAGGGTCCCTGCAACCATCCTAGATAGGACTACTTTTTATATCTCGACATGTCAGCTCCTTCCAAAATATGGGGTTTTGCTCCCCGGGTAAATATAATAGGCATTAATTAATTGAATGTGTAAAGTTGTATTTGTATGATGTTGAGTCATTTCAATAATTTCTCCATTTTTATGGATATTACCAGTACCTTATATGTCTGTTTCTTTTAAAAGCAACTTAATATTAGGTTGATCTTCCTCTATAATGATATGATTCAACATAATTCCTCATCAAAGCCCCACCCATCATTATTGGCTCGAGAGTCAGGGAGTTGCTAACTCATTATACAGTGTGTCCCACCAAAAAATGAGAATCAATTTCCATAAAATGGATGACGTTATTTATAAGGATACCAATGAATTTGTATATGCATGTGTATTTTTTGATTATTTTGTATTATTGATTTTCTATGTTTTCTGTGTTATTACAACAGGGCCTCATGGAAGACCATCTAAATTGGTGATAATGTGCCACCCTGTATAAAGATCAGAAATAAATAAATAAAAAAGGAAATGAGGACTGTCAAGCATTCTTTGTGTTAAAAACAAGCAGTTCATGAAATGTTATACATCATTTCAAAGTCAGATTTTCTCTTTTCTTTGGACACTTATTACTCTACAAAAGAGCCATACAAAGCAGAGCAAGAATAGTTTTGAAATGTAAAAATCAAATTGCACATAACAGAGCAAATAGTTTGAACCATAATATTGGTTGCCTGCAGCAAAGATATATGTAACTGACTTTCATTGAGCAATTTGGTGATAAAAGGTATAACCATACCCCCCCCCCCCACAAAAAAAGGGAAAGGTGCTAATGAACCATCCATTACTCATAATGTTGGGGCTTTAGAAATCTGTCCACTTATTCTGTGAAAATTGATTTTGATATTTTAATTTTAAACTTTTCTCATCTCTGCCTGGCTTTTTAGGATCTTATGAGGTGTCAATAAATATAAAAAAACACAAAACTTAAGTCATGATAATGCTATCTATCTCTTGACTTTCATAAAAAATGGCTGACCATTCCGGTTTCCTTTTTTTGAGATACCTTGTGTAATTAAAGAACTGAGTCCATCCTTCTGGATCATAAAGGGCCTGTCCCACAGATCGTTGTGGTGACAACCTGCGAACTACTTTTTAGTACCCATCGCCACCATGCGCAGATCGCCTATAAGATCGTGAATTATCGCGTCTGTCGCCAACAACTAAGTAGCAAAATTCTGTTCGCCGCTGGTTTCTCAACAAGTTAAACAATAGCCGGCGTTAGTTGGGTTGACGTCAATGACCGTAACCTGTCTTCTCTTGTCGCTACAAGGTGCTATCGTAGATTGTCGCCAGATAGAACATGTTTAGCACAGCGGAACGGCGGCCAGTTGTAGGTTGCACGCATCGCTGAACCGAACGCCCAGTGAATTTTAAGCCGCTACGGTCTTTGACGCCACCTACATTCACCATAATCAGGATCGGCCTCCCATTCAGATACTGTACAGTCGTCGCTGATTTTTGAAATGTTCAAAATTCACCCACAGCCCAAATTATAATGCGCGACTGAGAGGACTATCACGAACATAAAGGCGACAGGCCGCCATCAGGTAGAAAACACTCGATGGCCTGTGTCAGTCGCAAGGATCGCCACAGTGCTCAAGTTCATATTTTGGTTGATTTTAAGCTGCGACAAGAGAAGTCGAGCTGCGAGATGCGGGAAGGTCGAGGCTTATTGTATTATCGATACCAGCCTATTGTTAACGCCTATTGTTGCGTGGAAGCAAGTCGTTGTCGTAGCCTAGTCTTAGACACGAGTTGTAGATACGTATAGATCTTGTGTAACCTAATTAACGATTCTGACTCGATTTTGGCAGGTTCTAACATGCATATGGTTGTCCGCCACAACGATCGCCACTGCCTGTGGGATAGGCCCTTAACTGACTAATACCAAGTACATACATGTTTGTCAAGTGAGGTCCATTAATTTAGTTCCCATATGCCAGTGTGATATGGATGGATAATTTCATATTTCTTTAGGTTGTGAGTCATCATATTCCTATATCCAACATGATTTGACTAAACTATACCCACACAATATCCTGCCACATCATCACTATGGACCATGTGTCATTTTTTCTTTAAGCAGTAAGCATGGCAACTGTCATTGTGGTCTATAAAACATGTCATTATTTCCTCTCCGCATGTCACCGTATGTTGTTAATTGGATAGTCTACTTTGCCAAATTAAGTCTGTTTTGTTGTTGGTTTTTTAAAAAAGTACAATGTAGATACGAATTTATCTTTAAGTTGGGTAAAAAGCAAAATCATTAGCATTGTTGTGCTGATCTATAAAAGTACTATAATATAATATGATGGAAGAAAAAACTAAAATATCTATGTAAGACACGGCTGTTGATATGGAATTAAAATGGCATTGTTTTGAAACAGCAACAGGAAAGGATGATTTCTTTTCATTGTTATGTTGCTACGATCGTTGTCCCTGCTTTCTTTCTTTTCTTTTTTATCCCTCTTTTTTTTAAAAACCATTTGCTGTGCCATTCTACAGTGGCAGAATTCTATTTTGTTGGGAACACATACCGCTGGAGCCATACATGTATATAAAGAAATTATACCATGTACCAATTGGTGCAGCATCCTCCCCATCGCCCCCACCCCTTCAAAATCATGATCTGTAGGGCAGCTAGTACACACCTTGGTCGCGTTTGAATAGCAAGCTTTGGCCCATTACTGTAATTAATTTCTTTTCTCGGGATTGTTTCTTCGCTCATGAATCCATCCAGTTTACCGGCATCTCACAGTCCACTGTCCTTGCGGCCCTCTGTTTCCAACCCTTGTAATTTCAAACGAACCTGCATTCTAAAGCTGCAAACAGAATTCAGTCCCTCGCCCGCTCTACATATGGCACACCGATCATAGAACAGCCCATCGACCTCATGAGTCCCTCCGGATTTGGGAAATACGCCACAAAGTGTCACAAACGCAGAAAGCTCCAACGCTATTCGTAAAGAATGCCACTGTGGCAAGCCTTCTCGCTCTATTACTCCTTCCAGCATACGCATGGATCTCGACGACCCTCAGTATGCTTGACTGGAGGAACACGGGATTTCGACTGCAGCGGGTATTACGGCGACGCCTCGCATGCTGCGATGGAATTGGCGAGATGGGCGGTGTCGGAGGAGCTCGGATGAGCAAGGACTATGTGGATGATCAGGTTCAATCGTCGACAATCTTCAGTGAGGATTAATGGGTATGTACGCCTTTAATTTTATACAATTTTCAGGAGCCCATTTTTCTCCAAAGGGCACTTTAATTACAGTACAAATGCAAATGTCTAGAAAAAGCACCAAAATCTCCAAGGCCAAACAAGGAATTTTGGAAGGGGCACTGAAGCCAGTAAGGGGGATCCATAGCCTTCAATTAATTTAAGCCCTGTATTTGAATGGGTGTGATTGAACAATATTCCAATATGAAATCAGCTTAAAGCTGATACATTTTGAATTTACAAATTAATTTATTAACGAGCATGAAAAAAAATTGGAAAGATAGAACACAATTAAAAATAGATAACTAACTGTGAAATACCACTCCAGAATCATTAGGATAACACTTTTATAGTGGCAGGAACAAAATAGAATGTCTAATGTGTCAGCTGTACACAAGTTATTCATTTTTTGACCCCAGATGCCCTTTAAGATTAATTCTGTGAAGAACTAATATGGCATTATATGGCCTTCAGTAGTTAAATTTTGTTCTAGGACAACTATTCCCTGCTGAAAATCTACCCTCTAACTCCACACCTGACCCTAACCCTATTTCTGGGGCGGTAGTTGTTCTGATGTGATTAAATTTCATATTAAGATAATGAAATTTCTTCTTTGTACAGGCCGAGTCTCTCTAAGCGATGGGGAGGCAGTGTAGGACTCCTCAAGTGCGGGAAGGCCACGACGTATGAGGGTGGTGTACGGGTGCCAGCCATAGCACACTGGCGGGGACGCATCAAGCCTGGTTACACCCTAGAGCTCTCCAGTACCTTGGATCTCCTACCGACCGTAGCCAAGATCACAGGGGCCAGGCTTCCCAACGCCATGCTGGACGGAGTGGACATGGCTCCTTTCCTCTTCAATGGTGGCAAGGTGAGAAGTCGCATTACAGTGGAAACTCGTTACAACAATGTCCTTGGGACCATACAAGTTACCTTGTTATATCAGGAATCTTGTTATATCAGGAATACAAAGAGCTGGGACCAGCAAATTTAGCTCGTTATATCAGGAACCTTGTTATAGCAGATTTCGTTATAACGAGTGTCCACTTTATTTCTATTCAGCTTTTCAGTCAGATAATAGGACTAATAATGAGAGCAAGGGTTGGATTTTGAAACAATATCCAGATATCATTTTACGGTATAAACCATATATTGTGCATTAATAACATTTCGCAATTATGGATTAGTTGGGGAAATTCACAAGTGGATAGTTTTACAGTTTTTGTGATATTTCCAGTACTGAAAGTAGCCTCATATCGGTTTGAAATATTTGCAAGAATGGACTCACGAAATTCACAACAATAAAGCCCTCCCTAAATGTTTGTCTTATACAGTATGTGATGTTTATTTTTTGTCTCTACGAAGTTGAATCGAATAATGGAACAATGTAATATCTTTGTCATAACTCCTTTTTGTTCTCTTCTATGTTTTGATTTTGTAGAGTTTGAGAGAGACGTTCTTCTACTATTCGCCTGCAGCCAGCGAGAGACAGAGTTCCTTTGCCGTTCGTTACAAGCAATACAAGGCTCACTTCTACACTAAGGGATCCACACTGTCAGGGATTGGTCACCCTGATCCAGACTGCCGGAAGACAGCCAAGAGAACCAAACACAACCCTCCTCTCCTCTATGACCTTCACCGAGATCCTGCAGAGCAGTACAACATTGCCTTTGAGCCAGAGTACCAAGATATCATTAAGCTCATCACCCGCATCAGGGAAGACTTTGACGGCAGCATGGAGTGGGCTGTTTCCGAGATGCATAAGCCGTCTAACGAAGAGTACATGCCGTGTTGTAATCCTGGATGTGAGCCACGTCCTTACTGCTGTCATTGCACCCTAACTAGTTCCATTGCCTACAACCCCTGGGAGCTGTACACCGACATATGGCAAGACAGCAACAGGGATGGGAGGCTGAAGAGGAAGGAAAGGAAGGAGTCCTTTAAAAGAGATCGTGAGGGTGGTCGAAGGCAGCTAACTTACTTGAAAGACCAGAAGAGAGGAAGGGACAACAAGCAAGATTTCTTCCAAGATGTTGATGTTGATAGAGGGACAGGGAGAGATCGAATAAGGGAGGGCAACAGAGACAAGAACAGGGGAATCTTTGAAGACCCAGCAGTTACAAACGGGAGAGACACTGACAGGGCTCGTGTGAGGGATAAGCCACAAAGAGGCTGGGACAAAGAACCAGAAGGTACTCGAGAGAGATTTAAAGTTAGTCCTAGAGGCAGAGTACGCATCATCATAGAGGAAGATCCTCCAGTTCGAGGTGACAGAGAGCGGGGAAGAGAAAGACCCAGAGAAAACGGAGGTTCCTTTGGGGGTAACCCAAGTGCAAGGCGAAGAGACGGTTCAAGGAAAGAGGCCAGGTTGAATGGAGCTAACCTGGATGATACAAGGTATACTGCCGGTAGCGGCAACAACTTTCATTATCTTAATCCAAATTTGTTGCAAACCACGAGTGAAACACCAAATGATTACCTAGAGCTTAGAAAGGCATCTGTAGTGGGATCGGTTGGTGCAGGCAGTGGTTCCCATCAAAGCAGAGACAACAGTGGGGGTGCAAAAGGAGGATCAAACATCAAGAACTACTTCGGAGGCTTCTTTGCATGGGACAGCTCAAATGAAGAGATCAATGAGGGAAGTATGATAGCAAATCCCCTTGCTGACACTCAGGTTAACCAGATGGGTAGTACTTTTGAAGAAGTATTTGAGACTACCACCGATGCACCCCTCGCATTGGATGTCATGGTCAACGACCGCAGGAGAAACAATAGGGACCAGAATAACAATGATAGGAGATCACAAAGACAGAACAAAAAACAGTTGCGCAGGATTCGATTTGGTGTAGATCAGGATGATGAACAAACTTTTGACTTTTGATGAAAGCAGGATATGCTTGTAATATATTATGCAAAACAATGCCTGACAGAAACGATGGACAGTGGTGCCTAGTCAAGAATTGTTCAGATTTATTGCAGTGCGGGAACATGAGAATTTCATAGGAATGATGCCAAATGAACATTTTAAGCACAAATCTGTATGTTTGAGGAGAGAGAGAGAGGGGATGATAAGAAAAGTTGGATGTGTGTGAGAGACAGACAGAGAGAGAGAGAGAGAGAGTGTAGGTGACAAACAGAGAATGGGAGTGTCAAAAATATATAAAGATGAAGTATGATGGCAAGGATAAGAAATGCAGGTAAAGAGCTTCTGTTATATAATAATAATATGATAATGCGCCTTGAGCACTCTACAGAGTGGATACGTGCGCAATACAAATCACATTATTATTATTATTATTATTATTATATTAATTCAGATAATGAGATGAAAGATCAAGAGTTATTCCATGGTTCCATACTAATTGAGACTCATCCCTGGGTAGTTTGTTAAAAGTACAAACACTTGATGCCCTTTTTTGCCTGAAGACTGTCTATGAGGCTTTTATAACAAGCAGGGTCTGTACATTATATCGGTATGCAGGGATATTTAGCAGGGTGAGCCGTCTTTTAAATATTCAATTTTTACATAACTTTATGTGTTTATCAAAATTTCATTTTTGGGGGGTATAGTTTAAAATGGGCCAATCACCCTAAATATTTCTCTTCATTCTAAGGCGACTATAAGATAACAATAAATGGTTCAAAAATATTTCTGATTTTATTATAAATTATTAATTTTAGTTAAAATGTTCACAGCAAGTATTATTTCTCAAAGCCATGATTTCTCTAAGCATACGATCGATATAAATACGCTAAGTTTATGTCAAGAGGACTTGAACCCCCCAACAATATTGCTTTTAATGCGTATGTTTAGCAATTTCCAGTGCTTACACTATGAAAGACATATTTCACATCAATTTAGAAATCAAAAGAGAAAACTCAATATTTCTTTCTACAAATGCATGTATGGCATGCAATATCTTTTATAATTTTTGAGATGCTTTATCTCTCCTACAAATATTAACCCGTTGTATACTAAGCCCGCACATATGCGGGCTGAAGAAACGTAGAACATCCCTCCTGTCGACCATTTATTTCACTCATGATTGCATAAACATATAAAGACCTCATATAAATTAAGTTATCTGACATTGATCTATTTAAAGCTATCTTTGTTTCACCTTCAAATGAAAATAATTTCTTGCAAGCATGCTTGACAATCACGAATCATTCGGCTTTGTAAAAAGTTCTCAGTATACAACGGGTTAAAATATTAAAAAGAATGCATTCTTGAAAGTGATTGGCTCTGTTAAAGACTATCCACAAACAATGTAGTCTGTCTTACAAGCCGAAAATTTTTATTTTGTTAAGTATGTTTTATGTCAGAATTTTAAAAATGCATTTGTAACATAACAGTAAACACCTCTCGCTAAGTTTATGCCTAAAAGTAGTCTGTGAATATGCAAGCGTGTGTGATATTATTGAGTAATAATTTAACTTATTAAAAGTAAAAGTATTCATGTTATTATCTATGCATCATTAGGAATTTTGCTAGTGCTGCTTTAGCATTGCTGTAAATTAAGCATTTGTTTTTTATAATGTAGAAATTTGTATTTTTGTAAACTTATTTTTGATATGAAGTTTCTATTATGTCAAGGGTCTATGATATTGAACAGTAATCTGATTTCTGTGAGATACATAGCTGGAAATTCAGTTGATGCGATATTGCCTTTTTCCTCATCACCATGTCCCTGTGAAATAAAGAGTTTGTAAGTCCCTTTTGTCTCTTATCTAAAATAAATAATTCCTAGCAGTCAATTGAAATAACTCAACAATCCTATTAATAATTTTGAGATGATTATACACAATTATAAACAATGTATGACAGCCATTGATTTAGTATTACTACAAATGTGTATACTGGGGCTAGTTAAGACTTTAATTGTGTTTTTCTAGTGTATTTCAAAAACAATATGGTGCACCTGCTTTAGATTGATGTTAAGTTACCCCTCCCCCCCCCCACCTTACAAAAAAAGTTTAGAAAATGTCACCATATTTAGCTGTCCATCATCCCCTTAAAAAAATAGTTTCTAAACTTCATCCTTTTTGGGGGGAGGGGGGCTAATGTAACTTTATTCACAGGGAAAGAAAATTAAGAAATTTCTGTTATGTTAAGAAATTCAGGTATGTGTGTAGATATTTTATGACAAATGAAACATAAGTTTTATGATTAGATTTCTTTATTTTGCATTATTTATTTATTTGAATTTCAATTCAAATTTGTTTTCAAAAGGATTAATTTGTAAGTTATTTGACTGGCCATGCACACTGAACTTTAATTATTCGATTTTTATAAGATTTATTAATATCATTATATTTAAATTGTCAGCTTGAAAATTGATGATTTGAAATCTGGCCATCTGTGAGTAAACACTTTTTCACTATTCATGTTAGCAGTCATTGTTAAGCATGTATCATTTATTTATAGTTTTGAAAAATTAAAGGCATTTTTGTATTTTTTATTTATTTTGTCTAAATTTTTGCATCATTACTAAAAATCATTGTTATCTTGAAATTAATACAACTGAGAGCGGCATGACATTGGGTATTGTGCCTAATAAGTAATATTTAATTCTACAGAAATTAGTTACTGTAGAATACGTTATGTTGTGCATGTTTGCACATAATGTTAACAACTCTGGGAGGAAATTTATAGGTTTAAGTAATGGGTGCTCTTTTATAGTTTGGATATGTTTTCAACTCATTTAGAAAAAAAAATATTCTCATTTATGTTATTTTAATCTTCAATCGTGGGCCCCAATCACTGAGGAATAGTTTGTCTTGTATTTTTGAAGTAAACCATGTGTAGGGTTTAAAATTTTCATGTTCCTTACTAGTTGGTGAATTGATAAACTCAATGAAACTGGTACACCCAAGTTTTTTTTTTAATACGTCAGGGCAGTGGCGATTATACCCTTTAGAGCTCCATAATTGGCCAAGCCTTTAGTTGCTTAATTAGATTTTGCAGATGTGTATCAATCTGATGTGATTGTATACGTCTGGGACCAACCTTTAACATCACCATTCAAAAGACGTCCTGAATTTGGTGACTGCTCTCTTTAACTTATCCCAATATTTGTCTTAATTTCTTCAAATATGAGATGTGGTTTAGTGCAATTCACTGTAGTGTTGATTTTGTGATAAATCCCCTGCTGCAGATTTCATGTTTTACTTTGTGTCATAATCGGTTGAATGAGAAATCCAAATTAATTTTTTTTTCTATTGATAATATCAAAGAAGAAAATGGTGTCAGTTAAATATTGACAAAAAAACATTATTATTGTACGATGTAATGAGGGTCTCTGTAAATATTTTGTCAGTAATATGAAAGATTTACTCAAATGAAATATTCATATCTGATTATTAGTATGACAGTAAAATATTAATTTGAATTTAATGGTTTTATTAAAGATTTTCTGAAATGAAATATTTGTATGTGATTAGTAGTATAACAATGATATCAATTTTAAATTTAATGGTTTTATCAGATTGCAAATTAAGATGTTATTTTCTATCTTTGTTGCTGCCATAGGTTGTTAAACTGCCGTAAGTTTGATATTACACTTTCTTATAAAAAAAAACAAACAAACAAAGCTTGCCTTCTTTTATTTCGTGTGGAATTCAAAACTATACAAACATAGATATTACAGATTTTTTTTGGAGTATTTTTTAAAAAATCATTCTCGAATTTCATACCATTGGAGAGTTCATGTATTCCTCTTTTTATAATAATGGCAACATCATGGTTCAATGCAAAAAACCCTTGAACAAAAGTCAAAGTGATAAGATGAACAATACATTTAAATCGGCGCTCAATAACAAAAGCCTAATAACCATTTAATTCCAAATTTCCATTTTTGACTGCCCCATGTTCTGCCAAAATCCGGTTGACATCACGATTGAAAACAGGCTTTCAATGTGAAGGGCAATGAATAAACTTTCTAATGGTTGAAAATCAGGCCCGCCCCACCGCCCAAAAAAATAATAAAATAATAATAATAAAAATAAATAAATTGGGAAGAAAAAAAAACCAAACACTTACGATAACATCTAGGGGCGAGGGGACATGTATACGTGTCTTTATTTAAATTGATTTGTCTTAAATAATTGATTTAATTATATCATGTCTTTCCCACCCCCCCCCCTCCCCCCATCGACCACACCCTCTACTCCGCCGCCCTTTCACGAACACTCCGCGGCCCCTGCCTCTAGACTAGGTGGTTATTTTTGTTACCTTACTCGACTCGCTAATAGGCCGAATTTATGATATATTCACAGTCCTTTCAATTTTACACAATAACAGAATATTTAAACATTTTTCTTATTAAAGAATGAACTACAAATTTCGGAATCCAGTTTGCATACATTTTGTCTGTGAATGTTTCATTAAACCGGCATATTCCACCGTGGCTGTACGTGCATAAAAGGCATGGATCGGATCATGGTCGTTCTTTCTTTAGAAAATGTCATCACTCGTCTGATGTGCATGCTGTAAGGCATGGAAATTCAATTAACCTCCCAATCTTTGCCATTTTAGTTTTGACTTTGCTTCATGGAAAAACTTTTCTTGTGGTTGCCTTCCAAACGAACCCCCACCGTACCATGTCACCCTCAACGGGTGAAATAATGTTGTTGACGGATCCGAGGGGGTGGGTTGTATGGAAGGGGAGGGATGGGGTATACATGGCCTACACCGCCAAAAAGATGCTGCCATTTTCCTATTCCACAATTATGATGTCCCAATCAATGCCAAAACATATTTTTGTTCTTTTCCCCTTTATCTCCCCCCCCCCCCCCGTAGACGTAGTAAAAAAAAAAATCTTATTCTATACTCCCTTGAATAACTGCCAAAGACATCTCAGACACCTAGAGTCGCACCTTAAAGCTTACAAACATTTAATTTTTTCTTCACCAGGGATTTGTAAGGGGCGCCCCTTTAAAAAAAAATTGAATATAGTGTACACAAATCGCCATTATTCATATAAACTCGTTTATTTTGGGGCTTGAATGTTATGAACCATTGTCGTTTGTCATATAATGTGTTTGTATAACCCGTGTGGATATCACAAAATGTAATAATACCTCCGACAAGTTGTAGCTTTCGTTTGAGTGCTTCGACACCCCCCCCACCTCCCCCCCCCCCAAAAAAAAGTGACACTGACACCCCTCTCCTTTTCCCATTCAACTACTGACGCCCCTCGGTTGACGCTGCTGGGTTATTCGTTGTAGAAAGCTGAAACTGGTGCTCCCGGGGGAAACAGTTATAGCGGAATTGTAATTTGAGAATATTATATTATTTCATGTTATTTAATTTAATTATTGTATTAGTCATCCCAAAATGTATGTTGCACTTTCTAAGGTGGATTTTTTGAAATGATACATTCCTTCCCGCATTCCTCAACACATTGATATGCATGCGCGCCTCATAGGGAATGCAAAGTGAAATATTTATAATTAAATTACCTGCAGTTCTATTTACATGCAGTTCTTTTTTTCTTTTTTTTTTCTTTCTCTTTTTTTTTAATACTTGGATAATATTGATTGAGCCAAAGGTCTACATGACAATTCAGACTATACCATCCTCAGGATGACAATCATCTTCTTTTTTTTTTAAAGACTAGGCTGAAATTTACATATAGAACAAAGCAATCATGAAATAAAAACACATTAAATGAACCATTAGTACTTTCTATTTACACTTTAGTAGTATTCTTTATTTTTCCATGTGTCAAGTTTTCCTTAAATTTTAATGAAATCGAATTTTGATAATCCATGGATCATGACTACATTTTACAAAATAAACATCGAGTTAGAATATTTGGGGGAATTTCTTAAAGAAATATCATATTTTCATACATGATGCGGTGGTTACTCCACAAAAGCTGGCGCTACACAGTTTTAGACTTGAATGACGAATAAGTGCCATTTTGCTGGATGATATTTCATCCAAATGCATTTGGTAGAGCTCTGTACAATTCATCTTATAATAATCTGCGTACGAAGTATTTCATATATACACTCTACATAACGCACTGATATAATAATATACAAACATAATTTTCTAGAACTCTAATCATATATTTCATTGACAGTTAACTCGTGCTTAAATAAATTTCTATGTGTGGTAACTCACCGGCCATGACACGAGTTTGAGACTAGTTCGCGACTTAGTGTCTCTGGAATCGCAGAGACTAGAACGTTTCACTTATATGATATTTTTACAGTCGCGAGCAAGCCTAGGCGACATCTCCAAGACTTCTCCGATCCGGCTTAAATACAATGTCTAAGAAGTACAGAATCACTGATAATTATGGTGACACACTATCATGTAATAACTTAAGCTCAAATGTGAAGTCGTCTTGATGATAACTAAATCTTACGTAAGTAGGCCTACATAGATTTTATGACATTGTCCTGATGTAATTTCCTGAGATAATGATCATCACATCACTGACGTCTATCATCCTTATCACAAAATGTTTTCCAAATCGTTTTATTTATCTATATTTTTTTTTTTTTACTATGAAGAACCTTTAAAATTGGCATACCCTGTTTCATTTAGAGCTATCCCAATCTTCTGAAATGTTACATGTATTTTTAAGCAGAAGTATCTTTTGTAGAAGTATCAGAGTCTGTCATCCTGGCGTTCTTCGAGATGCTTCGAACAGTGGATTGGCCCTTCTCAGGTTTTCGTTTATTTTCTCTTTCATTCAAGAAGGTATAAATCACTGGATTTAGCGAGGAGTTGATAGGTAAAATGAAAATCACCACCCAGGCATAAAGCGAACTTGGTAAGACTACCAGACCTGCCTGGGTAAGAATACCCATGACTATAATGGGCATCCAGCATGCAAAATTGGTTCCTACGATGAACGCCATTTTCTTTGCAACCTTGATATCTCTCCGTCTCGTTTCAGCGTTCCCAACAGATCTAGAGGACCTCTTGACTTCAATGAACATCAGGATATAACACACTAAGATAAAGATGAACAAAACCATGTTAATGGCTATGAAGATGACAACAGAGTATATCCAAGAAGGTCGGGTGTTGCTATTGATCAACTCGTAGAGAACGATGAAATCTTCTGCAGCCTCGGACTCTCTCAGGAATCGAAGAATCCCGGTTTCTCCCGAGTCCACGTCAAGCGGCAACCCGAGACACACATCGGAAAGGCCGTAAATTCCCGACAGGTCAGAAATGAGCACAAACGGCAAGATACCGACCAGCAAAACAATCAACCACAACAAGACAAGAATTACAGCGGTCACTTTGATATCAAATCGGTATTTCCCGAATGGAAACATGATACAGATCAACCTATCGAGTGTGATTAAGGTTAGGGTTAGAACAGACAGTTCACTTGACAAGAACGCCAGAACGCTGGCCACCTTACAGAGATCAGAATCGCGCCACCAAGGCGCACTCAGAAAGAAAGTATCACCGAAATGAACGTCAGCTGATGTTATGATGATCATGTACACACCCATCAGACAATCAACAACGGCCAGATTTATGATCAACAGAGTCTGAACATTGATTTTCTGTTCCTGGCGGAATCGGAGGATGAGTACATTGATGTTTCCGATCAGAGCAGTAAGACCTATGATCCAGCCAAAGATCCTTAGTACGACGCTTGGATATAGTCTACCACAGGTGTCCAGGGGACTCCTAGGGGATGTCCTGGCGCAGCTGATGTTCTCTTGAGTATCTAGTAGGCAACAGATCCTGCTGTCAGATGCAGACCTATACAAACGGGAGGATACAATCAGATACTTTATTTCAGCAACGTATTAATATAATCCACTATAAGTTCATTTTTAGATGATACATTTGGTCAGATTCAGTGGTGGTCAACCCTGGAAGGGTTTAACCCAAGAGCAAAGTCATGCGTCCAACACTGGACTGGTTTAATATTAAGTGATCCGAAAGGGATACGAGGTAGTCAGGATATATGATATACATGAAATAACTTTCAACCAACAGTCTTGATTTGTCAGGAACATGAAGCATTCTTAATACTAGCTGAAAGCATTTTCATAGAGTATTGCTAGTCTGGCGTTCTGGTATTCAGTCAAGAAAGTGTGCTCAAATAGCTTATTTTCAATACAATAAAAAAAGAAACTACTATGGCTATCCATTACATTAATCATGACATTTATCACATCAGAATGAAAAAAAAAAAAAAAAATACTTACACAGCTGTAAGAGAAGTCAGGTTCCGGGTAAGCCCAGGCTCAATGGAAGGCAGGTATACATCCACAAGGAATCTGTAGATGTAATTTAAGAACACGTAAGGTTTACGGTTTTATTCCAAAATACTGATCAGGGTCAAGTGAGACCTTTTTCAAGCCAAGGACCATTCTAGAAACACCTCTCAAAACTTTCCGTAATTATTTGAAAAGTAAAGCAGCTAAATCAAGACAAAACATGTTAATTATAACTTCAAGCACTTAATTCCCTCATAATAACACGTTTGAAAATTTTCATTGCCCTTATAGTCAAACTTCGTCTATATTTCGTCAATATGTTATATATCTGAACCACGAACTATCACAGACTGCTTTTTCCATTAAACTTAATATTTAAAAAAAAACTTATCTTTTTTTATTCTGAGATAAGCAATTATGTAAATATGAATTAAATTAGTGCACTATCTGCGATGAAAAGAAGCGTATGCTTCAATTTTGACTGGTCAAAACAATTACAAATAAGCATATTGTAACGTAGATTAGGAGTAAAGATATGAATGAATATATAATATAAAGATTATCTTAGCAATTAGTACTTACAAGTATTCAAGATTTCGCATATGAACTAAGGCTTCAGCTTCGATATGAATTAAAGGGTTGTAGCTCAAATCCCTGAAATAATTCAAATACAAAAACAACATAATGTTATCGTGATAAACCTACTTGTGTTATTATAAAAGTCTTATAAAACGTTGGTTAGCATTATAATACTGACAAAACAAGATGTACAAATCTATTGATAAATTATCAATGTATGTAGAACTCTTTCAATATATTGTGAAATAAAACCCGGGGGGGGGGGTCACTCACCACATGACTGTGCTACGCATGCGTGCTCCCCAAAAAGCGTCGAAAAGGGTCTGTTTTCAGCCTTTCGGCGGCGTCGACGCTTTCCTTAAAATAGGGGTGTTTTTTCATTTCATTCGCCATTTTCGTAAAAATAGGGGTGTTTTCAGCGGAAATCGTTGTTTCGGGGTCAAAATTTCACGGTGTTTACGCCATTTAGGGTATGTTTTCCAGTCTGATGTTGAAAAGGGGTGCAAATTTGACTTCATGCAATGAGACGTTTAGGGTCCATTTTCAGTCTGACGTCGAAAAGGGGTGCCAGACTCCATGCAATGAGACGTTTAGGGTCCGTTTCCAGGTGCGGGGACACGCATGGGTAGCACTTTTTTGTTTGAGTGACCCCCCCCCCCCCCCCGAATAAAACATCCATTTAAAAGAACAGTTCAGGCAACTAATTGAATTTATGATGCTAAATTCATGATTTCTCTTGATTTTTCCCTTTTTCAATATGTTCAGGTCATGAGATGAGATGCCCTGCCAATATATCACAATGTGAATTATTCCCATCGGCAAACCAAAGAGTGAAGCATGTGGCTTTCTCCAGAACATTGTTGGACAGGGATTCAGTAACTTTGTAGAAACTTTAAAACTCTGAGCAACTGGTTTCTGCAGGTGAACAGTGTACGAGTATGTAAAAGTCAACCTGTTTTTGCTTTGTAGGGTACAGTGCTCGATTTGATTTACGCACATCCTAGCATGGTTCCGTAATTTCTTCTAAATTTTGAAAGTACATTACGCAAAACCTTTTGTATTTCTGTGTGGTTTATAATATTCCCTACACATCATTATACTCCTATATAACTGCAGAACAAGCAAATTAATGTGAACGTATAATATATGCATGTGAAGATCAGGGGCCGCGGAGCCGGGGGGGCTGGGGGGGCTGCAGCCCCCCACTTTTTTCAGCCAACGTGTACAAAAATGCAAAAATGACCATACATTTGTGATTTTTAGCCTGTTCAGCCCCCCCACTTTCGGCTCAGCCCCTCCACTTTCAAAAACGCTCCGCGGCCCCTGAAGATGGTTTGGAGTATTAAATTATACTTGAATTCAAACTTACAACATTCTCAGGCTTTCCAGCCCATCAAAGGTCCCTTGAGAAATGTAATTGATGCTATTTGATGAGAGATTTCTGTTTGAATAGAAAGGGAAGACATGCAGCCTTTAACATCTTATATCATCATGAATTATGCAGGGTTTTTTTTTTTTTTTCTGATAGATAATTTCAATTTTACATAAAACAGACAACACACACACCCACACACACACACACACACCCTAAACTAAGCAAATATTTGATTAAAAAAAATGAAAAGTGAAAAACCAAAATGTACAAAATCAAACAATTTAATTCCATACATTAAATAGTATATTCAGTTTTGACTTCATCTTTTTTCCGCTTTTGTTTTTGTTTTTTGTTGCTTGTCGTAATGTCGTTGCATTCAATGGAAGGTCTTGTGGTAAAAACATTGATAACAAACGATGAAATTATGACCAGTACGTTACATTGCATTTGCAAGCAAATGGCTGCATCAAATAAATTGTAAATACGTTCATGCTGCAGGTATATTGTTCGATAAAGGAAACTTCATATTACGGTTATCGTGCATATTTGGAATATAAGTCGTGAACTTACAAAATACGTAAGAATAGTAATCCCTCAAATGTACTCGGTTGTATTTCTGTAATGTTATTGTCATCCAGATAGCTGCAAATATATGTCCAAACATAATTGATTATTGATTCCATTAACTTGTTGAAACCACAACATAAATATAATACACAATCTTGTGAATAATATTATTATTGATACATAAGACATGAATATTTCTGTACTTTGTATAATATCAAATTTACATATTATTCATTAACATATTCATATAAGTATGTAGATGTAAGCATCGTAAATAATAAATGAAATAATAAAAAGCACAAGTTAATACTAGTCAACTTTGATATATTTTAGAATAAGTTTAATTCTTTTTCTTTTATTTTTTTTTTGCGCAAAGACTGCTAAGGCGCTTTTGTTTTGTGGAATGAATGAAATTTAATTCACATACGAAGAAAAAAATATTCATACGTAAATACAGGTTGATTTGTATTATTTTTTTTAAAGATAAGCAATCGTTCTTTTTTTATCACATAAAAAAAATGACATGATTCTTTCGTTTTTGAATGAAACAAATTGGATTCCTGAGAAACAAAGTTTCAACTTACAGAAAATGAAGGCTTGTAAAACCATTGAAAATTTCCGTTTCAAGTGAGATAATAGTGCCCTCGATAAATTCACTAGTCAGTGGGCGAAAAACACATAGATAAAATTAACATTTAAAAAGTTTGTACACGGTAAATGTAAAGAGAAAACACAGAAATATACAGTGTGTCCCCCAAAAAATGCTAATGGCACTTTGGATGGGTATAGTATTTAAATTACAACATTATATTGTTTACATCTTTACACTCGTAAACTACACTGTTCGTCATAAAGGTGGAATATTTTTTTTCTGGCTCAAGCGACATTATGTTGCTTCGTTGTTAATTTCTTGAATGTGTTTGTCACCGCTTTCACTTTCTGGGATCCTGGGTATATCTTGGATGTTCCCTCAACCCTTCCTGAGGATTTTTCTTCAAAAATTTTTGTCACCCCCAGAAGATGACCATTTTCGTCATTTTTTCTTATTTTTGGGGCCCTTTTTTGTTCACGCGACCCACGAAGGCCCCCTCAGTCATACCCCAAGGAAACACGTCTGAGGTGGAGATTTGTTATTGTTCTTTAAATAATATCTAGATTTATGGTTATAAGCTCGACCCTTTTGTCTAGGGGAGGGGTCTAAATTTATTTTGATTGGGGTTCAACATTCATTTTATTCATTTTTACACCATGGAAATTTTTGTCTTCCCTAAATTGTATTGTAAAATCTCAACCAAACATAAATCATAATAAAATATTATCAGTGATTACTATTTACAGCCTTGTCATCAAAGCTAAACAAAAATTAAGGGGAAAATGGTGATATTTAAGGGTTAAAGGTGGTTTTTCATTTCTTTTGTTTTCAGCATAAAGATGGAATAAAATATTCCGGATTTTCACTAATCTCGTTTTTTACTTCAACCCCTCCCCTAGACAAGAGACCCAGAAATATATATTTAACTTAAATAACAATATAAAACAGTACACCTCTGTCGCGTTTCCTGGGGGTAGGACTGAGGGGTGCTTGATCGGCCGGGAAAACAAAAAGGGGCCCCAAAATGAGAAAAAAATGACAAAATTGGGCATCACGGGAGTTGAAAAAACTTTTTTGGAAAAAGGTCCACGTAAAGGTTTGGGAGAATGTCCAAGATATAGCCAGGGTCCCAAAAAGTAAAAGCAGGGGCAAACATATTCAAGAAATTTAAGTCAGAGCAAAATCATGTCGCTACAGAGGCAAAAAAAATATTCCACCTTCATGACGGACAGTGTACAATTCATTTTCTACAATTTGATGAAATTTTATGTGATATGGTCCCATAATCACAAAGACAGGAGCATTTTTTCATTACACATCACGAAACCTCTCCCTCCAAGTTTTGTATTAACTAGTACCGGGTGTTTCCCCTTAGTGTGCCACGGACACGTTTTCGTGCAATTGTACTAATTATCTATACAATCGTAATAATTCATTTTCTCTTCATTGCTGGCAGTATAGGCTTCGCAAATAGCACAGTTGATTTTATTGTGTCTGTGGATGGGTTTCCAGTCATTTATACCCAGCAATATTATTTAATACCATTTTAAAATATTTTAAAAGAAAGTCAATTTTTTTTGGCTATAAATTAATATGGCACGTTAAAAGTTAACTCTTAACGTGCCATATTAATTTATAGCCAAAAAAATAGACTTTCTTTTAAAATATTTTAAAATATTAGAAAACTTGGATGGAGAGGTTTCCTGGTGTATGATGAAAAAGGGTTCATATCTTTGTGATTATTAGACCATATCACAAAAAATTTCATCCAGTAATAGAAAATGAATTGTAGTTCACTGGTGTAAAGATCTAAACAATATAATATGGAAATTTTTAAATTATCACTATGAAGTTTTAACATCAGCGATCGTATATTTTGAATACTCGTAATTTTCTTATTATTTGTCTGATTTTGTACATTTAATCTTTTGAATTATTCATCTCTAAACATTCATATATCTTAACTCCTATCTAATGGGAGACGCCAAGTATAGAGTTAATATACACGTCTTAATTTATCACACGCATGTCAGTAGAAGATTAATGTCTATTCAGTTTCATTTCCTTATTATCAGGTATTCATTTGGAAAATACAAACTTTCATAAACTCATGTTCCATTTAAAAACATAATTCACTTACATAAGCTCGACTTGTCCTTTACTCGATATGCCTTGAGAGCTGAAAGATAAACCAAGTTCCTCCCATGTCCTGTCAAAATGATACACATAATACAAGAGTTTTAAATATAAAATGATTTATTATTGGGTTATCCTCGCACTTAAATAGCTTTTCTTTTTTTTAAGGTAGCCACATGGTAGCAGGTCTTTTGGTCGCCCGCCCACAAGTACTTAATTACTTTATTAACAGTAAATTAAAAACACAATTACTGGAATGACGAAAATATTATGAATGCATCAAAATAAATAAAATTGATAATATAACTAATGAACATACATATTAATAATAATAATGATAATAATAATAATAATAATAATAATAATAATAATAATAGTAATAATGATAATGATAATAATAATAGTAATAATGATAATAATAATTAATAATAATAATAATAATAATAATAATAATAATAATAATAATAATAATAATAATGATAATAATAGTAATAGTAATAATGATAATTATAATAGTAATAATGATAATAATAATTAATAATGATGATGATAATAACAATAATAAAAATAATAATGATAATAATAATAATAATAATAGCAATAATGATAATAATAATTAATAATGATAATGATAATAATAGCAATGATAATTATAATAATAATAATAACAACAACAACAACAACAATAAAAATAAAAATAATAATAATAATAATAATAATAATAATAATAATAACAATAATAATAATAATACTAATAATAATAACGATACTCATAAACTTTATAATGTTTAGAATACTTACAGGCACTTTAGAGAGAATATTCCAACGTCCAAGTATTTACAATGTAGCATATCTGCAAAGGAGAAGATATTTCATGTTTTTAATTTCAATTTACCGATTATTGGTCCCTGTGTGACTTCTGACGCTCCATTATATTCAACAAAACAAAGCGAAACAAAACAAGACCCCCTAAAATATGTTTAATTTTTTTATCTATCGTTTTGAAACCAAGATGATTATAGCGTTGCAAATTGCTGACAGTTTTTTTCTGCATTATATTATTTTCTTCCATGTGAAAAATAAAATTCTTTTTTATTACTTTGTGGAACATCCTGAAATTCTCTTTAAAATGTAAGTTAAGCTATCAATCACCAAATAATGACAATTCAACTAATTTTACATGAAAGCTGGCATTACAGACATGCATAGGGTAAATTGGGGTAAGTGGGACACTTTGGGGGAATTGCATATATGCCTATGATTAAGACATGCCATTGTGGAGGAACTATTATAACGTGCATAAACATACACCTAGCAACAAATTACATGCATGTTTAGGAAAATGTTGACAGTTATCGGAAAAACAATCGTTGAAAATCTGTAACATCTCACGTCTTGACATAAAACGATTGTCACATAGCTATATCAGATATCATGGTGAACTGTAAACTGGTCCTTGTGTTTTCCAGATCCCTTTTGCTTAAGGGGTAATTTGGCATTGAAATTGTTCACAGATAAATTTAAAGCTAGAAAATCATCTCAAATGAAATATTATGTAAACAAAAGACTTAAAGCAATTGTTTTAATTGAACTGTCCCATTTACCCCTCATGCTTGGGGTAAGTGGGACACACCAATTTCAATAGTATTTCAATTTACAAACAAAGTTTGTGATAACGCAGATCTTCAATTAGCACTTTTATATCACAGTTCATTTCATGTACCCACTTACCCCAACTTGACGGGGTAAGTGGGACAATGGAGTAGCAATGATTAATATTGTCACCTTGACCTTTATTTGGGGGAATTTTTAACAAAAACATTTCTAAAACGTTTATATCTAATTAAATAAACTTCAAATGAGATATATAATTGCTTTATTGAGTATTTTATTTTTTGTAATGCTTTATAGGTAAATGCTTAAGTGTCCCACTCACCCCAATTTACCCTATGTGTCATGAAGTGTGGCAAGTGGGTTTTATTGCAGTCTTAAATGGGGCACTGATATTGTTGAATTATGCAGACTTTAAAAACTTTAGTTGTCGTGAAGTTTGGATTTGATAATGAAGAAAGTTGTAATACGGGGAAAGAAATAAAGTCAATTTTTTAAACTGTATCTTTTGTTTACTTTCATACAAAAGAGGGGGCGAAGGACGAAGGAGATGCTTGCTTTGTTTACATAATCACACATCTAAAAAGTGCTATTGAGCTTTGCTTTGTTTTTAAAAAATAATATTTTTTTATCACTTGAAACGTGTACAGGAAAAAGAGTAATAATGAGTCGTGATAATGTTTGATAAAATAGTTTGGTAATCAGTTCTTACATCTTAGAAATAATATTCCTGATGTATAAACAGGTTTATGAAGACAGAGATCTTTGTTTCTCGCTTTTAAACCACATTTTATTCCATGTATTATGCTGTCCCACTTGCCCCAACTTGACGGGGTAAGTGGGACAATGGAGTATTAATGATTAACTGTCACCTTAGCCTTCATTTGGCGGAAATTTTCATCTAAATAAACTTCAAAATGAGGTAAATGATTGCTTTATTGAGTATTTATTTTTTTTTGTAATGCTTACGTAAATTCAATTAATCTCCCACTTACCCCAATCTACCCTTTTATCAAGACAGAAGTATGCTTAATGAAGTGAGAATATAGAATGATAATATTAATCATTGTGATGATAATGAGAAGAAGAGAGGAAAGAGGAAAATTTTATTGTTAATTATTTTCAAATATGAAGGCTAGAAAAGCACCAAAGCTGGCACAAACGAACCATAAATTAATATGTAAAAATTAATAATGAAAATGGTAGCTTGACATTAAATGTATACCCTCCCATATTGGAAATGAACGATGAGAACAGAATGCGCTCACGAAAAAAAAAAGAAGAAAAAATAACCTTGCTCTATCAGAGTCAATGTACCCTAAAATATACCACATTCAAATGTTACCATTCCACGGTAAAATCCAACAGTCATCTGTCAGTGGTTCACAAATCGGTTCTGTTTAAAAAGAACAAACATTATCAATTAATTATAATACCATTTCCGTGTAAATGTACAATTAAAGGGGATCACCGTGCATAAAAAGAAGGCCCACGAAAAAAAAACGAAAAAAAATTTAGTTTGAGTAAAATAAAGCAGGTCCTTGAAATGTTATCATAAGGATATAAGAGAACTCGGCAACTTAATTTTTATGGTGCTCCTACAATTATGAGAGAAAGCAATGTTTATACTAACCTTCACCATCTGGGTTTTCTCGACACAAGCCAGGGATACAATCTGGGAAAAAAAATAAATAAACGTGATTGATCCAGCAACAAAATTTAATTAGTGATTAAATTGATTGATGTAGGGGCCGAAAACTACATTTTTAAAACTTATATTCAACATAATATATTTTATTCATTTGTTTTTAAAAAAATTGCAGATACAAGCGCGAATATAGTATAGCTCAGTATGGTTAATGTGATCTAAAGTTTCATTTAACTCCTAACTTCTCTACAGTTATTCCCATTAAATATTAACTTATATAGAGCGTTTGATTTGCAATCATCTATCTTGTCTAATCTCATTTATGTCCAAACCGGATCCGCTCTGTCGCAATTAAAGTTAATTTAATGTAATTGTTATAAATGATAGATATTCTACGTGTATTTTGGGAGATTTATTCCTGCCTATGCAGCACGAGCAGATTATGCATGCAATGCCGTGGGACATAGGCTGTCACGGCTCTTTGAAAGACTTCATTTTATTTGCTCTGAAGACAAATACTCCGCTGTACGTTCCATACACTAATCGATTGAGAAACTTAAACCCTGGATTTGGCGATATCACAATGATTATTTCATCAATCATTTTGCAACCCCATCATAAAAATGGACTAAATAAAGCCCGGAGCAAATTTCACCAATATGATTCATTAGGGAATGTAAAGTTTACATCTTTCCATGTTTAATTCTGTCTGTCAATTTCCATTCTGGTGCCATAAATGGGTACCCATTTCAAAGAAAATTCGTAAACGATTTAGCTCTCTTTCAGTCTAGTTCGAAAAAACCTTGGCTGATTATAATCTTATATTAGTAAAACGCTTTCTTAGAAATATGAAGCACTAAGTGCTTCATATTTTCCATTATTATTTACCCATGGCCTTTCTCTTCTTGTCTTGATTGATCGACAGGTGATTGCATAGCTCTTTAAAAACTTATATGACATTATTTATACTTTCCTTGAAATGTGAAATTTCTTCAGATTTCTATTGGTAATTTTATGATCCGGATATTTTTTTTTAATGGAAATGGAGAAGCAGAAGCAATTGAATCAAAGGCCAATACAAAGAGTCGCTCAACATGATATTTTGAAATCTCTAAAATAGAATCCTTAAGAAATTCTTTATTTTCTTTGAGGTTTCTTTAGGATCTGCAACCGTAGATCACCTATTTTTTCTTTCCGGTCAATTATCATCCCATTAATATCCCTCTTTACGTCGATTTTTCGGATAGTTTGAACTTTTAACACATTTTCCCCACGCCATGTTTTGCTCCTCCACTCTCTTTCTCAGCTCCTTCTTTCCCACGTCTATCTTGGATATTAATGAAAAGGCCAATATGTGTAAGGTTAAACAAAAATGAACAGTTCTGTGAGTTTCTTTTGCTGGATATAAGTTTCTTTGAAAGGATTTTGTACTTAGGTCGGAATCCGGTAGGAATTAATGTTGGATGCAATATTAAATTATATTTAAAAATAACAAAAGCATGAAAGTTCAAAACGAAACAAAACAAACAGAAGGAAAGAATTCACAAGTACATGTACGTATAAAAAGAGTTGCAGCTTCTTGTATATGGAAGGTTTGCACTGGTTCTTAATGTTTGTTTTTTTTTTTTCTTCTTCTTTGTGAGACTTCTAATTTGACGTAATTAATTGTGCCTCTATGATATCAATACTTGCTCATAATAGCTTTCATATTATTAAAGCTAATATTGTGTCATAAAGACTTTAAATACTTTGGAGGATCGGATAGACAGACAAGTACAGTTCAGAAATCTTCAAGATTTTGGAACTGTCTACTACTCTCTTCTTCTTAACTACTCTTCTTCTACTCCACCGTCCCATATAAATAAAGGAGTCTGCGCTCATTAACAGAAGAAACAAAAGAAAATAAAATAAATGATAAGAGTTTACTATCTAAGTTAGATATTATATGTTGTACGATCATAGGTCCCTAGTATCCAAAACCTGAGATTGTTTGCACGGGGGGTTTAGAATGTACTTGTAGGCCTACGTATTGTCCGATACATCTTCCGTAATTATCAAAATTAACCTCCAGCTCAGAATACGGACCCTGGTGTTTCATTCTAGTGCTCTAATGCTACAGTCACACAGACACTTACGTATAGATACGTTTGTGTTGTTTAAATCTTATTTCATCTTCCATTCTATCATTTCTTATGTATTTCTTTGTTTTATTGGATGAACGAAATTATCAATATTTCCACTGCTGACTATGACGGGTAGGCATCCGTGGGGATCCGCAGAAAAGAAAACAATTTTTGGACGCAACGGGACGTAACTATACGTAAGTGTCTGTGTGACTGTAGCATTAAATACGACATATGGCTAACTGTTTGTGACATTCGAGTTTCATTATCGCGTTTTGCGGCGATTCACAATTTCGTAGCTCCACAAACGTCATCATCCGAAAGGCGTGACTCGGCTTCGAACCAGGGTCCGATCCGTGTCAGTTTATAACTTCGACTTGTTAGCTAGATTACAGGGACACTCCAAAACGCCGAATTGGGTATAATGTAATATTATTATGAAGATGAGAGAGGGAGTCAGATAAATATAATTTACCTAAAAAGGCCCGATTGTCTATACAGCAGTGTCTGAATACTAACAGTGTTATCTTGTCAAACGATATTGATTCATAAGTAAATAAATAAGTAAATGTTTTTTTTACATAGTGAGAAAAATGGTGGAAATTTACCATCCGGTTCATCGTGTGAACACGCTACTCCAGCCATTTGTCCCAGATTACAGCTTTCTGTGAAGCTTATATCATATGGACAATCAAAAAGGCTAGATTCATTTCCCCTACAACCCACGTTGTAAAGGAATATCTTATCGTTGACATATCCATATGGGAACTCAGTAAATGAGTTAACTGCTCTGGTGAAACCAAGACTGGAGCAGACAACATTGGCATCTAAAACGTTCCAGGATGACCCGCAGATATATCCCCAAGTACCGTTTACACAGGCCTCCACAATCCCCTCAGATGGTGATACATCGCTGTTTTCTATACGCACGGTCAATTCTGTAGGGAAAAAAGACAGAAAAGATCAGTTCAGTTCGGTTCACTTCAGTTCAAGTAACATTTATTTCCTTATCAAAATACAAAATACAAATAATCTTATAATAAAAATCATGTAAAAGGAGGCGAGAATCTCTGTAAGCACGAGGCTTGAGCCGAGGTCGCCATGGCAATACATATTTACACAATTTACACAAATAAAAACAGTTGCGGTTAACATCAATTATACCTTTAAAGGTAGTGTCATCCTTTTGCAGGCCAAAATATTACATTTCTAGTTTTTGAGAGGATATAGTAGTGTATCAATGACTATATCTTCCCACAACATGATTAAGCTCAAATGTGTTTGTTTGTCACTATATTGCGATTATCAAAATTCATTCCTATTTTTTCGAACCTCGAAAAATATACCGTACGATGCGAACCATTGACCGTTAGCGCAGAGAATAATGCACGCTGATACACCGTGTGTATATTGCTTGTGTGTCGGTCCGCGCTGCACGCGCTGTAATATCAACGATGATGATGGACAGCTGGTTAGATTGGTAGTTCAATTTTCGTTTCATAGTCTGTAACTGATCTGCTTAATGACATTAAGATTGGATAGACAGTATGAGTTATCAATTCTAAAGGTTATGCTAAGTGGTATTAGTTTCACAATATTGTTGAAAAAAGATAAACACTACCTTAGGCATATAGTTGCTGTCTGTTATAGCGACAAAACATCCAGATCTTTATAAAAAATGCAAACTGTAATCAATAAAACGCAATAACTATGTAACTTTTACACCGACTGTAGAAATGAGAACGAATATGATTTAAAACACAGCAATAATGGTTATTTTTTACAGTGGCTTTTTTTCTTCTTCTTCTTCTTCTTCTTCTTGCTTCTTCTCTACGCACTCGATAACAGTGACTGAGTACCATCATTTAACCTCAATTCAGCTTGAATACAAACATATATATAGGCCTTATAATGAAATTAAACAAAATTCTGAACGAATGTCGTGTAGGCAAATCTTTTTCCACTTTAACCGGTTTCTTTATTTTCTTCAGAAGTGGAACACAAATTTTTAAAATCATAACATAACATTAACACTTGCGTGCTGGCGCTAGATGAGCGCAATCAGAGTCGCAATACAAGCGCGTGCTTAGCAACCTAATCATTATACAACATATTATTACGTCATAATAAGACACTCACAATCATTTAGCATATTTGGTACATATTTACAATAGATCATTTTGATTGTCATGAAATTTAGAATCGAATATATAAAAAAAACTTGCTATGGCTATTTAGTTCTGGCTTAAATGAATCAATGAATATTTTTTCTTTTGCTTTACGTTCATTATCATTATCCGTTTTCAATTTATAAAATGGTACAACTTTAAATTACATTACAGGCCTATATATGTATATTTTACGCAAAAAGATTTGTTTTTTAATAAATAAAAACACACGCACACACACACGCAAACACGCACACGCACACACACACACACACACACACACACACACACACACTAAACAATGCATACGTTAATAATATCAGGGAAATAGAAATTGACGGTGTCATCTCAAAGCGTTTTCATCGCACATTTCACAAGTCATATTTTGACTTACAATCTAGATTATTGTTATTGTCTCTAAACGCAAGAGAGAGAGAGAGAGAGAGAAAGAGAGAGAGAGAAGAAATGCATAGCTCTATGAAATCCGAAATCAAAGAAAATGACGCTCAGTGAAATACAAAAGCTTTTTCTTTCAAAGCAACAAAAGCTCTTTTTGATGAACTGTTTTTAAACTTTTAATAATAACACTTTTTTGTTTATGTTTCATTATTTCCGTCTATAATATTATGAAAAAAAAATCTATCAGATTAACACTAAACCATTAAATTGGATACCAACTTAAGAGATATTATAAATCACTTAATATACCATTCGTCACTGACCTGTACTATTCGTGATTCTGATTGGCAGTTCGTTAATTAGATATTATTGTGATTTAAAGTAAGTGACGGAAGACCTCTTAAAAACACCCTCAACGGTTGACAAGATAACAGTTCGTGTAATTTCATAATCCTGTAATATTCAGTGAGGATTGACCCAATTCACATCCAAATGGGTTTTGGTAGCGTAGCATAATTATAAACCCCATTAACTTAAAATGCCTATTGTGTCATTTTATTTTAATCGGGCTGTTCATATCAGACAATTTGACAAGTTTATTTTTGCTAGGAAGATAATTTCTAGAAAGAACAGGTGACAATTTTTTTTCACCTTTTAATTGTAATAAATTGGGTTTTGGATATTTGGATTTTGACGGATCCTGTATTATGCGAAGGGTCGACGACTCTGTGTGCTAATAATCTCTCCGTCTCGTTTTGATATTATACTTAAAAAAAACCCTTTTAACTGATCTTATCAACTTAGATGGCGGTCACCGATTCTGTCGAAGTAATCACTTGACAGAAATCACTTTCTCAATCTTTCAGACATCGTACTACACTTGACACAAGAGCTATAGATCGAAAAAGATGAATACTGCAAACTTCGAGATCGATTTTTTTTAGTGCCACTCCAAAAGTTCTGTAGCCAATCCCCTGCTTAGAAAAAAGGTTATAGTTATTCCAAGACGCACTGTCTCTAAAAACAGTAATATAAGCATTGCATTATGTTGAATCTCTGTTTAAAAAAAAAAAAAAAAAAAAAAAAAAAAAAAAAAAAAAAAAAAAAAAAAAAAAAAAAAAAAAAAATGAATTTGACCGTCAGAGCAGATTTACATCCTCTACTGGCAGTGATGTCATATATTTCCACAAACAAAATATATTACAGATTCATGTCAGAAAGTTATATAAAACGATATTATCCTGAAATTTTCCTCCCCATCTGTGCTTGTAAAGTTGTTTCGTACAAAAAAGAAGATATATCTTATTTAGCAGGGACCTCGACTTTTCATAAGGCTCATTAATATGAAAATGAAGTAGGATTCGTTAATCCGAAAAAGAAATAACCCTAGCACTCTCACCATATTCTCTAATTTGAATTAACGAACATTATTTCATTTTTGGAGAGTCGAACGTGATGACCAACAAACCTTCGGACACACAAACTTTTGGATCAACGAACCACAAGACTAACGTACCTACGGGCGAGCTAACATTTGGACTAACAAATCTTAGGACTACCAAACCTTCAGACTAACAAACTTCCAGACTAACAAACCTTCAGACCAACGAACCTTCAGACTAACGAACCTTCAGACTAACGAACCTGCAGACTAACGAACCTTCAGACTAACGAACCTTCAGACTAACAAACCTTCGGATCAATGAACCTTCAGACTAACGAACCCTTATACTAACAAATCTTCAGACTAACTAACCTTAATACCATGGAAACTTCAGAATAACGAACCTTAGTACTAACGAACCTTCGGACCAACGGATCTACAGACTAACAAGTTACTAAGAATCTTCAACAAAAACATAAAAAAAATAGTTGAAATAACTCATTCATAATTAATTTATAATCATTTATTCGTCGGTAACAAACGGGACCAGAAAAAAACTGGTGTTTTCAAATTTTGCCTTTGTTCACATAAAACTCTGAATTTAAAAAGTAGATCTAAACTTGCATTATAGTCTTATCCTCTTAAACATGTAATAAACATTGTAAGGACATATTTCAACGTTAATCATGTTAATACAACTTCGAGTTTTCTGGCAAGGTCAAGTTTAAAAAGAATATGTCAGGTAACACACGGGACAATTATTCCCTGTATTATTTTTCATTAATCAATTGATTTAGCCAGGGTGTAGCAACATCTTTTGTTAAAAAATCTCTCTGATAAAACAAAAGAAATATGATACAAAAACACATATAAAAAACACATATTTTGTTTCATTTCTAAAGGTGGGAGGGTGAGTTATAAAAAAGCATGATTTTACATCAGCTCAGTAACTTTTGTGAGACTATTTATGAGACCTGAATATTTTAAGTCTAAAAATATGGAAAGCTATGGGCTAGGTTCGTGATATTTTCACCAGATTTAGCCAAGAAAATATAAAAACAGAGAATATATACTTTTTGGTTGTACTCTTATGACAAACCTCTTTTTTAAATGGTTGAAAATAGCATTTTTAATGCATTTTTTTTTTAATGAATATTAATGAGACTTGTGACGTCATATGACCTTGAATTGACTTTTTGACCTCATTTCCATTACGTTCATTTCATACCATTTATGGCAATATATGACACGTAATGTATACCTTTACAAACCCACCGATACACTTGACACAAAAGTGGTCAAAAAGTCGAAAAATCACTACCTTGGGTACAAAAACCGTGGACCTGCCCTAATACTAACGAACCTTTACGCGACAAACTAACCTTTATACTAACAAATCTTCAGGCTAATGAACCTTTATACTAAGAAACTTCAGACTAACGAACCTTTATACTCACGAACCTTTGGACCAACGAACCCTCAGACTAACGAACCTTCATACCAACGAACCTTCAGACTAATGAACCTTCAGACTAACAAACCTTCAGACTAACGAACCTTTCAGACTAATGAACCTTCGCACTAACAAACCTTCAGACTTAACAAACCTTCAACTAACAAACCTCAGACTAACAAACTTCAGACTAATGAACCTTCGACTAACAAACCTTCAGACTAACAAAACCTTCAGACTAACAAACCTTCAGACTAATGAACCTTCGCACTAACAAACCTTCAGACTAACGACCTTCAGACTAATGAACCTTCAGACTAACAACCTTCAGACTAATGAACCTTTAGACTAACGAACCTTCAGACTAACAAAACCTCAGACTAACGAACCTTCAGACTAACAAACCCCAGACTAACAACCTTCATACCAACGAACCTTCAGACTAACAAACCTTCAGACTAATGAACCTTCAGACTAACAAACCTTCAGACTAAACAAACCTCAGACTAACGAACCTTCATACCAACGCAACTTCAGACTAACGAACCTCAGACTAACAAACCACTTCAGACTAACGAAACCTTCAGACTAATGAACCTTCGCACTAACAAACCTTCAGACTAACAAACCTTCAGACCAACAAACCTTTAGACTAACAAACCTTCAGACTAACGAACCTTCAGACTAACGAACCCTCAGACTAACAAACCTTCAGACTAACAAACCTTCAGACTAACGAACCTTCAGACTAACAAACCTTCAGACTAACGTACCTTCAGACTAACAAACCTTCGGATCAACGAACCTTCAGATCAAGGAATCTTCAGACTAGCAAATTCTTCAGACTTACGAACCTTTGGACCAACTAAACTTCGGACTTACACATCTTCGGACCAACTAACCTTCGGACAAGCAAACATACGGACTAATGAACCCCTCAGACCAAGTAACCTTCAGATCAACAAACTTTCGAAGCAATGAACCTTGGGACAAGCGAACTGTAACTTTTTCATCATGGGATTGACGAACCGTTATTCGAAATCAAAACTCCGGACTAACGAACCTTCGGAACAACGGGCCTTCAGACTAACTAACCTTCAGAATCAAACATTCGGACTTACCAGCTGTAAACATTATGCTTTACCCTAAATTGTTAAATCATAAGTTTGGTTGTCATGGTTGTGTGCAATTAATCACTGAAGCTAGTTCGAGGATGGCTGAACACACACCAATCCACAATGGATGGAACACGTACTATACTGGCCATAATTAATCAGCCACCTCCTAAACCATGTAAACCCAAAATTACAACCCTTTCTGTATATTGCTATGTTTCAATCATAATTATGGTGTTGTCGATCATTTTTATATTACCTGAATGCGGAAGCTTGTCACTTTTTATTCCTGAGAGCAGATGATGACTACATCCAATCATTTCTTTTTAATTAAATGGTAGGACAAAAGAAATATGCCCCCTCAAAAAAAAAAGGGGGATTGAAGTGGAAAATTATTAAACTGCTTCATATTTTCCCCAATTCTGTTTACATGTTTCGTTTATACTTTTCCCAAATTAAAATGGCAATAAGGTGCCAATACACGGGTGGAGCAAGAAGGTTGAACCCCGAGAAAAATTCACTTACTGCAATTAATTACAATATATTCTCCTTCAGGGAGAAAATTGCGTTAAAACGTTTTTTTTTTTTTTTTTTCAATAAATACAAGGCGAAATATTCCTTTGAAACAGCACAAATAATTTTATCTTCTCGGGGCCTCATCGTTTAGCTTTACTTTTCTTGGAATGTTATGGTCAGTATTTCTTTTGGAAAGGTATAAACGAAACTTGAAACTTGCAGTTTTGTGGAAATTATGAAACAGCTTAATATATTTTTTTCCACTAACAATTCACGCTTCTAGAAAATGCAGTTTTTTGGGGGGGGGGCTTTTTTTTTCTTCTGTCCTCCCCTTTGGTAAAAAAAATGACCGGGTCTGGCCATCATCTGCTCTCAAGAATGAAAAGGGATTAAGCCTCTCCTTTCAGATAATACAGAAATGATTGACAGCACTATGGAAATGTATAAAATAAAACAATACACAGAAAGTCTTGTAATTTATGGTTAAGGAGGTGGCCAGTAGTGAAGCTACACATCTGCAGTCGGAATTAAACCAGGCATGGTGAAGATATTGAACTAATGCGGCGGTCACAACTCGTCGTAGCCTACGGGGCGCGTGCCATCAACGTAGCCTGCGTTGCACGCACAACGCATGCACAGGTCGTTGGTCAATTTCTGCGATTCCTGCGTTTCTGTAGTAAAGGTATTGGAAAAACTTGCTGCACGTCGTACATGCAACGTGCCTGCGAGGTACCTGCGCTGCACGATTTTTCTACGAAATCCATCGTAGGGAGTTGCACGTCGAAGGTACGGCGAGTTGTGACCGCCGCATTAATTGTCATATTAATCTGATTCGAATTCCCGCTAAATTATCATACTTAACTGGCCTTGTGATTTATAAAGAGAACAGATGTAAGACCACGTGAATAATATAAAGTACAATGTCAGTATTTTAGAAAAATATGTACTAATTTTATTGTACTTTATTTCATTTGATGTCTATTTTCAATCATCTTCTCATGTAGTAATGTAGTAAGAATTAGCAGGCACGCTCTAAGTATGATCACTATTGGGACAACCGTTCATAATATTGAATTAAACTCTGTTGAAGGTTAATTATCATGACTATTGTACAACAAAAATTAAACCGGAACTTCATGTCAAATTCATTTTATCTATACAAATCAGATTGTAATTAACAAAGCCAATGACACAAACCAGGTCACGTTGATTGATAATTCTACTGGTGGTAAATATTTCATAAACTCCGCAGCTTCAAGGTTAAAACAAGACCTCTTAACCACTCAAATTATTTATCACATACACGGAATGGTTTTACTAATGATACGGCTTCTGTTGGGATTCTGGGAATATGATATCATGGATCCTTGTATTATAATGCGTTCAGTATCATTCAACCTTGCATGGCATGATTTTTAGAGTATGAGATGCAGTGCTATTGGCAAAATCACAACCGGAATTCATGTTAATTACCCACCCTTAATTGTTGCGTATGCCGTACTCACAACCGGAAATTATTACAGCTGTATATATAAAAATTAAGTACCACTGTTCAAAAAAAGTTTGTCAGCCATCAAAAGGGTTTTTGATATGGAAAAATATATAGCAAATTTTTTAAAAAGAAAATCAATTTGAAAAGAAATGCATTTGTATAGGACAAGTCCAGGCTGTTTTGCAGCTTTGTCCTGCACGTTATCGACGGATAGTTTTCAATAACTTGGTTATGGGATGGTTCATCTCAGTTATTTTGCGTGTTTTCAGTAAAGGTACAGAACTGAATTGAAAACATGGAGGATGGTTGGGTTGTATAGTTTCATGGTTGAGTTGTGGTAGAGATTGCGGCTCTATTATGTTTACGCGTGGGCCCGGTAAGTTCATTGTGTGACTCCGGTCTGCGTCCGCTACTGATCAAGAAATCATTTTTTGAAAACATTTTGTTGACATTTTGAAATGTAACAGCTGTATATGAAGGAAACCTTTGGAAGGGTAAATTTTTTAATGCACTTTTTGGTGGCACCCGAAGGAGACACTCTGTTACATCATGTACATAGGTAAATTCGATTCCTCCGGAATATTGAGTGTAAAACTAACTCAGTGGTTGGACTGAGGATTACTTTAATTTTCCCAAAAATGCTCCACAGGGCACAACTTAAATTTCCCAAGAAAAATATGAATGTAACATTTATATAATCATGTATGAAGTTTCACTTACCTTCACTAGATGTGCAAGACCTGGGGGATACAGTTGTCTCATTACTTGCTTCTGCAACGCCAAAATTATCTGCTGTCATCATCGAAAAGATTAAGAAGAGGGTATACAGAGTCATTTTGTTGCTACCAGCCATAATCGATTATCAGTCAAAACTATCGAATCAAGTTATCACTCTGAAGTACTGCGATTGAAAATAAATGTATATATGTTTGAAGTGCAGCACGCGACAATCTTAGTGACAGGAGGTTTGACTGCACAGTTGGACGCAGAGTTCTTGGTCTGCGCATGCATACATCGATGAAATGGCTTTTATTTGGGGCATGATGATCATGATGACACGCTTCAGGTGTAACAAACTAGCTGGGATACTGAGTGGCGATTGCCTCTACATAATAGATTTAAAAACAACAACAACAAGATTGTACATTACTACAGGTCCCCGTTGCATAAAGAGTTACTATAGGTTTTCCCGGTTAATCTTAAACTCTTTGCAATCGAATTCGTTAATGTTCATTCAATTTAAACGGGGTCATCCCGATAGTCCGCGGGTGCGATAGTCCGCGGGTCCTTTAGTCCGCGGGTCCGATAGTCCGCGGGTCCGATAGTCCGCGGGTCCAATAGTCATATGAAAACGTTGGGGCTTCTTTCTAGGAAAACCATTTTCACGCACCGATTGTCAATGGAAGGAATGCCCGAAAAACGGGAGTTTTGTTGATATACTGGAATAAAAAAATCGAGAAGATCCTTTACTTAGTTACACAGGTTTTTGAGGGTAATGTATATAAAACAAGATAAAACCTTGGGAAGAATATTTTTTTACCCCTAACCCTCGCGTTTTGAGCTTTAAAATCTCCATTTTAGTCATTTTTGGGTCGTTTTCTGTGTGAAAATGATATTTTGGTCAAACAGCAGTCCTAAAAGCTTTCTGTAAATTCAGCAGCGCATCGATTCCTAGTTACGCTGAGTGAAGTAAATATATTAATTTCTCTTTCCAATGATTTTAACTTCTTGTGATTGGTCAATATTTCCCCCGCGTGTTTTGATATCATAAAAAAAAATATCATGATAAAATACTTCGATCCTGACTGCACAGCTTGCCACTCTCTTTACACGGTCTTTATTCAGGGCATTGTTATCGCGATATCGACGGTCAGACGTAGAGAGAGTCTATACCCAGTACACACATTTCCCTAGATTCTTTCTGGTCGTTAGTGCACTGTAGTGGAACTGTGCGTGTTTGGTATAAAATAAACACTGTCCTTTTTGATTGTTCACAGTTTTCATATGCCGCGGGTCGTTAGTCCAGGGTTCGGATAGTCCGCTGGTGGGGGGGGGGTGATGTTTGTTACTCTGAAGATTCGTTATTCCGAAAATAGTAAAAGGTTCGTTATTCCGAAAAAGAATAAGTCCAAAAATAGAAAAGGTTCGTTAGTCCGAAAATGGAAAAAGGTTCGTTAGTCCAAAAATGGAAAAAAGGTTCGTTAGTCCGAAAATGGAAAAGGTTCGTTAGTCCGAAAATGGAAAAAAGGTTTGTTAGTCTGAAAATGGAAAAAAGGTTTGTTAGTCCGAAAATGGAAAAAAGGTTCATTAGTCCGAAAATGGAAAAAAGGACTAACGAACCTTTTTTCCATTTTCGGACTAACGAACCTTTTCTATATTCGGATTAATGGAAAAAAAGGTTCGTTAGTCTGAAAATGGAAAAAAAGTTTGTTAGTCCGAAAATGGAAAAAAGGACTAACGAACCTTTTTTCCATTTTCGGACTAATGAACCTTTTCTATTTTCGGACTAAAGAACCTTTTTTCAATTTTCGGACTAATGAACCTTTTCTATTTTCCATTTTCGGACTAACGAACCTTTTCTATTTTTGGACTAATGAACCTTTTTTCCATTTTCGGACTAACGAACCTTTTTTCCATTTTCGGACTTACGAACCTTTTTTTTCCATTTTCGGACTAACTAACCATGAGAGTAACAAACATCACCACCCCCCCCCCCTCGCGGACTATCGGACCCGCGGACTAACGGACCCGCGGACTATCGGGCTGTAACCATTTTAAATATCTCATTCATCAGAGTTTTCTGTTAATTTAATTAACGTTTAGATTTTTAATCGCCGTGATCAAATTTCGGACCAAATTGCGTGTAAGAAATGTCAAATTGACCGGAGATAGTTTAAACTTGGCCGGGAAAACCTATATTAAACTAACTTTGCCACCAATGACAATTACTGTGGTAACATTGCTCAACAGCTCGCCGGGCATGGATCATTTCATCTATTATTATATTTCTGTGTATTTATTTTTGTTCAGACGCCTACACCCCTCCATTTGAAAGGACTTTGGGCTGACCGGTTTGAATAGAGACAAAAAATTTTGATCTATAGGCCTAAACATATAAACAAATCTGCTTATAGGTTTTGCATATACTTTAAAAAAAAATGCCGATAAGAAATGGACACAAATGCAAGATCACTACACTTTGAGGTATAGACGTTTAACCCTGCTGGAAAGAACACACTCATTCACATTGTGAACACAGTGTGAAAACACAGTTCACACTGTGAACACAGTGTGAAAACACTGTCCACACTGTGAAAAAGTGCTTTCACAGTGTGGACACCGCCACAATGTGGAAAACCACACATTGTTCACAATGTGAAAATTGATTTCACAGTGTGAATGTACCCGCTCACAGTGTGAAATTGATTTCACAGTGTGGCCAAACCATGAAAAAAAATCACATTGTGATAAACAGACTTTCACGTGTGAATACCTTACGACATACATTTCACAGTGTAAACAGTATTGTTCACAGTGTGGCCACGGTGTGAATCTCTTGTTATCCACAATGTGACCGCAGTGTGGTTCACAGTGTGACCACAATGTGAAAACGCCCCAATTTAACATTGTGGAGCAGAATATGATTCACAATGTGAAGCACAGTGTGATTCACACTGTGTTTCACATTGTAAATGAGTGTGTTCTTTCCAGCAGGGAATTAGCCTGTATTAAATTTTAATTCTATCCCCCCCCCCCAGATATTCTAAATTGCAGTCAGTTTCTTGTGGTGAAAATACTGGAATACACTGCCATAAGTAAATCCTGCATACATTTCTTAAATTATGGAGCGCTTCATTGATTGCTAAAAATCCCTTTTCTATTGCCTCCCTTTCATGATATACCCCCATCCCAGCCACCCCACAGTTTTCATGTTGCATTTTGTCTTCCCCTTTGTTTTTAGAAAGGAGTTGGGCTGGTCTGCTACCTTTTTTAAAGAATGAAAATTGAGAAAAATTTCCCATTCAAAATTTACAAAAATATGGTTAGGAATTTAAAAAAATATAAAGATATACAGAAAGACATATAAAGTGGTATGTTATGATTTTAATGGCCGGGGTATAAGTATAGGGTATATGTAGTCCCGCGACTATCAGAAAGGGTAATTAATGTCCCATGAAGGTAATATTGACACTTGCACTTAATTCAAATACACGATACGAAAATCTTTACAGTTGAACACACACTAATTGGGTGCATTTATCGATGAAATGACAGAGAGATCTGACACTTAGTCAATAAAACATGACAAGACGATATCGTAAGTGGGTTATTCAACGAAAAACCAAGAAAAAAAAAATCATCAAACTATCCAATAAATGCCACCTTCTACACGATGACTGTGAGCATAGTTATCTACATAAATCAAACAACATTTCAAATGTATTTGGTGACCTCATTGACTGGACTCATGGCGATCAATAAATATGAATTTATTTTTTATTATAAATATGGAGTCATTATACTATGTGAAGGGCATTTCAGAAGTGCTCAGAATTGGAGGGGTTATGTAAAAAAACATACAGTGGAGTATATTTGAAACATGTTCTCTTCATGCACTGCATGTCCTTATATTTGGAGAAGGGCAAGGCGGAAATACGCCCCTACCATGTTAAAGGGGAATCCAACCCAAGGAGAGAATCAACCTTACAGGAAAGAGGAAAATGAGAGGAGCAATCTAAAAAAAGTTTCATCAAAATCGGTTATAAAATAAGAGAGTTATGGAAGTTTGAAAAGTCTAGTTGTTTCTTCTATGGGGATCCTCAAATTGGCATCATTGGCTTCAAAATGGCCGATCTCATGGACAACTCTCCATTCATTTTGTACACAAATTTTCAGATTTTCCCCATTTTCTTTCAAAATATGTCTTCTTTACTTCTGAGCTCAAAATACAGTCTGTGTCAAATAAAATGGTACAGTTGGAAAACATTTTTTTATAGTGTGAAGGTTAATATCAACATGGTATTGTTTGTTATTTTCATAAAGCAGGAATATCACTCTTTCTTCCGCAATTTTTTTCATCACATTTGGCGCAGTATTTTTTGAGATATGACTTATTTTCTACAATCAAGAAAAATCCATTTTTCGCACGCCGTCCCATGCCTTTGTGTACGATTTCGCATAATGACCGTGAATTCAGCGCTCCAGAACAATAGAAGTGCGTAATTTCGATTTGTTCCTCGTCGCACAAAACTTAGCATAACTTTTGTTTTACGAAAGCAAATTATACAGGACAAAGCGCATCAGCAAGAAAAATCTTTTGGCTTTAATTTGGTACCACAAACACACATTATATGAAAAGTTTTCACACCTAAATGATTTTTTTTCCCCGACTGTACCATTTTTTTTTTGACACAGACTGTATGTAATTGGAAAATATGTTGAGCTCAGAAGGAGGTAAGATATATTTTGAAAGAAAATGGGGAAAATCTGAAAATTTGTGTACAAAATGAATGGAGAGTTGTCCATGAGATCATTTTGAAGCCAATGATGCCAATTTGAGGATCCCCATAGAAGAAACAACTAGACTTTTCAAACTTCCATAACTCCCTTATTTTATAACCGATTTTGATGAAACTTTTTTTTTATTGCTCCTCTCATTTTCCTCTTTCCTGTAAGGTTCATCCTCTCATTGGGTTGGATTCCCCTTTAATACACTCTCGTAAAGAAAGTGGCAGATGTATTGCTCAATGCTTATTATAATAATATTATGCGTTTATTTTAAACCTAATGCCTCAAGAGGCGTTTTAAAAAATGTCGGCCTTCAGCCGGTCACAAAGGTCACTATCAGTCGTAGAAGTAGGCTTCAGTCCGTCAATCGGGTATCAGGATTTTTTGCTTTTTGATCAGTTAGTTTTAGTTTAAGATCAATATGGCGCCCCTAAGGTCAATTTGGCGCCCCTTACTTTAAGGTAAATTTGGCGCCCCTAAATTTAAAATCGATTTGGCGCCCATCTGCTTTAGATCAACTCAGCGCCCCAAGTTTAAGGTCAATTTGGCGCCCTTTCCCCTGTTTTCTCCTCTTTTGAGCGCCCCTTGCGCACCTACCTCCCCCCCTAAAAAAGAAAAAAAAATAAAATAAAATAGGCGCAAGTTTTGTTCTGTAAAGACACAAATGAAAACGTATTTCAGGGGGGAAATATTCATATGAATATGTCAAGGAGAGGGCGCGCTCTACATAACACGGATTGTCACTGACAGAGTTTGTTTTTTACACTCTCGTGATTTATTTATATATCATGGAATATATACAGTTATTTACCTAATAATCAATAGAATATCACAAACTATTAGCCTTGATTGGCAGACTTGGAGAAGGAAATCCATTGGCCTTTTAGACTGTTTTGAATTGGTCTTAATTTGGTGAGTACTAATGACTTACTCTGTGCACTGAAACTTGCGTTACGCCCTGTGCCGTTATGTTCTTCCTAATTACGAATGTAAAAGAGCCCATAAAGAGGAAACAATTTACACTGGAATTAAATCGAGTTTTTAACATGTTTAAGGAGAAAAGTAAAAGGATGATATGAGTGAATGCTTGAATAAAAGGGATTATAATTCAAAGTTTTAATTTTAAGATACATAGAACATATTTTTTAAGGTTGATCGACAGCATAGGTGAAATACTTAATATTCTTTTGAACAAGGAAATGGCAATTTATGGAATTTACATGACGCAACGGTACGGGAGAGAAGATCTCAAGGGACGTCAAAGTTTTTTGTTTTTTTAAACTTTCTTCTGTGGTTATTCTTAAAACTTTCACCCAGATTTTCTTACTTTCTTGCTTTTCTGTAAACCAATTAAATTCGAGGGTGAGCTTCTATCTTAACAGGTAGTGTTGCCCAACATATATAAATTGAGACAGTCATTGTTAACGGTTGCCATAATGGTAGCCAACATACAGCAATGCTTATATTCAATGTACATGTATACACTCGCTGGCGGTGTTTATAGAGGTGAAAATAAATGGCAGCATTTGCATTTTGACAAAATAAAGCAAATCTAAAAAACTCATTTACAATCGACCAATTAGAAATTATTTGTCTAACATTACGATAACAAAAGCGTATAACTGTTTTGATGAAAAAAAACGATGCAAATTTTATCAAACAGTTTCAATATATTTATGATTATGACATAATTTAGATGTACAAATTATGGCCAATGAAATAAAAGAAGGACATGGTTAAAAGCATGCCTCCAAACTGTTTACAGGTTTCGTTTATACTTCTAGCAAATGACTAATTGCCAAAAAGTTAACAACATCCATAAAGCTCAATCTATTTCTGCCCTTGCCAAGGAAAATGTAGTTCTGTGTTGAAAATACCATTATTCGTTTGCAAAAGGCATGTTTACAGTTGTTCGAAACTTTCTTAACAGTTTTTGTGTTTTTTTTTAGAAATATGGAACATGTTTCATTTCATGATATTATTCATCGATGATTACCACCTCCAAAATTTCAAATTTGGCATTTGTTATTTTGTCCTATTTCTGAGAAAAGATAACATATCGAGATAAGACTACCCCAGAATACAGCACCAGGATGTCATGAGGGTGGGGCCCAAAAATTGGTATTTCATAATTTTTGACACCTCAATATTTTTCCGGATAGACCGGTCGAGCAAAAAAAAAATATACCGAGTTGTTGGGTGTCCGGACAGATGATTTTTGGCCACCCAGTTGAAATGGTTAACAAGCAATGATTTTGCAGTCTTCTAAGACAAAATGATGGAAAATATATACAATAGCGAACAAATAGTGAGGATGATTTTAGCTTAATCCTAAGGCAAAGACAAGGCTTAATTTTTATTAAGTGTCTGGACACCCAATCCACCATCCTACACTCATTTTTCTTCCTTTTTTTCACTAATTAACGCTAGCCAAAAGTGCACTTATGTGGGGCGGGAGAGAGTAGGCATACAAATTTTCGGCCCCACAGCCGTCTAAAATGTCATCATTATTCACTTGACAGCCATGGTGTGGGATAGGTCGTTTCACTCGGGCCAGACAGCTATACTGATATTTCGTTTTTTTTGTGTTTGGTGTTATTCTGTTTTTTGAGTGAGGGGGGGGGGGGGGTCGCAGTTTAAAGCACGCGGTTTTGTCACTTGCTTTTTACATAAATAGGTGTTTCATCAGCGCTGAGAGGATCTATTCCCCATTTTACGCTTTATGTTACAAGGAGAATGATCAAGAAAGCCGAAGACTTCATAGGATGTGATCAATTTGGTTTTCGAAGTGGACTTGGCACTCGTGAGGCTATAGCAGTCATGAGAATCCTTTGTGAGCGTAGTCTAGAAGTACAGAAAGATCTAAATATTTGCTTTTTGGACTACGAAAAAGCATTTGATCGAGTGAACTGGGTTAAACTACTTGATGTTTTAAAGTCTGTTGGAGTAGACTGGAAGGAAAGACGCCTCATCAAAAACTTATACCTAGGACAGACAGTGTGCATAAGAACAGCACACGGTGACTCCGAACCAGGGAGTATTGGGAGAGGAGTTCGACAAGGCTGCCCACTTTCTCCCATCTTGTTCAACGTCTACGCCGAAGCAATGGTGCAAGAAGCATTCGCAAACATGAAAGATGGCATCATTGTAGGTGGAAGAAGAGTGAACTCTGTAAGGTTTGCTGATGATAAGGCCATTGTGAGCGGTAGTGAAGAAGGCCTGCAACGACTTATGAACTCGTTAGTTACAGTGGAAGAGGACTTCGGAATGAGGATAAATATCAACAAAACAAAAGTAATGAAAGTGACAAGATCACAGGAGTATGACTTGAACATTGAAGTCAGTGGGAAGAAACTGGAGCAGGTTAACCACTTCACTTACCTTGGAAGTGTCATCTCTAGTGATGCCTACAATACTAGGGAGATTAAAACTCGTACAATGCTAGCCAAGAAAGCATTCACAAAGCATAGTAGGGTTCTGACAGCGAAAAGACTAAATCAGAACTTAAGAAAGAGACTAGCCAAATGCTTGGTTTGGAGTGTGGCATTGTATGGCTCTGAGACCTGGACCATCAGGAAGGCAGAAGAAAGGATCATGCTTGAAAGTCTAGAAATGTGGGTATGGAGGCGAATGGAGGCAATCAGCTGGAAAGATAAAGTAACAAATGATGAGGTTTTAAAGAGAGTGAAGGATGAAAGGAATCTGCTGAAAATCATCAGAAGACGCAAGAAAAACTGGTTAGGACACATTCTGAGAGTAGAGAATATGCTACGAGACGTACTTGAAGGGAAAATGAATGGCAAAAGGGGGAGAGGACGACCAAGAACTGGGATGGTGTCTGACCTGAAAGGCAACTTAATTTATGGAATGATGAAGACGAAAGCAGAAGATCGAGAGGGATGGAGAAAGGACTGACTATTGACTATATGGTGTGTGGACCTGCCCCATTGGCAGAACACCCGAGAAGAAGAAGATACAGTGGGTTATTACACTCATTTAAATTGTCCAAACTGACGACACGATAAAAACGTCAAAATAAAGATATGGTAGAAAACATCAAATTTAAAAGAAATGAATATACTAATTTACTAAACATTTACTAGATATTATACCATGCTGGGGTCATCTAAGGCTTTCAGGAATGAAAGTTGACAATATCTTCTCTTTCAAAAAGTACGAAAATGGTCGACAATACTCTGGTCATACCATACAATACCAAGTAGGGCTTCATAAAAAAATGTTTCCCATTTGTACCACTTTATTTGATACAGACTGAATATGGCACCAATATATTAACATATAATGCAATGCTGGAAGTCAATGTGCATTACACTTCCTCATACAATCGTAATGAATTGATACACAAAGATAATGGAACAAATCTTTTGCACGAACCCCCACCCCCCAGGTTTGAATAAACAATGTGAATGCGCTTAATGTTCCATTCGAAACGTGCATGTTTGCAAATAATGACATTTTCATTATTCTATTTCCTCTTTTCTTTCTCTCTCTCACTCTTTCTCTCTTCTAGCCCTACCCCCCCTCTCTCTCTCTCTCTCTCTTATTTTTTTTTTTTTTTTTTTTTTTTTTTTTTTTTTTTTTTTGTTACATCGGATCCATGTGGGGACGCCCCTCAAATCATGCCAGTGCATCTGTAGAGTTTGTAAAGAAATGTCTTGAAACATAATTATATTTGATAAATGGGTCAAATCTTTATGACCAATTCACAACAGCCTTGAACTTGAATAGATGTGCTTAATGTTCTTAATGTGCTTAATGTTCTATTCAGAACGTGCATGTTTGCTAATAACGATATTTCTTTTATCTTTTTCTTTTTATAAATTTTGTTTTGTTGTTACATTGGATCCAAGTGGGTAAGCCCCTTCAGTCATGTCAGTGCATCTGTGGAGTTTTTAAAGAAATATTTTGAAACATAATAGTATCTATTTGATGATTTATTTGTATTAGGCATCCATTTATATTTTGATGTGCCTAGGATTTCATTTTAGCGTTGTATATAGCATTCATGTATACAATATCGTGATATAAGATTTTACATGTATATTGATTAATCCATGTAATTCGTGAAGAGCTTTCCTCAGTTTGAACTGGGTATGGCGGGGAAAAAAAGAGATCATTAATTAATACTAAACTATGTCTTTAATATTTGCATCTATTGAAAGACTGTAAATTCATTTTTCTAAATTATGACTATGTCATAAAATTCAATATTTGGAACAAGGAATTCTCAGAAGAAAAGAGCTATTACATGAATAGTAATAATAAATAACTAGTAGGATGGGGGTTGGGTGTCCAGACACCTTAAAAATATAATGCCCAACATGAATGTCGAATAGCTCATCTTCATTGAGATAGGTTCTCCCGGTCAAGTTGACATCTCTAATGCTACAGTCACACGGACACTTATGTATAGTTACGTTTTTGTTGATTTATCCTCATTTCATCTTCTATTCTATCATTTCTCATGTTTTTCTTTGTTTTATCGGATGAACGATATTATCACTATTTCCACTTCTACCTATGACGGGAAGGCAAACCCGGACGTAACTCAACGTAAGTGTCTGTGTGACTGCAGCATTACAAGCAATTTCGTCCGAAATGTGATTGCGATTAAAATTCTGAACGTTAATTCAATTGACCGATAGCTCCACTCCATGAGGTATCGTTTTACATGTTTAAATGAATGAACATTAACGAAATCGATTACAAAGAGTTTAGAATTGACCGGGAAAATCTATAATAACTAAACTTTGTATATTCTATATTTGCACCAATAGAAAGAATGTCATACGATTGAGTATTTCGTATAAGGACTTCTAAGAAGAAAATTAACTATTATATCATTAGTGATAATAAATAACTAATGGGGGAGTTGGGTGTCCGGAAACCTTTCAAATGTGAAGCCTTGTTTTGTCTCAGCATTATGCCAAACATGAATGTCATGAATGATGAATATAATTATAAGACTACATTCAGCAATATTCAGCAGAATTTCTTTGTCGTTCCAAATTTTAATGCATCACATCAAAATAAGAATTAAAAATCACCCTATATTTCAATGCATTAACTCCTTTCAGGTTACAAGTATCCGCGAGCGGAGGAAGTGTTTGTTCTAATCGATGATTTTCAGTTTCTCAGTCCGTATTCCACTGAAAGACTTGGCAATGAAACCCCAAAACAACAACAACAACAACATACAAGGTCAGGTGACAAACCAAGCTGGTCGTCACATCAAGTCTTCAGTCTTACCGCTGTGTTGTCTTGTTATCATCATCTGTATTTATATTCCAGCAAATTCCACTAAATTCATCACCTTTGTAACAGAACCGATGCCTGACACAGAGATACAAAAGTATGATAATTTATTTATTTACTTACTTTAGTTTCTACTTTGTTTATTATTATTGTTCATGTACACGGTATAGGCCCCTACATATGAAATTAATTGGTCACTCTATTATTATATAAAATCAGTTACCGGAAACCAAGGCATTCGTTTGTTGGTTGGCTGTTTTGATTTTTGTTTGTTTTTGTGGGTTTTTTTTTGTTGTTTTTTGGGGGGGTGGGGGGGGGGTCTTGTTTTTTTTTTTTTTTTACATGTGTGTATCAATCGGATATCATTTACGTTTTGAACCGACCTTTTTTGTATTTCATATCCTACCCAGTGATACCAAACTTTAACATGTGCCTTGCAATTTAAACAATGAGTGTCAAAATTGACAAAAGGCAAAAGCATATACATGTAGTATGAAGCTATCAAAGTTGGATTTACTTTTTTTGGGACGCATTGTGTAAATGCATGTATGTATGTACATGTATGTCCATCCCACTAGTAGTTTATCAGATCATATCTTTCTTTCTTTCTCACTAGCTATCTATGTGATAGCATGACTTTATAATATCTCTCTCTTAATAGTTATCATATCCTCTAGCCCATCATAGAACTAAAATGTTTAAAAACAAAAGAAATAAGGTACAACCTTAAACCATTAATTATTATTATTCTCCCCAAATGTCGTTCAGCCTTTTCTGAAAGGTTGTTAATGAAATATATTTCATACTTTTATTATGATTCATGTCTTGCTCAGCTTCTGCGATACAGTTTTTTAGGAAGATGAAAATAGGAATTTTTTTATTTATGTAAATGTTAGTGATATAGAAATTTGCGTGTTTACTTTTTCCTCAATGTTCGTTCACAATCATTGAAATTACCAGCATACAAGGCAAGTGTCTTGTTTGTTTTTCTCAAGCTATTTTTGCCATCTGCTTTGGTGTGTCACAGCTCTTTTGTTAGGAAGAATTGGGGAAATGTATTTTTATCCCAAATGCAATAATTATCTTATTGGTGGGTCTAGTCTGTTCACGCTGTAGGATCGGTTGAGTGGGGAAAGTTGAGAGTATGGGTGTGTAATTGTGAGAAACACTTGAAATTGGAAGTGTGAACCGGCATAGCAACAACTTATTTCCTTTTTATAATGGTTTAATAATTTCCAGGGTTTTTTTCATTGTGGGTAGTTCACATGTTTCGTATGAAAGGCTTAAATGCAACATAATGCAGGTGTGTGCGATAAAGGGGCACGGGGCCCGGACACCCCGGGTACGCGTGCAGGGGGCGCCAAAAAGAGGAGAAAAAAGGGAGAAAGGGAAAGAAAAAAAGAAAAAAAAAAAAAAAAGGGGGGGGGAAGAGAAAGAAAAAAAAAGGGAAGAAGAAGAAAATAAATTATTTAAAAAAAAAGGAAAGAGAGAGGAAGGGAAAGGAGGGAAGAAAAAATAAGAAAAGAAAAAAGGCGCTATATTGGCGCTTATTGCATCTTAAATTTAGGGGGCGCCAAATCGACCTTAAACAAAGGGGGCGTCAAATCGACCTTAAACCAAGGGGCGCCAAATTGACCTTAAACTTAGGCTCACCATATTGATCTCATACCAAGGGGCGCCAAATTGACATAAAAACTAATGGGGCGGTATATAGTGCAGTTATTATCAACTTTTCCTATTCAGCGCACACACAGTCACCCCAATTGACGTGTGACCTCTAAACACGGCCCACAGTGTTGAAGATATAGCAAGTTAACTAGTTAGGGCCACCCTTTAAAAAGTACAAGTCGAAATCCAACTGATTTTAAAGCCAGTACGAACTAGCAGCCTTGTATAGCACCACCTCATGTCCTCAACTACCCTATTCTGCCCTGATTCTTAACCCATAATGCAACATCCTGAACAGTGTAGTCTTATAATACAGGCCCATTTGAAAGATAACACACTTTTTCACTACTCAATTAATTCGCACGGCGATGATTATGTTGTCAAGTAGCTAAACACATACTTTCCCCCTCAAAACATTTTAGTTTCCTAATATAAATTAAATTGTAGTTTAATTCATACACTTTTTTGTTAGTAGTTATCTCAAAAGGTATACTTTAAGACTAGCTATTTATAACACACAGTCAATGAGAGTGTTGCTCAGTTCGCTCTCGCTTTAATAAGTACTTAGTAAGCGGGGTGTGACAGCTCAGCCCGTGATCGTCATATAACCGGTTATTCCGAGGTATATGGGCGTGTTTCTTGAGGATTTTTTTACAAGGCCCTAGCACAATTTTTCCAGGGTAGTATGGAAATAAGGTATAAGTCGTTAGAAAGGTTATGTCATAAGCTTGATTGGCATGTTAGTCAATCAGTAGTGGGTTAAATAGGTTTGATGCTAGGCCCTATTAAGTACAGCAATGTCGTAACAGAATTTCACCGACCATTTTTTGATTCACTTTACATGCAAAAATCACCAAAATAGATTAAGATTTTGCTCACAAATGTGGTCGTGGCACAAACCACATTTGGAGTCCAAATCACTAAATTCTGCATTTTTAACAAACGACTGAATCACAAGAGTTTTTAAGCCAATCAGGAGCGTTGATTTTCGTATAGTGACTTTTCCATCCTCCGATAAAAAATATCGCAACCGGCGAAGGGGGAAAGAGGGAGGGGGTGCTAGGCGTGATTTTTGTGTTTTTGGCCTTTGGCCATCAAGAAGTTATCATATCGGCCACAGGGGTTGGGTTTCCTTTATTTTTTTTAATGGGAACGGGGGCAGGCCCGTCGCCCCTGGAACCGCGCCTGCAAATAATACACGGCGGGTAACAGCCGGGCGCCTGCCTGATGCCTTAGGGACTCTGGTCGGCCTCATGCTAGCCGCCATGAGGAACACATATTCATGGGAGCGAACCCAGAAAGAATATAGCAGGGCGTTGACTCTTACGATTACTTTCCAATTTCAATCCACATTTTTATACCACCCGAGCGCTGTAGAATATGTGACGGCATAAGTTGTAGAAAGAAAAATCCTTAGGGACCTGTAAGGTCTGTAAATCCACGACAAGCCGCAGGATTGTGGAAATCATACGGGGCCCTTTTGAAATGTGATCGAGGAAGAGCACATTCGCAGGCATGCCTAGTGCCCCCAAACAACCCAACAATATTTTGCATTTGACACTCCTCAGTTATGATTTTAATGATGCCTGCCCCTAGAAAAAGCATACAGTTTCACCAAAGTCCACCTCAAACAGACTAACATACACCAACTTAAGAAACATGTTTAATGCCGAATCCAAATGTTAGGATTTAAATTTATAAGTCATACTATTTACATGTATCAGTAAATGTTTGCTTAATCTGCCTATCTTTTCAAATTTTCAGGTTAGTCGAGGTGACTACAACACAGACAGGAACGGTTAACAATGAAGCCGATTTGTCGTTGGACGCTCCAGGAAGTCCCGAGGTATCTCAAAGTGTCACGCGAAGACTTTTCAAAACATCAACCGTGAAAACAAACATCTCAGATAGCTCTGCGGCTATATCTCTAGATCCACAAAACAATTGTCATCCAGTAGATAAAATCGTCTACATCAAAACACATAAAACCGGCTCAACAACCACGGCGTCGATATTCGAGCGATTCGGATACTTACGTAATTTGAGTTTTGCCATGAGTGAAGGCAGTCATATTCTATCAAACAAATATTTATTCAAGCGATCAATGGCGTATCAAATACCTCACAGGACGCGCAAAGATTTTGATATGCTTGTCAATCATGTTAGATATAACAGAAATGAGATGGATCTTGCCGTTCCTGGTGCCAAGTATGTTACCATTCTGAGAAATCCTGTGACGCAGCTCGAATCAGCTTTTGGTTACTTCGAGATGGGCACTCATCTCAAAATCGTTTCGGAAAACCCTTTTCGGACGTTCATGTCTAAGCCAGAGGTATACTACGCGAAGAAAACGTACTACTGGACAAGGAGCAGGAATGGGCAGATGTATGATTTAGGTTTTGATCACAAATATGACGAAAACGTGACCAAAATTCAGGAAAAAATCGACCAGCTTTCAAATGAGATAGACCTGGTCATGATAACGGAGTATTTTGACCAGTCGCTCATTCTCCTCCGAAAGCTTATGTGTTGGAACTTTTCAGATATTCTGTACATTTCCAACGGAATCCGTAGTGACAGTCATAGGTTTGCTATAGACCAAGACATGGCGAATCGGATCAGGGCATGGAGTGCTGCAGACGTGATGCTCTATGAACATTTTAATCGAACATTCTGGAAAAGGGTCGATGAATATGGAGCAAGCTTTGAGGAAGACCTGGCACACTTTAGGGAACTCGAATCAAACGCGACGGATAAGTGTATTGATATGAAGAGGAATGATACAGGAGACAGACGAGTAAATAAACTGAAACTTAAGAATAAGTCTAAGTTCTGTCAAGATTTAAGGCGTGGTGACGTATCTTATACAGATCTCATTCGAGAGGGCATGGTAAACCGTGCTAACCAAGAATCTGCTAGGAATAAATTTAATCGTGGTATCGAACAAGCAGCGAGGAATACAATTTTTTGATATTGTTTGTTTGTTAGTTGTTTTTTTTAACGAATCATAAATACCTTGTGTCAACTGAGTTGTGCCAGTGTGATTGTCTTCTCATGAACATGGTAATGGAAGTTTTAGAAATAGAGAAAATTAGAGAAGCTTTAAATTTAGTGAAATTACTTTTATTTCAATTAAATGAGAAATTAATATCTATGTAGAGAAAAGACTTTCATTGGTTTGAAATGTACACAGACTCCCTATTAAGTACTGGTTTATTTTTTTTTCTTAACAGACTATTCAAATGCAAACCGTATATTGTATTTGTTGTCCCATTTGTTTTTGTAGTTTTACTGTTATGTGTTTTCTGTACAATTTTAATGAACAGGATTAATTTCATGTTATATTTTCCTCCCACCTTCTTTCTTCTACCATGCCAAAGTTTTTTATCGTTCTTTTTTTATCTCGATAACACCTTGTATCTGTAATATGGCTATCGATGATATTTTAACGACGATTATAACGTACACGTATACGAAAAGAAATGAAAAATGATAATGGAAAAAAAAAATCTTAAGACTACTTAGAACATTATTTTAAAAAAATACCTGGTAATGATAATTAACGGTCAGATTAAAACGACCAAATGTTTATTTCAAAAACATTACATGTTTTGTAAAGTGGTAATAATCTTATAACCATACACAATGTTCATGATGTTAAAACAATTTTTTCTTCTTTTTAAGTGATCTATTTTCGCTTCAATTGCTATAAATCACAAAGGATTATCTCCTTGACAAAAAAAAAAAGGTTTCGCTATTTTTCAATTCGAATGTTTGTATTTTTATATGTATATATATCTATGTGTATTTGAGGGTTTATGTTTTGTCAGTTTTAGGGCTAAATGTGTGTGCTCCTGAATTGTGCTCTCTCGCCTATACACACTTGCACTTGTACTTGTAATAAACTAATTATTTGGTTTTCTTAAAAAATAAAAAAAACTCAACTGATATGGCGCAAATATTTTATTATGAATGAAAGCGCTGTAAAATCTAAAAACAACAATAACTATATGTGATACGTCTTGTCGAAATGAGAGAGAAGTCGCAGATCAAAGATCCGAGTAAATCGACAAACTAATAAAAAACTCAAAATTTTGAGGAAATTTTTTTTTTTATTTTCTGGTTCTACCATGCTTCATCTTTGCTCTGTAAAAAAAATGAGTGAAAATGATAACGGGAAAAAGGTAAAAAAGCAGTTTTTCGGCGAGTGTTTTTTTCGGTCATAATTTTTTTTTTCCGGACATACAAGCGCACGTCCACGCTCATTTCCCTCTCCGTAGCTCCACCTTAGCAAGACCGGGCTTTGTTTGTTGGACGTTCACGTTCATGTGTTGTGTGATTCTATTGGCTTTTTGTTTCGGTTTTTGAGCGAATAGCCGAACTAAACTCTCTTTAGCTGCACTCAGCTGTGCGATGCCACAATTACCTGGCTGTGAATAAAGCTGTTTCATCCGGGATAGCGGAGCACGCAAACGAATGTACAATCTAACAATCGGTTGGGGGGGGGAGGGGGGTTATGTGGGGAAAAGCTACTTATTGCTTGACTTAGCTATCTGATCCAACATATGTTTAATTTCAGCCATTTTATTAGGCGCCCGATATCGTTGTCCTGATGGGAAATTAAACCTCCTCATAAACAAATTTGTTCCATCAGGAAACATAGAGCACACCAAAAGAGGTGACGTGATCATAATACTTCTGATACAAGTATTTAGGTTAAGTTCTTAAGACGCGTAAGAGATGCTAATTAAAATTGAAAAAAAAATATGGTTTAAAAATGTTTGATATTGCATTATGTGGAACCAATGAGCTAAGGGGGGGGGGAGTGGCAAATCAATCTAGTTTATAACTGCGGCTGGTACTCACTTTTGGAACTACTTGTGAAACAACTTTAAGACGCTTAGAACAAGTTTGAGACGAGTTGTTGAACGTCCGCGAGACGTCTCCAGACGTTTCATATCGCGGATACTACTTTGGACATTTCTCTGAAACTGCTTGAACAGATATCAACAAGATAAAGGTTCCATGAGTCGCGGAGACCTCTCCGCAAAAAGAATAGAAGTTTTGTTTCCGCGAAGATATAAATATATTAGAGAACGTCCTCTGAATTAGCGAGACGGATTTCTCTTCATAATTGCCGCTGAACGTCTCGGAGACGTCTCTAATACTATTTATCGTCGCGGAGACGAAATTGTATTCTGTCGCGGAGACGTCTCCGCGAGGGAGATAGCACCAATAGCTACTAGCAAATTTTCTGCAGTTATTTTACAAAAGTAAGTGTTTAAAAAAAGTAGCGTTTTACTAAACCACGACGAAACAAAATACGATTTACTCTTAAAATAATTCATTTCTAAAAATTATTATATCTTCTTATTACTGGTAACAAGTTTGATCAATAAAAGACGAGATCGAGCAAATAATTTACGTTTTATTTAGTTGTCTTAAGCTAACCTAGCCCACTCATAAACGTGATCAGAGAAATTCTAAATACATCTCGTTGAGGCGACGAATAATTTATTAAAACATTTTTGGAGGCTTATCTCTCACTCAAACTATACAATTAATACAAAATATACAATACGCTACCCTGTACGTACAAGAATAATTAGTATCGTCATAGATCCAGCCGTATTCATTAATGTTATAACATTCCAACAGAGTTCAGATCAAAATGACTCGCTTTATTATGAGATAGAGTACGCGATTGACATTTCAAAGAACGCACGAAACATCGGAATTAAAACCCCAAAAAAGGTTTTAAAATAGTTTTGTTTCTAACTAATTTAGCGCCAGGATTGGTAAAACACTTTCTTTAAAAAGAGCGGACTTTTTCTTAAACAATTAGAAAGAGCATGACGCTTTTTCATTTATTTGACGAAGATATAAAAAACAACTAACCAAATTCAGTTCTTCTTCTTTTTTTTGAGAAGATGAACATCGCCTCGATCATGCGTGACAGCAGCGACGAGTATTGTTCTCTGTATACCTAATTATGCGAGCTCGATCCTCACTTGTCAATCGTTTCACCTTTGTAACAAGTGTTGCTAGCAGTGCATTTCGGTGAGTACAGCGGAGTGACAGAGTGTTCTTATTTTTCTGGCGCGGGGTACAAAGGAAGTCAAACTCGCAGACTTTCTCTTGATTTGATTTCAAGAGCTACAATTCTCCTTCGCGTTCAGAGGCTAAAGCCACTTTATTTACCTCTTTACAGTCGGGTTATATATCAAATTCAACTGGCCATTGAATCAGGGATCAATAATATCAAATAAAATGGATTTCAAAAATTGCGAGTAGTCTCTCCTTTCGACGTGACGCATCACATATATGCAACTCCATGTAATTTATGCTTTGAAATTGTTGTTTTGCACGTTTAATCGGCGAATTGGAAATAAAGCTAGAAACAAAAAGTAGTGTGAGGAGATAGTTATTTAATAAATAATGCGAAGAGTGGTAAATAGCAGAGGAATACAAAAAAAAAACAGTAAAGTATATAAAGGAGAAAGGGGCCAAAGCAGAAACAGAGATATAAAGAGAGAAGAGGGAGAGTGAGAGAAAAGAAAAGAAACAAAACTTAACGGCCCAAATAAAGAGAGGAAAAAGAATTTAGCCAAAAGAGAGGAGAGAGAACTGATTGGAAGATAGGGCTTTTCTTATTGTCATCCTCTCTCTCTCTCCTGTCTCTCCCTCCATTATAACTATGGAAAGTTTTGCCTATGGAATTCATTAAAAGGTTTCTGTTTAATTTATCAAAATACATAGAGAGAGCGGATCAGAAAGAGAGTGACCATTTGCGAAACTTAACGACCAAAATAAAGAGAGGAAGAAGAATGTAGCCAAAAGAGAGGAGAGAGAACTGAAAAGAAGATAGGGCTTTTCTGACTGTCATCCTCTCTCTCTCCTGTCTCTCCCTCCATTATAACTATGGAAAGTTTTGCTTATGGAATTCATTAAAGGGTTTCTGTTTAATTTATCAGAAATACATAGAGAGAGTGGATCAGAAAGAGAGTGACCATTTGCGAAGAGATTTAAAAGTGAAATAGTGCCAAAATGGTGAATAGTTAAATACAACAATTATAATAGAAGAGAGAGAGAGGGAGAGAGAGAGAGAGAGAGGAAAAACGAAACGGAGATATAAAGAAAGAAAAGGGAGAAAGAAAGAAACCGAAATGAAGATATAAAGAGAGAGAAAGATAGATAGACCAACAGCTTGAAAGTATCTCTCATGTTCTCCCTGTTGTTCTCTCCCCCCCCCCTCTCTCTCTCTCTCTCTCTCTCTCTCTCTCTCTCTCCCTCCCTCTCACTCTCTCTCTCTCTCTCTCTCTCTCTCTCTCTCTCCGTTATACCCATAGAAAGTTTTGCTCGTGGTAAATCTTAAGTTGTAGATTGGAAAACCTAAAAGAGTTTCCAAATATTTGGCCACTGTACTCTGCAGGGCATCTATTGTCAACCTCCCCGCTTTCTTATGACCTGTTCATCGATGAAAGGTCCGTCGAACAATGGTCAGAGATCAACCTATTGGTCAGTCTATGTGATGGCTAAACTTGACGGTTAGGAGCCCGGGATTAGCGGCATACGACCGAGATCACAAGGATCTATGATCTTACCGGCTCATTAAGTGATCATCGATATTGAGATCCTACGGACAATGTTGAGCTTCATGCTTTATAGATATATATCTATGTGTATTTGAGGGTTTATGTTTTGTCAGTTTTAGGCTAAATGTGTGTGCTCCTCGAATTGTGCTCTCTCGCCTATACACACTTGCACCTGTACTTGTAAAAACTAATTATTTGGTTTTCTTAAAAATAAAAAAAACTCAACTGATATGCGCAAAATTTATTATGAATGAAAGCGCTGTAAAATCTAAAAAACAACAATAACTATATGTGATACGTCTTGTCGAAATGAGAGAGAAGTCGCAGATCAAAGTCCGAGTAAATCGACAACTAATAAAAAACTCAAAATTTGAGGAAAATATTTTTTTTATTTTCTGGTTCTACCATGCTTCATCTTTGCTCTGTAAAAAAAGATGAGTGAAAATGATAACGGGAAAAGGTAAAAAACAGTTTTCGGCGAGATGTTTTTTTCGGTCATAATTTTTTTTCCGGACAACAAGCGCACGTCCACGCTCATTTCCCCCTCCGTTTACTCCACCCTTAGCAACGCATGGCTTTGTTTGTTGACGTTCACGTCATGTTGTGTGATTCTATTGGCTTTTGTTTCGTTTTGAGGCGAATAGCGAACTAACTCTCTTTAGCTGCACTCAGCTGTGCGATGCCACAATTACCTGCTGTGAATAAAGCCTGTTTCATCCGGGATAGCGGAGCACCGAAACGAATGTCAATCTAACAATGCGGTTGGGGGGGAGGGGGGTTATGTGAGGGAAAAGCTACTTATTGCTTGACTTAGCATCTGGATCCAAATGAATTTAATTTCAGCATTTTATTTTAGGGCCGCGATATCTGTTGTCCTGATGGGAAATTAAAACCCCCTATAAACAAATTGTTCCATCAAGGAAACATAGAGCACACAAAGAGGTGACGTGATCATAATACTTCTGATACAAGTATTTAGGTTAAAGTCTTAAGACGCGTAGAGATGCTAATTTAAAATTGAAAAAAAAATATGGTTTTAAAATTGGTGATATTGCATTATGTGGAAACCAATAGCTAAGGGGGGGGAGTGGCAAATCAATCTAGTTTATAACTGCGGCTGGTATCTCACTTTTTGGGAACTACTTTGAAACAACTTTAAGACGCTTAGAAACAAGTTTGAGACGAGTTGTTGAGACGTCGCGGAGACGTCTCCGAGACGTTCATGATCGCGGATACTACTTTGTAGACATTTCTCTGAAACTGCTTTGAAACAGATATCAAAAGATAAAGTGTTCCATGAGTCGCGCAGACGTCTCGCCAAAAAGAATAGAAGTTTTGTTTCCGCGAAGAATAAATAGTATTAAGAGACGTCTCCTGAATTACGGAGACGGATTTTCTCTTCATAAATTGCCGCTGAAGCGTCTCGGAGACGTCTCTAATACTATTTATCCGTCGCGGAGACGAAATTTGTATTCTGTCGCGGAGACGTCTCCGCGAGGTAGATAAGCACCCATAGCTACTAGCAAATTTCTGCAGTTTATTTTACAAAGTAATGTGTTTAAAAAAGTAGCGTTTTACTAAACACGACGAAACAAAATACGATTTACTCTTAAAATAATTCATTTCTAAAAATTATTAATATCTTCTTATACTGGTAAAAGTTTGATCAATAAAAGACGAGATCGAGCAAATAATTTACGTTTTATTCATTGTCTTAAGCTAACCAACCACTCATAAAACGTGATCAGAGAAATTCTAAATACATCTCATGAGGCGCAAATAATTTATTAAAACTATTTTGAGGCTTATCTCTATCATATACTTATTCAAAGAATATAAACAAAATGCATAAGCCCCTGTACAAGAATAATTTAGTCTATAGACCATTATTATGTTTAACATTCCAACAGAGTTCAGATCAAAATGACTCGCTTTATTATGAGTAAGAGTACGCGATTGACATTCAAGAAGCACGCACAAACATCGCGAATAAAACCCAAAAAGGTTTTAAAATAGTTTTGTTTCTAACTAATTAGCGCCAGGATTGGTAAACACTTTTCTTAAAAGAGCGGACTTTTTTCTTAAAGCAATTAGAAAGAGCATGACGTTTTCATTTATTTGACGAAGATATAAAAACAACTAACCAAATTCAGCTTCTTTTTTTTTGAGAAGATTGAACATCGCCTCGATCATGCGTGACGGACGAGTATTGTTCTCTGTATACCGAATGCAGCCTCCTCATTGGTCAATCGTTTCACCTTTGTAACAAGTGGTTGCTAGGGCATTTCGGTGAGTACAGCGGTGACAGAGTGTTCTTATTTTTCTGGCGCGGGGTACAAAGGAAGTCAAACTTCGCAGACGTTTTTCTCTTGATTTTGATTTCCAGAAGCACAATTCTCCTCGCGTTCAGAGGCTAATATCGCCACTTCTATTTACTCTTTACAGTCGGGTTATATACAAATTCAAGGCAATGAATCAGGGATCAATAATATCAAATAAAATGGATTTCAAAAATTGCGAAGTAGTCTCTCCTTTCGACGTGACGCATCACATATATGCAACTCCATGTAATTTATGCTTTGAAATTGTTGTTTTGCAGTTTAATCGGCGAATTGGAAATAAAGCTAGAAACAAAAAGTAGTGTGAGGAAGATAGTTATTTAATAAATAATGCGAAGAGTGGTAATAGCAGAGGAATACAAAAAAAAAACAGTAAAGTATATAAAGGAGAAAAAGGGCCAAAGCAGAAACAGAGATATAAAGAGAGAAGAGGAGAAGTGAGAGAAAAGAAAAGAAACAAAACTTAACGGCCCAAATAAAGAGAGGAAAAAAGAATTTAGCCAAAAGAAGGAGAGAGAACTGATGGAAGATAGGGCTTTCTTATTGTCATCCTCTCTCTCTCTCCTGTCTCTCCCTCCATTATAACTATGGAAAGTTTTGGCCTATGAATTCATTAAAAGGTTTCTGTTTAATTTATCAAAAATACATAGAGAGAGCGGATCAGAAAGAGAGTGACCATTTGCGAAACTTAACGACCAAATAAAAGAGAGGAAGAAGAATGTAGCCAAAAGAGAGGAGAGAGAACTGAAAAGAAGATAGGGCTTTTCTGACTGTCATCCTCTCTCTCTCCTGTCTCTCCCTCCATTGATAACTATGGAAAGTTTTGCTTATGGAATTCATTAAAAGGGTTTCTGTTAATTATCAGAAATACATAGAGAGAGTGGATCAGAAAGAGAGTGACCATTTGCGAAAGAGATTTAAAAGTAAATAGTGCCAAAATGGTAATAGTTAAATACAACAATTATAAATAGAAGAGAGAGAGAGGAGAGAGAGAGAGAGAGAGGAAAAACGAAACGGAATATAAAGAAAGAAAAGGGAGAAAGAAAGAAACCGAAATGAAGATATAAAGGAGAGAAAGATAGATAGACCAACAGCTTGAAAGTATCTCTCATGTTCTCCCTGTTGTCTCCCCCCTCCCCCTCTCTCTTCTCCATTTCCCTCCTCCCCCTCTCTCTCTCTCTCTCTCTCTCTCTCTCTCTCCCCTCCCTCTCACTCTCTCTCTCTCTCTCTCTCTCTCTCTCTCTCTCCGTTATACCATAGAAGTTTTGCTCGTGGAAATTTAAGTTGGTAGATTGGAAAACCTAAAAAGATTCCAAATATTGGCCACTGTACCTGCAGGGCATCTATTGTTCCCCCCTTCTTGTGACCTGTTCTCGATAAGGTCCGTCGAACAATGGTCAGAGACAACTATTGTCAGTCTTGTGATGGCTAAACTTGACGGTTAGGAGCCCGGGATTAGCGGCTTACGACCGAGATCACAAGGATCTTGATCTTACCGGCTCATTAAGTGATCATCGATATTGAGATCCTACGGACAATGTTGAGCTTCATGCTATTGCATTGCTAGGATAAATACCATGCCAATCCTGCACAAACTATCATTTCTGCTCTGAACTGCGTCCTGTACACATCTACTCGAGAACATTATCTATCGGAATATTTCATTGGAAACTAATTCGAATCATGGCTAATCAATCCAGTTCAAAGTACTTACAGGTATGTACACCCTCATTTTAGTATTTCTGTTAGTTGATTTTGTATTCTTACAAACCTAGCTATTTTTCATATCATTGATAAAAGGCATTTTATGAATAAAACATATTTTGTTATTTCTCACAATTAACGTATGCTCATTCTTGTTTGTTCTTTCTATCCAGCTCCCGAATGCTACCTCGTCTGATATGGCAAACCAAGTCCTCTGGCCATGCTAGCTGCAACTTGTCGAAAGATTGGCACATCACCACGTAAATCAGCTCGTCGAAGCCTCAGGACGCCTTCACACAACCAAGCACCACTGTCTTACCACATTCACCGGTTTCTACATCGCCATGTCCGTATCTGCCACCTACACCACCACCGTCACCATCCATGACGGTTGCCGTGACACCATCACCAGTATTACCGATGTCGCCTCAGCCAACCGACTACTCACCGCTACCACTCCGATCAGCTAGCCCGGTCGTCACTGTCACCACCATGCTACCCTCTGTATCAACCTGTCATCGCCTACTCTCCTTACACACGGCACCTCTATCAAGACCAAGAAGTGCACCCTCATCCATGATTACCACCCAGCTACCTCTCCATACTACCGTATACTCCTGGGATGGTGCCAGTACCAACGTTCGACCCCATGAGCCCGTGCTACAACACGCTTCTTCAATCTCATTCATCATCGTCACCACCCATGTTCGGTGTCTACGCTCATCACGATCAGCCCGTTCATGCTGCGAGGTCGTCACTGAAGGTCCGTCCCACAAGAACCGCCCGTCACACCGGCTGGATATCAACGATGAAGAGGAAATCATCGACGTCGTATCGCTCTGAATCTCTGAACTTTATCAATGAAATTATTTTGCATGCGGTAATTCTTAATTTCTTCGCAATAAAATATATAAGATAGTCGAATACCACGTCTCTAAATGTCCCTATAAATGGTTTATGGTTTTTAAGTATCATATGATTAAGAATTTATTAAAAAGTTTTGGATAAGTTTGTAGGGAATAGAGAGATTATTATAGGAGAGTGACCATTTGTAGAGAGAGAGAGAGAGAGCTTATTATAGTGAGAGTGACCATTTGTAGAAAAAGAGTTATAGGTGAGATGACGAAAAAAGTCGTAAGTAGCAGAATAATGAAATACAACGAATGTAATAGAAGTGAGAAAAACAAGAAAAAAATGTGAAGAAGAGAGAGAGAGAGAGAAAAAGGTATAAAATAACAAGAGAGAGGGAGAGAAGAAAAGGGATATAAACTAAAGAGAGAGAAGAACCAAAAGGAAATTAATATAACGAAAGCAGAAAATGACAAAAAGGAGAGAAATGAGAGAACGATTTAAAAAAAAAACGAAAAATATATATAAGAGAGAAAAGACAGAGAACCAAAAGAGAGAGAGGGAGTTTCTTCATGACATACCTCCCCCTCTCTTCTTCATTATAACCATGAAAGGTTTGCATATGGAATTGATTAAGATTTTTCTGATTAGTTTATCAGAAATACATAGAAAGAGCGGATCAGAAAAGAGAGTGACCATTTGCGAAGAGAGTTGAAAATATAACTATGCAAAAAGTGATAAATAGCAGAATAATGAAATACAACGATTAAAAAAAAGAGAAGAGAGAGAAAGCAAAAACAACATAGATTAGAGATGTAAGAAACAAGATAGGAAAGAAACCAAAATGTAGATTATAAAGAGAGAGAGATAGACCAAAAGTTGAAAGGGGTGCAATAAATCGCATTTCTCATTTTATCCCTGTTGTCCAATCTCTCTCTCTCCGTTATCATGGTATACCTATGGAAAGTTTTGCTCGTGCTAAATCTTAAACAACATATAAGCAACATGTACACATTGGGTCGTTGTAGATTGGAAAAAACCTAAAAAGATTCCGAACACTTGGCACTGTACACGCAGGGCATCTATTGTTTTCCCCCCATGCTTGTGACCTGTTTCGTCGATCTAGGCCGCCTGTCAATCGGACAATGGTCAGAGACCAATCTATTGGTCAGTCTTTGTGATGGCTAAACTTGACAGCTAGGAGCCCGATTAGCGGTGTACGACCGAAATCACAAGATCTCTGATCTTACCGGCTCATTAAGTGATCATCGATATTGAGATCCTACGGACAATGTTGAGCTCATGCTATTGCATTGCTAGGATAAAATACCATGCCAATCCTGCACAAACTATCATTCTTGCTCTGAACTCGCCTGTACACATCTACTCAAGAACATTATCTATCGGAATATTTCATTGGAAACTAATTAATCATGGCTAATCAATCCAGTTCCAAAGTACTTAACAGGATGCTACATT
>CALNVZ010003434.1:13220431-13266327 GCA_940671915.1 Paracentrotus lividus | reverse complement strand
GCAGCCAACCGACTACTCACCGCTACCACTCCGATCAGTTAGCCCGGTCGTCACTGGTCACCAGCCATGCTACCCTCTGTATCAACCTGTTATGCGCTACTCTCCTTACACCACGGCACCTCTATCAAGACCAAGAAGTGCACCCTCATCCATGATTTACCAACCAGCTACCTCTCCATACTCACCGTATACTCCTGTGATGGTGCCAGTACCAACGTTCGACCCCATGAGCCCGTGCTACAACACGCTTCTTCATCCTCATTCATCATCGTCACCACCCATGTTCGGTGTCTAACCTCATCACGATCAGCCCGTTCATGCTGCGAGGTCGTCACTTAAGGTCCGTCCTACAAGGAACCGCCCGACACGCCGGCTGGATATCATAGATGAAGAGGAAATCATCGACGTCGTATCGCTCTGAATCTCTGAACTTTATCAATGAAATTTATTTTGCATGCTGTAATTCTTAATTTTCTTCGCAATAAAATATATAAGATAGTCTGAATACTACGTCTCTAAACGTCCCTTATTAATGGTTTTTATTTTTTTATTATCGTATGTTTAAGAATTTTTCAAAAGGTTTCGGATAACTTTGTAAGGAATAGAGAGATGATTATAAAGAGAGTGACCATTTGTAGAAAAAGAGTTATAAGTGAGATGACGCAAAAAGTCATAAATAGCAGAATGATGAAATACAACGAATGTAATAGAAGTGAGAAAAACGAGAAAGGAGATGTGAAGAGAGAGAGAGAGAAGGGCTATAAGATAAGAGAGAGAGAGAGAAAGAGGGGGGGGGGACAAGAAGAAACTCCTTTCAACCTTTCACTTTTGGTTTCTCTGTCTCTCATCTCTTTATTTCTCCTTTCTTGGTCACTCTCTGCTCTCTTTATATTTCCTTTTTGGGTTTTCTCTCTCTGTTTATATGCCATATTCGTTTTTCAGTTTTTTTTTCTCTACTCTCTTTATACCACCTTTCGCATTTTTTCTTCTCTTCTATTATAATGGTTGTATTTTATTATTCTGCTATTAACGACTTTTTGCGTTATTTATCTCACTTATAACTCTCTCTCTCTCTCTCTACAAATGGTCACTCTCTTTATAATAATCTCTCTATTCCTTACAAACTAATCCGAAACCTTTAAATAACATCTTAAACATACGATATTAAACAAATAAACATAATGGACATTTAGAGACATCATGTTGAGACTATTTCATATACTTTATTGCGACGAAATGTAACAATTACCGCATGCAAAATAAATTTCATTTACAAAGTTCAGATATTCAGAGCGATCGATGATTTCCTCTTCATCGTTGATATCCAGTCGGTGTGTCGGGCGGTTCCTTGTGGGACGGACCTTCAGTGACGACCTCGCAGCATGAACGGGCTGATCGTGATGAGGGAAGACACCGAACATGGGTGGTGACGATGATGAATGAGGATGAAGAAGCGTGTTGTAGCACGGGCTCATGGGGTCGAACGTTGGAGTGATAGCGGTGAGTAGTCGGGGTATGTGGTAAGGCAGTTGTGCTTGGTTGTGGTGAAGGCGTCCTCAGGCTTCGACGAGCTGATTTACGTGGTGATGTGCCAATCTTTCGACAAGTTGCAGCTAGCATGGCCAGAGGACTTGGTTTGCCAATATCAGACGAGGTAGCATTGGGGACCTGGATAGAAAGATAAAACAAGAATAAGCAATCGTTAATTGTGAGAAATAACAAAATATATTTCAGTTATAAAATGTCTTTTGTTAATCATATGAGAAATAGCTGATGTTTTATACTCGTGGAATTTGTAGTAACATTGCAGTTTTTTAACTATACATCAAAGTGAATTGACTTGTGGTTGAATGATTTTCCTACTAGGTTGTATGAAATACCAAATCACCTAACAGAAATACATAAAATGAGAGTATACATACCTGTAAATACTTGGAACTGAATTGGTTAGCCATGATTCCGAATAGTTTCCAATGAAATATTCCGATAGATAATGTTCTCGAGCAGTGGCGTATCTAGGGTCAAGTGCGCCCGGGGCAAATGTTAACTTTGCGCCCCCCGCCCCCGATCTACTCCAGTTCTGCTTAACGATTTGTTTTAGTTTATTGTACCAGTGGCATATATACATGTCCCCAGACCTGGGGATGATTTGTTGTCCATACATACACGTAGCTTATCAATTTTATATTTCCTCTGCAAATATTTTAATTTAATGCGAGCGCGAAGCGCGAGCGGAAAATTTTGAGTTCTTGCATTACTCGAATCTTGCATTTAAGATGAATACAGACTTCGTTATCAACGAAGGTACAATAAAAAATTCCCTACCTTTGGGGTGTCAAAAATTTTTGACTCAAAAGGCCTATTGGAGTTGTATGCATCGGATTCTTTTTAGTAGAAAAATTATAATTTAAAAAAATTTTTGTTGGTCCTCCTCGAATGATTTTGAAACATATAATACAATGCGAGCGCGAAGCGCGAGCGAAAAATTCTAGAGCTCTAACTAAATAGACTTTGCAAGGAACATGTTTAATACCGAATGGTCAAAAATACGGAAACAAAGACAATTGACAATGAAGAGGGGTAAGAACAATAACAGCGAAAAAAAAGGCAGCGAGAAAAACAATGACAGTAAAAAAAATATTTTACTTCGAGGACCTTGATGTTTATCTCATGCGGAGAAGGGGGGGGGGCAAATCGATCTTAAAATTTGAGGCGCCATATTGATCTTAAACTATTTAAAGGGCTCCAAATTAAATCGAAACTCAGGGGATGTCAAATTGGTCTTAAAATTGTGATTAGGAGGGTACACAATAAATTGATTATAACCTTTACAGTGGGACGCTATATTGAAGTTAAGGGCGCCGATTTGATTCTTAATATAGGCCTAAACAAGGGCGCAAAATTGACCCAAAACCAAGAAGGTATTAACCTAGAAATTGACTGAAACCTTGGGGTGCCAAAAGTAGTGTTATGTGAGGGGGCGCCAAAATTAATAATGGAGGAATCATAGCCCCAATTTCCACTGTGATCACCGATCTCCTTTCTCTTCTTCTTCTCTTCTTCTTCTTCTTCCTCTTCTTTCTTCTTCTCCTTTTCTTTTTCTTTTTTTTTCCTTTTTCCTTTTGCGCCCCCTGAAGCTCCGCCCGGGCACGTGCCCCCCTTGCCCCTAGATACGCCACTGTTCTCGAGTAGATGTTACAGGACGCAGTTCAGAGCAGAAATGATATTCTGTGCAGGATTGGCATGGTATTATCCTACAATTGTATAGCATGAACCCAACATTGTCCGTATAGGATCTCAATATCGATGAGCCGGTAAGATCAGAGATCCTTGTGATCTCGGTCGTACACCGCTAATCCCGGGCTCCTAACTGTCTAGTTTAGCCATCACAAAGACTGACAAATAGATTGGTCTCTGACCATGATTGTGCGAATGACAGCGGACCTAGCATCGATGAACAGGTCATAAGAAGGGTGAAAAACAATGGATGCCCTGTAGAGTATAGAATTAGCCAAGTGTTCGGAAATATTTAGCTTTTCTTATCTTCATATGTGTTTAAGATTTACCATGAGCATAATTTCCATAGGTATACGGAGAGAGAGATAGAGATTGGAATTAATGCGATTTCAACCTTTTGGTCGATCTCTCTCTTATATATCCATTTGGTTCTTCTTTCTCTCTCTCTCTTCTATCTTTATATCTCCGTTCTCCGTTTTGTTCTGGTTTCTCTCTCTCTCTCTCTTCTCTCTCTTATATATATTCGTTGTATATTTCATTATTAGTTACTACCACTTTTACATTTTAAAACTTTTAACTCTCTTCGCAATGGTCCTCTCTCTCTGATTCGCCTCTATGTATGTCTAATAAATTTATCAGAACTTCCAATGAAGTCCATTAGCAAAACGTCCATGGTTATAATGAGAGAGAGAGAGATGGGGAGAGGGAGAAGTGACAGGAAGAAACTCCCTTTCTACCTTTTGGTTTATCTGTCTCTTCTCTTATATCTTCCTTTCGTTTTCTCTCTCTCTCTCTCTCTCTCTCTCTCCTCTCTCATCTTATTATATCTCTCTTTCTGGTCTCTCTGCTTTCTTTGTATTTCCTTTTTGGTCTCTTCTTTATATCTCATTTCAGTCTCTCCCTCTATCTTCTCCTCTCATATAGCTCTTTTTTTTCATATTTCTCTGTCTCTTCAATTCTCTTATCGCGTTCTTTCTCTCTTAAATTATATTCGTTGTATTTCATTATTCTGCTATTTCGACTTTTTACGTTATCTCACTTATAATCTCTTCTACTAATGGTCCTCTTTCTAATAAGCTCTCTATTACTTACAAACTAATCCGAAACGTTTCAAGAATTCTTAACATACGATATTTAACAAATAAACCATTTATAATAATGGACATTTAGAGACGTGATATTCAAACCATTTCATATACTTATTGCAAAGAAATCAAAATTACCGCATGCAAAATAAATTTCATTGATAAAGTTCAGAGTTTACAGCGATAGACGTCGATGATTTCCTCTTCATCGTTGATACGTCGGTGTCGGACGGTTCCCTGTGGGACGACCTCCCGTGACGACCTCGCAGCATGAAGCGGCTGATGTGAGAGGTAGACGCCGAACATGGGTGGTGACGATGATGAATGAGGATGAAGAAGCGTGTTGTAGCACGGCTCATGGGGTCGAACGTTGGTACTGGCACCATCAGGAGTATACGGTGAGTATGGAGAGGTGCACTTCTTGGTCTTGATGAGGTGCCGAGTGTAAGGAGAGTAGCGCATGACAGGTTGATACAGAGTGTAGCATGGCTGGTGACCAGTGACGACGGGCTAACTGATCGGGTGGTAGCGTGAGTAGTCGTTTGCTGCGGTGACGTCGGTATCACGGTGATGTTCACGGCAATCGTCATGGTGGTGACGGTGTGGTGACGGTGGAACGGACATGGCGATGTCAACCGGGAATGTGGTAAGGCAGTCTGTGCTTGGTGGTGAAGGCGTCCTCAGGCTTCGACGAGCTGATTTACGTGGTGATGTGCCAATCTTTCGACAAGTTGCAGCTAGCCTGGCCAGAGGACTTGGTTTGCCAATATCAGGCGAGGTAGCATTCGGGAGCTGGATAGAAAGACAAAACAAGAATGAGCATACGTTAATTGTGAGAAAAAACAAACTATATTTTAGTCATAAAATGCCTGTTATTAATGATTTGAAAAATGGCTAGGTTGTATGAAATACCAAACCAACTAACAGTAACACATAACATGAGAGTTTACATACCTGTAAGTACTTGGAACTGGATTGATTAGCCATGATTCAGAATAGTTTCCAATGAAATATTCCGATAGATAATGTTCTCGAGTAGATGTGTACAGGACGAAGTTCAGAGCAGAAATGATAGTATGTGCAGGATTGGCATGGTATTTATCCTAGCAATGCAATAGCATGAAGCCCAACATTGTCCGTAGGATCTCAATATCGATGATCACTTAATGAGCCGGTAAGATCATAGATCCTTGTGATCTCGGTCGTACACCGCTAATCCCGGGCTCCTAGCTGTCAAGTTTAGCCATCACAGAGACTAGGTTGATCTCTGACCATTGTCTGGTGTCCGTCCATGACAAGTAGAACACCAGTCATAGAACATGTCATCTGTCCCCCTGAAAAGAATAGGATGTGTTCGGTGGAAAGACAAAGTCGGCTTATAAACTGACTCTCCTGTCTTATACATACAACTGTATTGTAGGCCTAGTCGTTAACTACCGAGACTGGTACGTAATAGATTTAGGCTTTCCCAAGAAATAATGCACGCGCATGTATCGGTTACATTATAATTAAGTGTATAAAAAAGAAAATGCAGAAGTCATGAATTGCCAATTCCACAATTAAAAGAAAATTGCATCTCATTACTTACATTAGTGAACATACGCCTTCATTTGAGTTTCAAGAGATATCCGATGCTAATGGATCGTATTCTTCGTGGTGTCAAATAGGATTCAACAAAAATAAAAACACATCAAGATTGAGATAATTATGGTTTTTGAGACAATTGTATGCCCTATGCATGTATATAGAATCATTTGAAATAATAAGTATACAATAAATTGATTAATATTCCTTTTCTAAGTATTGTTTAGGGTACTGACATTCAATTTACTTGCTGTTTTTTCTTTTTTAGTTTCTGCTGTGCTTTCATTCATAATATGAACATTGACAGTAATTTATTAATATTAACAGTTTGATTCATTTTTTAAAATGAGATAGATAAATAGATCATGGTCTTTATGGCAATATATTCAAAATAGCAGCCAAAGGCTGACAAAATGAATTTACAAAGGTATAAAACATTCTTAAAAATACATAACAGCATTATAAAAAATTCAGTCAACTTGAGAAATATACGATTTTAACATTTACAAAAGATAATGAATTGATTAACAAATAAGATTATGGACATACAAGTCAAGGTAAATTATAATAGAGAATTCATGTTACGCTGTGCGGGTAAGTCACAAAGAAATACAACTTTCAAATATTATATATCATATATTTAAGTGTATGGTTACATGCATCAGCATTTACGTTCATATCAGATAGATGTGTGTGAAAATTGTTATTTAAATTGGGTTTTGTAAATCAACTTTCATCATTAAAGAACGTATAGCTTTAAAATATTGAAGTTTAATGATATGTAATTTTTGTACACATTGACATTTACATTGAAAATATTCAGCGTATATTTAAGTGAGGATTAAAACTAAAATTGAGTAAAGGTAATCCACTGTCATCATTTATAAGTGGATATATAGTACATAATAATATGAAGGAAATGGATGGAGGTTTACAAGATCATTTATTATTACCAAATGGATACAATGTGGTATCATTTTTGTTTGAGATACGATTCTCTGCGACAAAGTTTTCCTTGGTATTTGAGGTAATTTATTCATTTACACAAATAACTAACACATTAATCATTACATCGTAACATAATTTATATTAACTTCATTGGTGTACTAGTTGCATTGCAAGAAATTTTCTAAGTCATTTTCAGATGTAATTTGAAAAGCTCCCTCAAATATTGTGTTATGTTCTCTCTAAAAACTCCTTCTTTTCTTGAATAAACTACAAAAACTCTCTACACGTTGTTCACACTTTTTTATATTCATGAGAAATTGGAGCAATCATATAGTTGAGATTCTGAGGTGAAACTATAATAATGTCAAGTAGCACTTCCCGATCATACATCCAGCAACAGATGAATATTTCCACTGTCCGTCAAAGTAAGCCTATTCATCCGAAGGCGGTGTGATTGGCTCATCGCCTGTCACTTGATCCTACTTGACATAGTCTCAGGCTTGCTGATTGGCTAAGCAGTAGTCACCTTTATCGGACACCTCCAATTACAGGACAATAGCTCCCACTCCGCTCGCTGATTGGCTAAGCAGCTGTCACCACTATCGACACTTCACACTGGACAATGGTCTCCGGCTCGGTGATTGGCTTACGAATTGACAGGTGAACTTGACGTGTCTATAATGGCCTGGTGATGACGGGATAAGATCGAACTCTCAGATGTCTTACTCTTAAATGTTAAGTAGAATAGAATACAGGTAATTTTAAACTTCAATTTTTTCTACTTTTAAATTTCTTTTTGGTCACCGCTTTAGTAAGCTAATGCTGAGGGTTGCTGTCACTCATACAATTGACAGAACTTGACATCATTGGCCCGTCACTAGGGGGGGGGGGGGGGTTCGGGGGTTCGGGGGTTCGAACGAACCACCCCCCCCCCTCCGCAGGCGACGGCAGGGTCCGCTTGACCCCCCCCCAAAAAAAAATAAATAAAAATAATAATATAATATAATAATAATAATTAATAATAAGTAAATAAATATTAAAAAAAAAAATAATAATAATACTAATAATAAAAAAATAAAAACCCCACTTTTTGGCAGAAAAGCAACAGATACTTGAATAGAAATACAAGAAAGGAAGATTAAAACACTTTGCTTTCAGTTCCCCTACATGTAAAATCTTTCACTCGCGCTTCGCGCTCGCAACTTTTTTTATGGGGGATGAATAATCATGTTTTTCAGAACAAATTACGCAGGAATTACAATTAACCAATTTTAGGAAATGTATATAACAGAAATAAGGCATAGTGGCAAAGGCTGTGGACCCGGGGGGGGCAGGGGGTACAGTGACCCCTTTTTTTCATCCACCCTAAAAGTGCCCCTATTCATGACCCAAAAGTGTCCTTTTTCTAAGCTAAAAAAGTGTCATCTTTATACTAAAAAGAAGCCTTTCAGAGTTGAAAAAGCTTTGTTTTTAAAAGGGCACTTTTAATACTAAAAAGGTCCCTTGTTACTCCATATGTCTTTTAAAACCCAAATTTTCGGCTAAATAGGGTCCATAATGCACAATAGACTACAATTTTGAGCTCAAAATTTCTACTCGCGCTTCGCGCTTGATGATATTCAAGTCTAACAGAGGCGGTGGGGGGGCAGGGGGCACATCCTATGAATTTATAATAATTCATAGGATGAAAATAATAATAATAAACCCCCTTAATTTGACAAATAAAGGTTAAAGTAAGTAATCGGTGCATTTTAAGGCGACACATATTGCAGTTTTTAAACAATCATCAGTCAGTAGGCCACCATAAGCTTTAACTTCACATATTATTTGGATCTTTCATAATCAATATCATTATAATCCTTATAGTTCTAGCTGACTTATCTTATTTTCTCTTCTTTTTTTTTCGTCGAATAATGTTAAATACTTTCATCATTGATTGGTTTATAAAAAACTTGAACTTGAACTTTAACGTAAAAAAAAAATAAATAAATAAAAATCTTGAATCTTGAATGCATGATTATAAGTCACAGAGGGAGCTCGACCTGTTTCGAAAGTATTAGAAATGAAAATTAAAGATGGCAGCCTCCATGGCACTCACGTTGGGGAGCAGAAATCGGTGTTTTTCCAGTAAAATGTCGTTTGCTGTGAAGATGATGATAGGTGAATATTATGCTTTTAGTCCATCTATTTAAAAAGCAGATTGTGTCATATTGCTGTGCTATTCCATGAAATTCTGGAAATTTTTTTTGTTCTCCACTTCTCGTTTAGGCACGTTCAACTGTTGTCCCACTAATACGATTATTTGTAGTTAATGGCGGGGGGGGGTGCTTCAAACGGGTGCCGATAACTCGGCCATTGGCTAACTCGGCCCGGTCCGAAAAAGTGGGCCGAGTTAGCCAGGAGGTATTGAATCGATCGAAAATACTTACTTGTGTTGAGCATGAATATATTTCACAGTTTTATCAATCAATTTGATATGGAATGTTGAGATATATGAACTAGCAAGCTGCTAGCGCACATTTTTTGAAGTAAAACCACAAAAAGTGAAATTTTAGGTCTGTAAATACGCACGCAATTCTGCCCGTGTTTTTACCGTCTCGTCCCATTTTGTTTGGGATCACTGCCGCCGTGCGGGCTGGCGGCAGTGAACAGCGGGTGAGACAGCGGGTGAGACGCCTATCTGTGTAACTTAGCTTCGGCTGTCTGCACTCGCAGAAATTATGATTATTTTTGCCACTGCGTTTTTCTCTTCTTGTTCTTTTGTTATTATATTCTTTTCTGCTCTTTTCTTTCCTCTAGCTTTTTTTTTTTCTTCTTTTGTTATCTTATCTCTTGTCAACTTGTCTTTTCCTTTTTTCCCCCTCTTTTTTTCCTCCATATTTTTTTTTCTTCTTCTTCTTCTCCTTTTCTGTCTCTCTCTCTCTCTCTCTTCCCTTCGATTGAGACTTGTATACAAAAAAAGAGATTTAATGTGGCAAGGGGAAAATCCCTGAAGGGTTTTTAATTCTAATTCTTATTTAGACTTTGTAATTTGTATATTTGCAATTAACTTTTATTTTGAACTAATCATCTTTCTCTATCTCTATTTTCAGGCAAGTGATGCACAAAGGATGGCGCGGGCGCAGAGCTCTAACTTAGCCATGGACGCCGGGAGAGAAAAAGAGAGAGGAAAAAAAAGAAGCGATCTACTGGAGGAAGAAAGATAAAAAAAAAAAGGGAAGCAGAAAAGAAAGGAATTATAAAATATTAATAAAACAATAAAAAAAGAAAGAAAGAGAAGAAAAGAAAATATCAATGAAGGAATGACAAAAATAATAATAGGCCCTAAGCCTAATAATAAATATGCCTAATAATCTCAACTACTTCATGAGAGCGGTGGGGAGCAATATTTTTTGCCTTTTCGTATTGGCCTACAAAAAAAAAAGGATAAGATACAAACAAAATATTTCGGGCGCCCATAAGTATGAAGATAGAGGTGGCGCCCCTAAAGTTTCGGGTAAATTTGGAGCCCCCTTAATTTAAGATTAATTTGGTCCCTTCCCCGCTATATACTTTTCCTTTCCCCTCATAATTTTTCCCCCTTTCCTATATAAGACAGGTACCCAACCCTTTTCTTTTTTATTCTTTAGAAATGGGAAACGTGCGCATGAAATAAATAAATAAATGAATAAATAAATGGATTTATTTATCAGGCCTTCCCCCTAAGTTCCTGGATCCGCCACTGATAGTGTTACAGAATTATATTTGCATTCTTGTATGTATAGTTTCTTTTGTATTTAATGGAAATAAATGAACCCCCCCCCAAAAAAAAAAAAAATAATAATAATAATAATAAAAATTAAAAAAAAAAAAAAATAATATTAATTATTATTATTATTATTATTATCATTATTATTTATTATCAATATCAGTGTTCTCCATTATCACTGCCCTCGGTCATTGAGGGAGCTGAAGAGAGATAGCAATAGAGAGAAAGTGAGAGTGAGAGACGGGGTGAGAGATGATTAGTTATAATTGCAAATATGCAAACACAAAGTCTACAATTATGATTAAGATTTAAAAAACCCTATACTTTAGGAATTTTCCCCTTGCCATATATTAAACCTCTTTTATTGTATGTAGAGAGAGACAGAAAAAAGAGAAAAAGAAGAAGAAGAAAAATATTATGGAGGAAAAAAGAGGGGGAAAAAAGAAAAAAAAAAAGACAAGTTGACAAGAGATAAAGACAAAAAAAGGAAAAAAAAGCTAGAGGAAAGAAAAGAGCAGAAAAGAATATAGGCCTATAATAACAAAAGAACAAGAAGAGGAAAAAAGGAGTGGCAAAAATAATCATAATCTGACTGCTTGCACAAAAAAAAATAACAACGGAAGAAGAAGAAGACAGTGTTAAATGTTCTCAACTTCTGCGAGTGCAGACAGCTGAAGCTAAGTTACACAGATAGGCGTCTCACCCGCTGTTCACTGCCGCCAGCCCGCACGGCAGCGGTGATCCCAAACAAAATGGGACGAGACGGTAAAAACACGGGCAGAATTGCGTGCGTATTTACAGACCTAAAATTTCACTTTTTGGGCGGTTTTACTTCAAAAAATGTGCGCTAGCAGCTTGCTAGTTCATATATCTCAACATTCCATATCAAATTGATGATAAAAACTGTGAAATATATTCATGCTCAACACGAGTAAGTATTTACGATCGATTCAATACCTCCTGGCTAACTCGGCCCACTTTTTCGGACCGGGCCGAGTTAGCCAGTGGGCCGAGTTAGCCAGGATCCCTTCAAACCCCTCTCGGGATGCCTGCTTTGCCTTTGGACTATCCCTTGGAGTTATCATCCTTTGGATGATGGGCATTTTTTACACATATGATGGGAAAAATATGAACATTTTACATGCAAACTCATGATAGGGATCGCAGCCGCCTAGCGTTTATGACATCTGCATATCTATCGCCGTGTTAAATTCACGGCAGTTATTTCCCCTTTTACTTGGAAGATCAAATCATTTTTAAAATGAAAAATAAGTCTACATGTTCCTAAACTAGTACAAATTGACATATTTTACCATGAAACTTAGATTCACTACTTTTAATTGTATAATCTTACATTTTACGGAGTCAATCCCGTCACTCTGTGGCTGTTGAAAATGCCGCCATCGTAGAAATTATCGTCATGCGCAAGATTTGACTTCCGGGTTTAATTTTCTTCCTCACGCACTTGCAAATGATCGGAAACCATAATTTTTTCGAGAAATTAATGCTTGCAAACTCAAGATTCATTCCATGAGGAAAGTTTGACTATCGGTTATTAAATCTGTCTTTATCACGTCATTCTTTGAATCAAATTGATTTTGTGAAATTCTTCTGGATTTTCTACACTAAAATATCCTTGTAATATCACCGGCGCCGTTCCATTCCCATGGATAAATGGATTCGTGAAGGTTTTTTCTTCATGAAATTACTATTCGGCAAGTTTGAAAATGTGTCTCATTTTACCTCAAAGACCAAACGCAAAGCAATGTCCGATATAAAAAGTCATCGATTTGACTTGAGTTGCCATTTAGTCTTTGTTAATGTATTTAAATTTAATGCATGATTTTAACAACAATACCTGAGAATAATCCGCATTGACTTTGCAGCTGCGGCCCCTCCACTCTCTATTCACATCTCCCGGGTTGCAAAGCAACGCATGCTTACAGTACACTGCAATGACTTTCTTCTTCTTTCGTAGGCACTGGCCTATGGTGACTTCTAGTAGACAATGTTTTCCCAATTTTTCCTTATATATTTATTTTATATTTTTTTAATATTCATTTTTGACATAGATCTCTTTATTTTTTTCCCGACATATTTTTTTTTTTCCCTCTGGCTTAAATATCTTCTCATTGCCAATATTTTTGTCTGTTCTTTTCATTTTTTTTTAATGTTTCTTTTTATATATTTTTTATATGTAAATTTTATTTCAAGTTTCATAATCCTGACACAACCCCTTTTTTTTTTTTTTTTTTTTTTTTTTTTTTTTTTTTTAGATAGGTCTCAACATTGTTGTTGTTTTGTTTGTTTGTCACTGTCCTCCCACTTTTCCAAATGATCTTTTAAATATAATTTCTTGTGATTGTTTGTTTGTTTGTTTTTCTTGTTCTTCTCTATTTCATTTTTTTTTCAGCCTGACCCTCATGTAACCTAGATGTAAATACCATCATCATAGATTTATTTAAAAATAATTTATTAGACATCAAAATAAATACAACAAGTACAAGATAGTTTAGTCTACAAAACATTCCTCTGTATAATTAAACTTATTGAAAGCATACAAATACAATAAAATAATTTGGTTATATGTCCTTTAACATTCGATCATACAATAAACATTAAAATATCTTCTTGGAAATTAAACTTAAGAACTCATAAATTTCACATACATGTTATATGCCCTACTTTGAGAAAGAGAAGCACTTACTAGTAATTGTTTTCATATCATATTCAATTCAATTCAATTCAAAAATGGTTCATTAATTTAAAAAAAAAAAAAAAACGTGTTGCAGCCAGAAGCTGAATAAAAACATGTGTAAAATAAATATAACAGTTAATTTTAAGTTATACAGATCACAATTTCCTTTTCTCTTAGAGGGTATAGTGCACATAAAGGTAACAATCAGATAATTGGACAGTAATGAATAGGCCTACAGTTGGGATATAACAAAAAATATTCAATGAAAAAAAAAAACAACAACAAAAAAACAATGAAATTAGAAAAAAAGAAAAACATAAGAATTTATTTGTAAAAAATGATATATATAGGAAAATAGTTTTCTTTCTTTTTTTTTTCCAAGTAAATTGTTGAGACTATCAGAGAGCGTATTTATTTAACCAAATATTAAGATTATTGGAGGCCATATAAAGTTATTTGGAAATATCTTCTTCTTCGTGGGTCAAGTAGTTCTTTCCCCACACCTCTTGATCGATCCTGGTTCGGTTAACAGCTTTCCTCTAAAGTAATTAGAATAGCAAAAAGAATACATATTGTGTTAGGAAACAATAAATAGTAATGATATGGGTGATGGTGCATGCAAATTTTCATTGAGATTGGCGAGTCAACAACCCAGATCTGAAGAGAGGAATGAGTGCCTTCAATCCCCAGGCCAGACCTATAGGGCCTAACTAGGCTATATATTCATAATGAATTTATATATTCGCTTAATTATCTTTCTTATTGTACTCATCTTACCAAGAAGTTAACTTGAGTAGACTATATAGTTTGCCCCTGATAGGGCCGAGTTCTACTCACAAACGGATCCTCAAAAATATGCGGTAGAATGGGTTCATTGAAATTGTATGTTTGAATCACCATAACTCCATAACGAATGGTCGGATTTCCAAAAAAAATTTTGCTTTGAATTTCTCTTATTAATACCTTTAATTTGAGGTATAATTTGTTTACTATATATATTGTTTTAATTTTGGGGTAATATAGCTACTCATGACACAATTTGTCACCAGGCATGCCATGCCAGGGGGCCGTACCACGCACTTACACTCTTAGTCTAGATCTATGCATGGTCAATTCATAATTGCGTACTACGAAACCAACATAAGTCTAACTGTTAAAATTTAGACTTATGACGGTTTTGTGGTACGACCCCCTGGATTCTGATTAATCTGGAAGAACCTCTAGAATTCCCATTCGCTTTTGTTCAGATTTTTTGTTTTTAATTAGGAGGCAAAACTATTTTTTTTTTTACCAACTGGAAACAGATTTTTTTTGCATAATGTCATAATTTGCCATGACCCACGACCTACGGTCTGGGGTCATATCAGATTATGAGGGTCCCCCTCGGGCTCTCTCTAGAAACGCCCCTGACCCTCAAAGCAGTCAATATAGGCCCTATATCTATATTTGTGGGATGGGGGGGGGGGGTTTCTACAAAATATGGAAGTAGCAATAGCATACATGTATGGATTGAGATGAGTTTATTTGATTACTTCAAGAATATTATCAAATGCACCAAAAAAGGAGCTGGCTTCAAATGCAAACTTGAGTTGACTTAAAGACTTAAATCTTATGACAGTTATGTTTACTCTCATTCCATTGATGTTAAATACTATTAACAATTTGCAATGAAGATTCTACAACTTGCAACAAAGGGTTAATTTTCCATGTCTGTATGGCACATCACATGAAGCATACACTTATAAAAGATCATCATTCAATCGACAGGACCATCACAGATGAATCCTTTCCTTCACCTGAGAACGTCATGGCTAACAGGTCAAAGGTCAATTTGTCAGAGTGCCATCAGGTTGGCAGCCCATCAACCAACTGGTGAGCCTAGAGACCAAGGACCAACTCCAGTTTCTGTGGAGGAACGGGATGGTGAACCTGAATTCTATGCAGCTGTGCCGGCAGAAAGTGGTAAGATCCATGCGAGACGATAACAGGGAATTTGCGCCCCACCAGCTCTAGACCAATTAATTGCCAGGATTCATAGGTTATAGTATCATTTTAATACAGATATTTTATGCGTTGCAATTAACCAGTAGCAGTTGAATGAGTTTCAAAATCATGTGGAGAGTAAGAGCTATCAAGGATATCCTATGTATAAAAACCTGCTTTTCCCGCCATTTCTTTTGTGACTTATTTCACATACATGTATGCAGTAACTGCTAAAATTCGCTCGTTTCAATGGTGATCAATTTAGCATGTAGCTTTGGGATCAGTTAAAATGATAATTTTGTTATACTTTTTTACCACAAAATTAATTAGGTTCTTCTATAGATGGACCTAACTTTAGAAAAGATACATAATGTTAAACTTTCTGAATGGTTAAAGGGACCAAACTAATTGGTATTGTGTCGGGGCAAACACGTCAGATCATTTCGAATAATTTTACACCTTTTATTTGACCAGCGGAGCAGCAGTCCCTGCTCTTAGCCAGACCCTCCTGCCAACCGAAAGACTCCAGAATCTCAAGAGTAGCCATCATCGGGACGCCCAACGCAGGGAAATCAACCCTTATTAACAGTCTCTTGGGCAGGCGGGTAAGTACTGTTAATTCTCCACCTTCACCCTAATATGTTTTTGCTGTGATATGTACTAACATATCTTTGAACAAGGGTGAAACAGACCAGAAATATATAATATGAAGAAATGAGCAAATAAAATGGGATTTCATCGCCATTCGAACCCATGACCACCTCCTGATTACTAGACAGGTGCTCTTCTGCCTAAGCTATGGAAAGCTCTAATGGGGAAGTCCGTCCCAGTAAATCAGGAGGTCTTAGATTCAAATCCTGGTGAAATCCCATTATCTTTGCACGTTTTTTTTTTTTTTTTTTTTTTTTTTTTTTTTTTTTTTTTTTTTTTTTTTTTTTTTTTTTTTTATTTATTATATATTTATGGTCAGTTTCACCCTTGTTCGAATTCATATTAAGACAGCTGCATCACTTCACCATGATCCCTCGCATTTATCCCTGAGTTGATTTCTATACTTCGGGTTTATGCCAGGTTCTATAGCTTTTGATCACTCGAGCTTTGAAAGATAAGGTGTTCTCTGGAACAGACATCGACATGAGAGCTTTCCATAGTTCAGGCGGGAGAGCACCTGTCTCGTAATCAGAAGGTCTTGGTTTAAATCCAGATGGAATCCCATTTTCTTTTCTCATTTTTTCATATGAGATGACATTTATATGCCGTGAGCTTTCAGGACTTTTAATAGTGAATTGTCTTTTTGTACCAAATTTCTTCAGTTGCCAGAGGCCCTTTGTCGATAGTCTTGTCCCACAGCTTTTCCCTGGTTTTCCAGCATTTAATGAATAAATTAATGGAAGAAAAGAGAATCAGCAGGAAAGATGCATTCGATAAAAAGGACAGGATGTCTGCTAATATTGGAATGTTTATCTTCCATCCTGTGCAATAAAAAAAAATTGTTGCAACAAAGATGCAAGTGTGCACACTCCTGAAGGGAAACAATATCCTTTTAAAAAGAAGCATTATATGCATGTACATTGCCTTGTAAAACAAAGAGTTTCAATCAGTTGTAAATTGATAGTAGCCAATCAGGACCCTTGTTGCATGCATTTCTTGCTTAAAAGTCTCACTCTGAGCCAATCAGAGTAGAGGTTTCAAATTTGCAATCGATCATTACAATTATTATATACATTATGTTACAAGGCATTGGTTTGCTTTACACAAGTTTACAAGGTACAAGAATGACCAATAACCCAAAATATTGATTTCTTTCTCTCCATTCACTTTTGAACAGATATGTGCAGTATCACAGAAAGTCCACACCACAATGAGGAAGGCATTGGCTGTCATCACACATCAGAACACACAAGTGGTAAGTCAAAGCCAGCAAACTAAATATTCACTTGTTGTGTGTTGCCAATTTTTTTAGAACAATTTTCATAAATGTACATGTATTGGCAAATTTATTGAAATGTTGACCCATTTGAATATGTTGCCGTTTAAATCTGAATGACATTTGATGAAGATGAATGTTCCGGAGTTTAAAATTGAACCGTGAGAATACCTGGTTTAGTACCTAAATTGCTTTAACTTGAATGACATAAGCGAATATGACTGCTGTATTGAGGAATTTGGCTAGGAAAACCTTTATTGTCATTGTCATTGTCATTTTTTTTTAAGGTACTGTTGGATACCCCTGGTCTTATCAGCTTCACTCAAGGGAGAAGGTAATTCAATCTAATTTAATCATTCATACTGTGTCCCCAAAAATTATTGATACACTTTTAGAAAATGAGATTAAAAAAACCCCACAAGATTAAAAAAAAACCGATGTTGGATCAGAATTTCAATTCTTATTCATAACAAATAGTTTGTAATGTCATTGTCATTTGAACACTGAAAACTCTGTCAGTCTAATAACTTCTGGGCCGTCATTTGTAATTTTTTACACTGAAGGAACTAGGGCTAACCCGACATCATTCAGGTCTAAAAATTTAGTCAAGTGAGCTTTAATCAAATGCAAATGATTATTTTTTATTCATTTAATTTTGAGTGTTGATGTACATTAAAACAGCCTGACCCTCAAAGTGTTAAATGTTGTTAACTACTCTTGTGCAATTGTTATTTATTTTCATATCTTTCCAGACACAAGCTACCCAAATCTCTTCTGGTTGATGCCAAAAACACTCTCCTGGAGTCAACCCTTGGTAAGAAATATCAGAAATAATCATGAAATTCAATCTTGTTTCACCATGTATGTAGTTCTTCATGCATCCAGTCTACTCTCATTATTTAGGGCATGGATACAACATGATTTTGTTTTAACAAGGTAGTTCTCCCAGTGTACCAATTTCAAATGTGTACACACGCATCTATGTGCTTCTGTGTTACATACACATATAAGATTTATTATATTGAGGCAGTTGACTTTGTCTTGAGTACCTCATTATAACTGGAGTGGACTGTAATCATGTGGATGTTGTTTTTGTTGTTTTTCACATGCAATTGGAAATAATTCCCACCTTAATAATCATCAATCAATTGTTAACATGGGGATGCCAGCAAACTTAGCGAGGGTGTCCCAAGTAAATGTGCATTCCAATCAAATTAGTTTGCTGCTGCTTAGGTGTCAGACGTAATAGAAAATACATTTTAAAATTGAAAATTAAAACAGAAATAGAACTTCAAATCAATTTAAGTCACAAGGAATTTTGAGATCAAGATAACGTTAAATCCTTTGACCCTTTGAGTCGAAGTCTGGTATTTGGCCTTTTTTTTTGTAGTCATATAATGTAGTTTTCATTGATTGTGTGTAAAATATAAGATAGTGCTGATTGAATATCACATTTGTTATTAGTTTTTAAACTTGACCAAAATATGGTCACTCCCATTATGCATTCTTTATTTGTTTATTTTGTTGTTTTTGTTGTTGTAATGTTGCAGTTGCGGTTTTGGTGGATGTGTCCAACAAGTGGACCAACATGAAGCTAGATCCTGAGATTATTGTACAACTCCACTCACATTCAAATATTCCATCTGTTCTGGTGCTCAATAAGGTAGAATAATGAAGATGATTATGATGATGATGATGAATGATGATAGTGATGATGATAGTAATGATGATGATGGTGTTAGTTAAGGATGATGGTGGTGGTGGTGGTGGTGATGATAATGATGATGGTGATGATGATGATGATGATGATGAAGATGATGATTATGATGCTGATGATGATAATGATGATGATGATGATGATGATGATAATGACGACAATGATGATGATGAAACAAGTGGACGAACATGAAGCTAGATCCTGAGATTATTGTACAACTCCACTCACATTCAAATATTCCATCTGTTCTGGTCCTCAATAAGGTAGGATAATGGTGATGGTGATGAGGTGGAGGAGGAGAAGGAGAAAGAAGATGAGGATGATGATAATATTATGTTCTTGTCTAGTGCAGTATCAGATGATATGGTTTTGTAGGTTAAGAACAACACACTTCAAATTAGTGTCATCTGACAATTTCCAGTTAAAAAAACAACAACTTTGTTACGTCTTAATCAGGCATTGTATGGAAATAGTATTAGTCCTTATTGTAATGTGAAAGGGGGGACTTGCTTTAGCAAACACTTGTACATGGTTATCACATTATGTATTTCCAATTTAAACATTTAAAAAAAATTATATATGAAAGAACTCTTGTCAACAAAGACCATTTTAGTGTATATGTCTGAAAGGAACGTAATCATTTTGATCAAGTGAGCCGGATGCTATAATCCTTTCAATGGATCCCTGCATTAGCATCATGGTGAACAGTATTCACAGACAAGAAATCCCATTGGTTTTATACGCATGTGCTATACTATGATCAGGACCACGGTCTTAATTTGTGTTGCTCTCGTAAGATACGCCACTAATATTTTTGTCTTTTTATGTAATAAGATTCTTATAATAGTTTTAAGGTACAATACTTCGTACTAACTGGCATGATATGTATTTTTATATCTCCCAAAACTAGTCCAATCTTTTAAAGCAGATTCCATTGTAATTTATATTTCCCAGGTGGATGCAGTTCAAACCAAGCAGTCTCTGTTTGAGATCACAGAAGCTCTGACCGAAGGGATAGTGGACGGCAAAGAATTTGTGTCTCCCAGGAGGAAGGGAAAATTCAAGAGTCGGATCAGAGAAAGTCTGAAGTCAGAAATGGCAAACAAGAGACATGGTGAAGAGGATCGCGACATGACAGATCCTGGACAAAATGGTTTGGATGTAGAGAGTGAAGGATTATTGTCATCTCGAAGTTCAATGACAACATCAGAACATGGGGACATGATGAAGCAAGGACATCGGACTGGTATGTCTGTACATAAAGACGAACAAAGTGGACTTCATGCACAGGATCATGATAGACTCAATGATGAACCTTTGGAAGTCTCCATCCCCAACCCCGTTAGCATCCACACACATGAAAGTCACATGATGGAATATGTGACGCGTCAGGTGACAGAAGGTGCAAACACAGTGCAATCACATGACCTGGATAGAGCAAAGAAAGACATAATGCAACAGTATGCAGATAGCCTTTTTGAGCTGTCGGACAATGGAGACGAGGCAGTTGCTAGGCAACCAAGTGGAGGACAGGAGGAGGAGAGGATGAGGATGGAGATGGAGAGGGAGGAAATGGAGAAGAAACGAGAGGAGAACAGGAGGATTTGGAGGATGGCTAAAGAGAGGAGTGGATGGCCGGGATTCAAGGCTGTTTATATGGTATCTGCTCTGAATGGAGATGGTGTTGCTGATCTGAAGGTAAGACCAGTGATGACAACATTGACTGAAAGTTATATTGATGGAAGGTTTTATTGACAAAATTCCAATATCACAGTCTTGACAAAGTATCTAATTGCGTACTATTAATATTACTGAAAGCTACTTATATGGGCACTGCTTTCCATATTTCACAAGAGAAGGACTGGAGCCGTATTGACCAGTTGTATGTTTACACCTCTGTTTACACAGAGGGTGCTGCATCGCAAAAATGGGAGTAAAATAAGATTACAAGTACCTTGAAAACGTTGTCGCACATGAAGTATGGTGCAAATATCTACCTTCTATCCTGAGAGAGTTATGCTTAGTTTTAAAAGTAACATCAGACCACAAGAGCAAGAGTGGAGAGAGAGATTTTTTTCACAATGTACATGTAGTTTTAGAAGCTCTGAAGATCCATGACCCAGGGTGGTGTTTCACCAAGTTACGAACAACTTTACGAATGACTGGTGATCATTTCTTGTTCTAAATGATTGAGAATGTGCTTACTATAGCACCCAAGAACATGTTCCAGTCGTTCTTAAAGTCATTTTTGTCTCGCCTGAACAAAGTTTTTGTCTCACCTGAACGAAGTTTGGAAGAGACCTAGCAATCACTTTTCCTGTTAGTCTGTTGGTCTGTAAGGCTGTTAGTCTGTTGGTTTGTTACGAAAATGTTAGTTTTTAGTTTTTAATAACTTGCTCTCATTTCTTTATTTCTACATCATTTGTGTTCACACTTAGTACAAATTGTCATATTGCGTGTTTTATTGATAGCGAAATCAGGCGAGACTCGTGGTTCGCCTATTTATCTCTGCAAATGATTTGGTGCAACACCATCTATTAATAAAACTCTTGTACTTTCAGGAGTTCTTGGTGAGCAATGCTAAGCCTGGTGATTGGGAGTACCATGAGGATGTGGTGACCAACCTCTCCCCTGATGAGATTGTAAAGGATGCTATCAGGGAAAAACTCCTAGAGACACTCCCCCAGGAGGTGCCTTACAACATCTCACAGGTGAACAGAAAATGAAATTGTTATCTTGAATGTATCTTTCTGTATCTGATAATGAGTTCATAATATGGTTCTGTATTTGCATTAGATATCGATATCGCAGTAGGAAAAACCAAGAATTTGTCTATTGTTTTTGGCCACGCCTCATTTTGGGCAGCATCACAGCAGGTTGAAACTTTTCATTTCTAATCTGAGCAACATATGCACTCAAAACAACCCTTGTTTGGTCGATTGTATTAATGAACATGTATGCGTGATGAAAACAAATCCCGCCCTACCTACAAAATGATCCCTATTTTCAGTGACCTGTTACGCAAAGCTAACTTCTCTGGGGGGGGGGGGCCTAAGTGAATGTTGAGGCTAATTTTTATTCCACATATTCATATTTTATCATACCAAAAATGTTCTGATATGTTTCTTCTAGACCACTGAGCTGTGGAGGACTGAGGAAGGTGGTGAGATTCACATTGTTCAGATGCTTGTCTGTCACAAGAAGTCTCATGTGGTGAGTATCTCAATTCTTAATGGTGGTATCTCACTTGCCTTGAGACGGATATGAGACTAGTTTGGGACAGGTTTGATACAGATTTGAAATGGGTTTGAAATTAGTCACGGAGTTGTCTCAAAGATATGTCATAGATGTCTCCCGAGTCTCTGCAACATAAAAAAAAAATCAGAGACGTAGCCGAGTTACGGAGACATCACCGCAAAGTGAGATACCACCCACCCATATCATTCAACTTTTAGAAGTTATGACCTTGAGTACTGGCCTGGTGGGCCTGCCCCCCCCCCCCTTCCCAAACCATAAATTTAGGGGGGGGGGGATTGCGTAAAATCAGGAAATTTTGACATTTAGCCCCATTTCTTATTGTTCGACCCAGCCCCTATTCAACCAGTCATGCCAATTAATGTCAATCTCACAATGTACTTTGGTGGAAAGATTTTTATTTTATAACTTTCATGCAAATTTAACTGAATAATCTCTTCTTTACAGAAAAACTTTGTTTGGAAGCATAGGGCATACAACATGGACAATACAGTCTTATCCCACTATGATGAACATGCATACATGATGTACAATAATATTCTGTCATAAAAAGGAAGTTTTTCTGGACCCTATTTGAAACATGCATATTTTCCTGTGCCTACATGCACTATCAAAAACGCTCTGCGGCCCCTGACATGTACATGTATACATATGACTATTCAGAATTAAAAGATTTCACTGTAACAACATATTTGGCTTGATCTAGAGCATTTCATTTTCTCATAACGGGAGTGGACTGTGTTTCTCATTTTCACTAATGAATGTTTACAGGTATGCACTGTTGAGGAGTTTACTGTATAGGCGAATTGCTCAATATCTCTATCTGTCCTCTCTCTCATGTCCACTAAAGAAAGTTTGGAGGTATTGTGCACTGTTTAGAATTTTACTGTTAATCAATTGTTCAATATCTCTTCTCTCTTTTACATCCCCTCAGAGGATGCTGGAGAAGAAATTAGGTTGGATTGGTCGCCAAGCAACCCAGGATCTAATGGATGCATTTCACTGTGATGTCAAACTTAGTCTCCATGTCCAATTCAACAAGTGAACTAAATATTCTTTGAAGGTTTCACCTGTGGTAGAACGATTAGCAGGTGAAGGTTTCACGGTGCACCAAGTTATCTTTCTTGAGGCTATAAGTGGTTCTGAAAAGGACCTTATCACTATCAACGTTTCGTTGAGTCTGTTCCCACTGTCTTAAGGAGACGAAGTCATGGTGGAAATGATATGCACTTCTGATGGATCCAATTGTGCCGGAAGGGGTCTGCTTCACGTGTTCATTACACCATCCTCAATATTCTTTATCTACACTATATGTGATGTAACCCTCCGGCTCAAAACCACCAATTAGTCACAAGGAGAGCATTTTATCAACATTTCTTGTCTGACAAGTTGTCAGATATGACATCTTTACTTGATTTTGATTGGCTTAGAAGCATTGTTACTGTGGTAACTGTCGGATAAAACAACACTAATCCGATAAAACGTCCGATAAGTCCTTTCATGAAATTCCCCGCAGAATTCGTAATTGGGTTCTATGTGTTTTCTGTAAGGGGAGATTCCAACCTTTCTCCAAACACATGTATATATATGTTGTAAGTTAAATATAATTTTAGAAAGAGAGTTTTGAATGCTTTCCAATAAGCAGGAAAGTTACTTGTGGCTGTGCTACCATTTTTTACTCTGTTGTCCTACATGTATTTGCGACCTATTGGTGGTGTTGATGCGTTGGGCCACATGAATATCAAATCCATTACAATCTAAAGGCCCTGTCACATCAGCCTTGCGTATGAGTTACGGGCAAGTTGCAAGCATGGATTTTTCAGCACACATCAAGATTTCTGCGTTCAACAAGAATTTTCACAAGTTTTGCGTGCGTCTTACCTGCTGTACGCGTTTAACTTACTGTCTAATTGTGTGTATTGCGTGTGACCTGCGGGTCATGCGCGTGCAAGCTTCGAAACTGATCCATGTGAGCTACGGGTGACATACGTGCACTGCGTGGTATCTGCGGCATAACTGCGTGTAAGTTGCTTGCACTGTGCTTGGAGAAACCATCATTTTTCTCAAATAATCCTGCCCCTTGAGATGTCATATATTTTGGGATCCGCGGGCAATCTGCGTACTTCAAGCGGGTTAATTGCGCGTGATTTGCGGTCGATGCGGGTGTCCTACTGGTGTTCTGCGTGTACATCTGCGGGCAATCACCAGTAAATCACCCGAAACAAGTTTTGAGCATGTTCAAAACTTTTTTGCGGGCAAATAAGACTTGCGTGTGTACCTGCGGGCAAATACTTGCAAGATACGTGCGAGATACTGTCAACGCGGGCGACCTGCGGGTAGCAAAAATTGTCACCCGTAACTCACTCGCAAGGCTGATGTGACAGGGCCTTAAGAATTTATATTACTCCAATTCCCACTATAACAAGAGCAGATAAAACAAGATCTTGTTGTAAACATACAATGAGAGGCTTGTAGGGTGTAATTCACCAATAGTTAAAATCAATTCCAACTACGGACCTATGGAAGGATATCATGGCTATTGATCCTAAAATTGATTTTATCCCATTTGGGATTGATTTTAGCTGTTAGTGAATCACCCCCTGGTCCCAAATTCAACATCTCCCATCGTATGAAGTGAAAGTGTTGTACATCCGGCTATTTCCTGAAGTTTGGTATTTAAAAGCCAGTTGATTTGTGCATCCTTTGGGCTTGATAAGTCGCTCATTTGTCGGGAATGAAACCATTTTCGCAAAATCAGGTATTCTGTCACAACGCAGTACAATCTATATATTATGCATGCTCTTTTTGATTAGTTTTCACTTTCAATGGCTAAAATTAATTTGTTATACCATAATTTTACTTCAGAAATTTTCTACAATAAATTTTAAGAAAAAAAAGGAAAAATTTTTGAGTATTATTAGGTTTAACGTTGTATATCAAATTTTGGTGAAAATGACACTTTTATGTTAATCTCCAGATGATCAGCCATCCCATTCCTATCTCATTTTATAAACTTGTAAATGAAGCCAACATATTATAAGTTATAGTTGGTTTTTTTGGTTTTTTTTTTTTTTTTTTTCTCTCCTGAATATTTGACATTCTTATGAAGCCTTGTCTCCCCAACAGTAAAAAATATATATATATTATTTACGAGACACTGGGATAGATTATATAAATACAAATAAAAGAAATTGTAGAGTACATTTTTCTTTTAGTGCTCTTTATTGTAACATGTCTGTTGCGTGCTTCCATATTGTACCATGAGTGTATGAATGTAAACTCCAGCAAATCAATATTTAATCAAATATATATTTTTGTTTTATAATTTACCTCATTATACATTATCCCATATTGCCATACATGTAATATTCATAATCTTTAAATGAGTGTATTTTACATGATATAGGTGCTGAGTACTGCTTTGATTAATGAAAACATCAATTCCATTACAGCCCAATTTCATAACAATTATAGAAGTAATATTTAATAAAGATATGTGATTAAAGATATTACACCCTCCACAAGTACTTTGAAATTCCTTTGTTCGTTTTATTCTACATAGTAAGTTCCCAACTCAAAATTATACACACTAATCATTGAGAGTCTAACATCTACCCATTATGTGGAACCTCCTGCATGTAGCCAAAGTCTTTGTTAATTTTATATTTGCAGTCCACTCCTGTTAAAGCTGGTGTATAGTTTCGGGAGAAAGAAAAATTTATTTTGATTCACATTAAGATAAATTATGAAAGATTGAATCCAAGAACTATAATAAAGTAAATTATAGTACCTGAAATATCGTTTTAGTGTCTTTATTTCATAATATAAGGATAAAAAAGATAAGTCGGGGACCCGTCTCAGGTTAGCGCTCACGTGGAAAACCAATGGGGATTCACTTGTGTCGGTGTTACACACAGATCGTTCGCACTAATTCACGCCGTAACCTCGGGCGTGCGAACCTGTCAGCAGAGGTCTAAACGGCAGTTGGATATATTCAAACTTTATAAATGAAATTCATCGGAAATATTGAAAGGAATGTCACAAGATATCTCACACATATCTTTTAGTGCAATGCGGACAACATGTAACTACAATTGATCGGTTTTGTGCCAATTCCTTTTTTGCTACCAAAACTATACACCAGGTTTCAAGGGAAACCATGAGATTTCATTATTATAGCTTGAGCACATATATGTACGTGATTCGTCATATCAAAATGAGAGTCATGAAGGTCCTCGAGCAAAGAGTCGGGATAACTGGCAAAAATACAGTTTGGGGGACGATGTTTGTTAATTTTCTGAAATTTCAATGATTCATGTACGTGTATGCTTTGTAAACAAAAAATAAGGGAAAAGTGTTTAAAATGGATTATTTTGCCGATATCCACGACTCTTTGCTGGAGACTTGTCTCATTTTGATATGATAAATCACATTGTGTGCCTATTTGTTCAGTATAACAAGGCAATTAGCTTTGCCCTAAGCATCTTGTTATAATCGGAGTGGACTATTAGTGGATCCTGAACCTTCAACTTTGTACAAGTCCTAGTGCTTAGTATCGTAACATCACTACTTTTATTCACTGAAAGACTATACGGTGTATGACGCATGTCCTAATAGTAATACATGTCTATTCTAGTTAAAATGCGTGCAAATGAAATTTTGATTTCAATAGACATGACAGTTTAACTGCAAAATTACATTTATGCAAAGAAAATGTGATATACATATAATGCTTAATCACAGAAAAATATAGTAGACCATTCTCGATTTGATCAAATCAACAAAAATTATTCTTTACAGCAAAATGGTAAATCATTGAACTCTTTGACCCTGGAATTTAGACAGTTTGGCCACATTTTGCCTTAAACGGGCCCAAGATGAGTGAAGTGTAGAATGTGCACACATTGTGTGAGGGCAAACCTAAAACAGATGGTCGGCGTAATAATTTATTTCAAACGCTGCCTTTATGAGTACAATAAATGAGCATTTTTGTGAGTTGATACATTTTTAATAAATTATAGTAATGAGGAAAGTTGATACGGGAGTGGCAAGATTATCCAAAAGGTGAATAAAGAGTGAAATATTATGTGTCTCCACTCGCCAATCAATGAAAACAAATAATTACACGATATTTAAAGAGTCTACTCCTGTTATAACAAGCAAAGATACAACAAGATTCCATTATGAGGCAATTCTCATGGTCCAAATTTCAAACATATGCACAAGTGTCTACATGTACAAAGGCATCTGTTTTGAGCACCCTATTATAATGGGATTGAACTGTAGTACTTGCTTGCATCAACAACAACAACAAAAAAAGGATAAAAGAATGGCAACCACAGGGGCATGCCATTTTTTATATTTCCCTTTTAACGTGATTCTTTAGCATTCCAGGCATCTTTACTCAGATTGATGAAGAGTTCTTTGAATTTATCTTCTTCACCTTAACCATGTTAACCAAAACCTAAATGTCCCAGCTCACATTTCTAATACGGTAAATTAGGAAATACAGGACATTCCTTTAAGGTGCTTGGGACCAAGTTAATTACAATGTACCTTGTTTTCATGAAATCTTGTTTTACTAAACACAGAGACACAATGTGTTCTTGTTTAAAACTGTGGCCGAGAGAATTACCTAGTCAATGTTGATCTCAACATCTGTGCTTATTATAATGGGAGTAGACTGTAAAGTTGCCTCTGAATGTACAATAAATGAGACAAATCATTTCTAAGAACAGAACCCTGACTTGCATAGTATTCTATCTATCTACATACCTTGGATTATCACACATACTTATTCCAAAGACTACATCAAACAATTTCCACTTTAGCTAAAATCTAGAATTTTGTAGATACATTGCATTTCTTGAAATTTTAATTGGCATAAACATGTTTCATGCTACTGTCCTAAAATGCTGATTCCTTTATAAATTCTTTGGATCTGTTTTCTTGTTATAGCTGCATTGCAAAAATATAGAGTCAACTACAGAAAATATATAATATTAAAGTTTCTTAGTACTTCCCATACATGTACATGCATTTATCCTGTTGATAAAACCCTTCAAACTGTGTTGAGCAAGTTTTTGTCTCTACCTGAAAGACCTTGTGTGCGTTCATGGTCCAAAACAAAATTTAAACAGGAACATGAATTTTGATACAAAAAGCAATTACAAAACTCGGAACACAATCACGATCTGCAGAACACAGACTATGTTTGAAAATTTAACGCTGATTATACTTGGATTGTCTTTAAATTCCCATTTCTCAGCTCAGCCTATTGCATTCACTATGATCAAGGTCATGATGGTCATAAAATCTTAACTGATCGTCTTTCAGAATGCATCCTTTTCAGCGTTTAAATTGTCCTCAGAATAGAGATCTGAAAGACATTTATATAAGGACCAGGAAATTGGAAGCATGAACGTAACATTGTTTCTCTTTATATCTGTGTTTTGTGATTGCATTTTGTATCATGATTCATGTTCCTGCTTAAATTTAAAATCAACCATGAACGCACCCCAAGTCACCTTGTCTTTATTGGGGAATAGCATTACGAAGTCTATGATTAGACCACACTCACTGCAAAAAAAAAAAAAAAAAAAAAAAAAAATTGAAGGTTGATAAAAAAATAATTACCTTATAACCCTCAGTGTCTATAGTCTGTTTCACTACAAGCTTCGTACTTAATTTTATCTTATGTTTGATATACAAGGTGTCCTAAAACCCTCATTTCCATAGAGTAGCTCACTTTTAAAAAAAATATATAAGTATCCTTCAAATTATAAAAAAAATGGCAAAACACTAACAAGTTATTCACCTTGAATACTGAACTGTCTCTTTCCCATATTATTAATTTAGGGACCACCTGGATCCAGCAGAAAATGAGTTAAAACTCTAGAAAGTAGCAACTCCTGTAGTTTACTATATTGTATCTACTTCATCATGATTGGTTTAATATCAATAAAACGGGGATTGCACATTTTTTCTGAAAGGCCGTCACAATACTTTAAGGCCATGAGTTACAAAGGTACAACAAATTAATGAGATAATCAATAATACTAGAACAATCAGTGAGTGAATGACGGCCCAATCTATGTAACTTTCAATTAGTTTTCTTTACAGGTGTACCTAGTTTTCCTCCACAATTTATGTATAATTCTTTGTCATTATTAAAAGTAACATTTTTACAGCGCTGGAATTGTTCCTTCTTGGTATTAACCTTTATTTATAAGCTGACATTTCTCAATGCATGTATTCAAACATATTCTGGCATGTGTATAGTTATTAATTTGGGCAAGAGTAGTATTCATTCATACATATACATCATAAATGATTTAATAAAATAACACTGTGTATATATATATATCACCACATAAAAACCCTGCTATATGATACACATCTTATTCCAGTTAATAACTAAGTTAATGATGAAATTAGTGATAAATTGAGAAAGGTGGTAAATTTGCATTTGTACATTTCAGTTAAGGCACAATGTGCATTATCAATTCACCAACAATACCAAAACAACTAGTATCGAAATGTATTAATGTGAAAAACAATATCAATTACACATGTAGTAATATCTGCATTCCCTCACGGATGCCTAATATCACTCATTACATGTACCAAAATCTTTTTGGCAGATACATATTTATACTTTTGAATATTTAGTGCAAGTTTATTATCATTTTCTGAGACTCCTCTTTCTCAGTTCAAGATTAGCGCAAGAACTATAAAATAGAAGCTTTACATTTAAACATAATAAGTAATTTTATATAATCTCAACTCTTTATACATGTACATTATATCAGATCATTCACATTATAACAGATATTTTGTTCAAATTCACTCTTTCAACATGGAAATGCATATTTTTTTGTTGTGTTTTTTTTTATCAGAAAAAAAAGTTTGGTGTAGATTTAATACAATACTGGTGATACCAATGAACTATCCTACATATGTGCACCTGTTATTTATTGCAAAAGACCTCTATTCTACACACCAAGGAAATCTCTAAATACTTAATGGCAATTCTAAGATGACATAGTTAGTAACAATTTAACAAACTATTTTCAATATATAAAATTTGCTTAACATCAGAAATTCAGGAGTAATTATTAAAATAAAAAAGTTTCCATGATCAAATAGTCTTTCACAGAACAAACATCCACGTCTGCATTATTTTATAATTTGTCACGATGATTACCTGGCGCGAATCATGGTATGGGTAACTCAATGAATCACATGACAAAAATCATTCATCATTAAAAGTTGCAGCATTAAAGATACACAAATATTCAAATGGGCATTAAATCATAGGCCTACCCCACCCCCTAAAAAAAAATCAACTTTTTTAAAGGTTTTTTTTCTTCTTCTTCTTCTATGTCACCCTGTTACATTAAAAATTACATCGTGTTATCAAAAGCAAGTTATCAACCTTCGTCATACCAGATGCATAGTTAGTAGAAATTACAATATCCTCTCTCTAGAGATACACTTGGCTCTCACTTTTAGTGATTTCTGCCATCAGCCCATTCAGCAGTGATCAAGCTCTTCATTTGGACAGCTGTAATCAAGATTTAGTCAATAAACAACTGAAGGTAACCACTGGCCAAATTCAAATGTACATGTATGTCACATTTTATTCTGATACATTAAACTAATTGTGTTCGAAACAATGATCAATCACTGATGAGAGTAAACTACAAGTGGGACATTATTTGAAAAGAAGTCTATGTGATCAAGGTATTTTATGTCTGGTGAGATACACTTAGATGAGTGATCTACACAAAATGGGTATATTTCTCTCTCCCTATACTCACCAAAGATATTCTTCAGTAAAAATGTTCTGCTGCTTGCCATTAGTACAAACCTTTGTAGGTTTTCACCACCTTACATTATAATTTATCACTCAAAAGTGTTTAATAGTACCTTCAATCAAAAATAGTCTTTTGCTGATACCAGGGGGGCATTTCATGAAAGGACTTGTCGGATGCTTTTTCTGACTAATTTGCTCTCAGCCAATCAGATGCAAGCATTTCAGTAGCTTATAACAGTTGTCAGTGAGAATCAGTGAATATTCGTTTCATGAAATGCTCCCCAGGACTCAGAAGATCAATCTTGAGATCGTGCTCAAATACATCACTGTACTTGGAATGATGTACATTGTAGATCTTCATATTTGATCCTTTTCCTTATTCCTACAACCTTCGTTTTGGACAGACACCAACTGCTTATCTCCTGTGAGAAAAACGCCAGTGAGCGATCCGTGATATACGCAGCCGGTATCAAGCCCTGTTGCGTAGGGGTATCGCTGGAGACCCTCCAGGGCATGATGACCAAAGTAGACATGCTGAGGACCCTTCCAGAGCTCACCCCAGAGTTGTCCTTGGGTGATATGTTTGGTGGCTTTCAGCTGGTTTCCATCTTTGATGATATTCCTCATCAGCAGCATCTCATCCTGACTGTGTTCTTCCAAGGCCTTGCCCGGGATAAGTCCTCCATGGACAATGATTGCATTCAGACAGGGTATACTCAGGGTATGGGGTAGTTCCTTCAAATACTTGTAATCGCTTTCAGTCAAGTCATGCATCCACTGCTTGGACGCTTTTGGCTCGTACCCGACACCCATCTTCATCAGACGCAGCTTCCGCACCGCGGATCTTTCATGGTTACCCATAACGCAGTAAGAGTTTGACGATCGGACAAAATTGAGGACCTTGCAGCTCTTGGGACCCTTGTTGATGATGTCCCCGACAAAGATCAGCAGTGCATTGGGATCTTTGTCAATATCAGCAATATGCAGGAGAGATACGAGGTTGTCATAGCAACCGTGAACATCACCAATGACGAAGATTCTCTTGCCAGCAACTTCATCTTCGCCTATGGTTCGATGGGGTACTGTTGGTATAGGAAAGGTCAACTCTTTGAGGAAGATTTCAGCTTCCTCTTCGGGGATTGGGTTTTCGGTGGAATATTTCCTGCAAAGTTCAGCAATGTAATCATCTTCACTAAGCTCAATATGATTAGTTTCTAGAATTGTATTTCCTTGTGCTTTCTTGACATCTTCTATGTTTTTGTCATCTTCAACTTTCTTGTCATTTTCTACTTTCTCATCATTTTCTACTTTCGTTTCATTTTCCACTTTCTTGTCATTTTCTACTTTCTTGTCATCTCCTACTTTCTTGTTGTCTAGTTTCTTGTCATCTTCTGCTACATTGTCTTGAGGGATGTCTTCCTCTGCAGCTCTTGCTTCACCTTGAGCTTGGCGGTCATCTTTGGCTGTCTTGTCACCCTGAACTTCCTCATCTGTTGAAACATGAAAGGAAGGGCAATGTAATTTCCTGACTGCAAATAAATGAGGAGTTTGCGCAAAAACATTTAAAAGGGGAACGTAATTTTGAAAATCTGATCTCTTAGTTGAAAAAGAAAGGTCAGGGATTCTTTTCATTTGATTTTAAAATATTGGTATAATATTTAGTAATATTTAGGTCGAACATAAAACACTACCGAAAAACAAAAGTGGTACACAGTAAAGAACTTAATTGTAAACTAAACCCTTACCCCCCCCCCCCCCCCCCCCCCTCCTTATTTAAATGGTGAATAAATGCAACAACAAAAAATAAAAATAAAAGTACACCTTACAATGTACAGGCAGGCCTTATTTTGGAAAGAAGGAACAGGAAAAGATATTGCAATACATATTTGGCAACTCATTTGTAATGGTACATCAAGGGAAAAAATAGCAACCTAACTTCATTGGACGTGTTGTTTTCTATAAAAAAAATTCTTCTTCTTCCTGAAACAGAAATGGAAATGAATTGCAAAATGTGTGCCCATGAAAGATATGCCATATCCAAAGTTTAAACTCATAATATACCTTGTTAAAGTTTATTCATTACAAATCTACATGTATATGTTTCCTGTAAAACATTAATCATTTTGACTCAACTAACACAACAACAAGAATATATACCCACCATCTTTGCTAGAGAAGCATAATCCCATGTTGGTCAAGTATGGATGAAAGCACACTGCCCGAAGAGCTGGAAACACTGTACAAGTGTAAAGGAAAAGGGCTTTCTAGCACAATTAATCTGCATCAATTCTCCCTTTTCTGTTCATTCTTTCAAAACAAAGACAAATCCTTTTACACCCAACTCCATGCAGCTTAGAGACAATCCTGAAAGAATGAAAAATAGAAAAAGGGAAAAAAAGGTTATGATCAACATTATGATCAACAGATACCACAAGTAACTATTGTAACCAATGCTAGTGTTATAAAAACAAACATTTTATGAAAAATTTAAAGCACACTCACAAAAAAAAAGACTGAAATTAATAAAAGACAACACCTACGCAACGTTATTTTGCACCCCACAATGAAATTTCAACACCATAAATATGCACGCAAATTATTTGCATACAATTACAAACAGCCTTATTTGCACACACCCACTCTGCCCTTTCATGGATCTTGGAAGCCTGACCCTGATCTGTGATAACCATGCTAAAATTCATACTCCTCACTCTTTGAGAAGTCCTCATTTTTGCTGTTTTATATCAGAATTAGTGAACAGCAACAGTTCATTTCAATATCACCATTGCACAGATATTCTGGAATTTTGGAATCAGTTTCGCTTGCTAATTTTGGTCTCCATTTTTGTTGTGACGACACTGAAAGTCTGGTAAGCGTTTGCGCTGAGCTCATACCCCCAGCTTTGGAGTCCGTCAAAGATCAACGCATCTGCGTGTTGAATAAACACGAATCTAGTCATGAGCTTTGCGCAATTAGCCAATGAGAGCCCGAGTATTTTAGGCCGTAACGTAACAAGATCGCAATATTTCATTGTACGTCTCACATCGAAATGTCTACAAGTTCGTTCGTACAGAGCTAGAGGACAATGCATTTTGATTGTTGGGCGCTCTGATTAGCTATTGCGTGAAGCTCCGCTTCCTGGTTGCGATGACTGAAGTGCGTTGACTGTAACTGAACAACGCGATTCAGCTGTTCCAGAAAGACCGCTTTTATCGTGCGCGCTGTCAATCATAACCAAAGTGGACCCATTTCGGAAGAAAAATTGCAAGACTCGACTTCACAAAACGTGCGGCGGAAAGCCACTCTTTCAATACTTTTTAGAATAAAGAAGAGAAATATAAATAGGAACTTCAACGAATCCAATGTCGGGCTCCGCCCGACACACATACAGCTGCAAACCAACATCAGTCAGTACTAAAAAATTGCTGTCTGTCGCCCTCTTGGTTGCTGAGGAAACTTTTCAATAATAATTAGCAAAACCAGCTTTAAACCTACCTCAAAATAAATTAAGATAATCTAGATCTATAGTTCTCAATTCTTCCATTAGATATTTTTAATTTTGTTCAGTAGAATTTTTAGACCCTTTTTTGGATATGCCACCTTGACTTGGCGCGAGGTGCTTAAGACACTTTTCTGCATTGACTTTCCATTGGAAGAAAACTGCTGCAGTAAGGTACTTCCCAGTGCAAGGTCAATTATGAATTGACCATGCATAGGGTAGCACACCCAGTATTCGGTGCCTTAAGGGGAAATCGGCGATTATATGAAAACTTACCTCCTTTATCTGACGATCCACCCACCAGAAGAACGAAAAAATTCTACTCTAAAATATTATCAATATCATTTAAAATATTTAATTATGGCTAAAAAAATATCGCTGATAGAATGAGATGTTTTCCGCCCGGCAATCGGTTTTGCAGAATAGAATCCGGTTACGCGTGGTTTCCCTATGCGTTTCGATCGCGCAGACTCAAAAACCCGCGATGCGAAGCGTCACAACACAAAACCGCGGTAATGTGTAGGCGCCGCACTCAATGTCTCGCTATAACCGAATTGTGGCTAGCGCCCCCTCTTGACAAGGGTGTGTGGTTTTTTTAGGATTGCAAAACATGTGGGGCGAGATGAAAAAATTCGCTGCGACCAAAGAATAAGTGGAAGTTCCCCGTCATTCTCATACCAAATTCATGGTAGCAGCGCACAGCATTACTTCACAACGCAACCCCGAAGAGCGGCCAACCCATTAGCGTTTTTGCTAAGAAACGCTAAAGTGGAAATATCTCTGTGATGACGTCCAATTCAGAGTAAGTTTGCAATCTCGTTTTATATTTTGATTGTGTGATTTTTTGTGGTGTGTTTGATGAATGTTTGATGATTGTTTTGTGAAAGTTTGAAGGCTGATGTGTTTGTGATCTTTTTGTGAAAGGTGTTGAAGTAGCTAAAAAACCGATTACCAGGACGCAACCGGGCACTGGGCGCGCTACCCTAACTTAGTAAGTTAGCAGTAGAGGCGCTGGTCCAAAAACAAAGATCGTCTCAGATTACTGGACTTGTCCTCGTTTATAAAGACACTGTACAGTAAAAATAGCCTCCCAATTGATGCCAACTCCACTCACTGAAGCTCTACTGTGCCGTGCTCCCCATATCTACAACACAGTGATTGACACTTAATCCCTTTTATATCCTTGGGAAGACGGACAGGTCATAAAAGTAGACGGTGAACTAGGGGTAATTGATGATAAAGAATCTAATTGTAGCACTCTCAAGTTCCGTAACTGCCATCCAAATCCCGTAGGTCCCAAAAGAAAACAGGCGTCTTCATATATGAAGACAAACCTTGTTACTGATGACGGCAAAATTTGGCAAACGTCATTGTTTATGCAGACGGTCAGTGTTTATGCAGACGATCAGCTGTTCTGGACCGGCGCCTCTACTGGTTAGTGTAAGTGTGCCCGACAGTTGAAAACGTATGAAAAAATGAGGACTTACCAAAAAAATTAATGACAAGTCTAAATCTTATCGTGACTATTGTTCATTGGAAGGCACAATGATACGTGATCGGTGATCATTCGAGCGTCGTGCATATTTGTGGAGTAAAAATTTCAACGTGCATCTCTTCTTTTGAGAATCTACAGCATAATTATACACACATGGGACTACAATCTAACATTAGTAACAATTTAACAGCACATCAAAGAAAACCACACCATATCCTAATCAACAAAATACATAAAATAGAAGTGTGAACACTGGAATAAACAAGAAATATGCATAATTACCTGTTGAGACTGTTGTAAGATTTATCATCCCTCTAAATAGCTTAAAACTACAACAAAAGATCAAATTTACGTAATTTTCTATTTTGTTGGGTGGGATCTGTCGTGGGTGGGATCTGTCGTGGTGTATTAGAGGTGACAAACCACAAAGGAAAATGCCCCTCAAAATTCCTTAAGCACTTTTTGATCAGTTCCCCTCTCAGTCTCACTCCTCCCGCCCATGGGCATCGATCTAGGAGAGGGGGGGGGGATGGAGGGGCGGGGACACGTCTCACCCATTTTTCAAAGACAGCACATTGGGACCCTATAAGGAGTCCGAATATGAAATTTCCCCTCACCTTTTTCTTTTAATTAGCTAATGATTTTGAGGGTTAAGAGCCATACTGCCCCCTCCCCCTTCCCCCTTCCCCGAACTAAAAGGAAAAGATTTAAGATTATCTGCCCTAACTCAAGTAATCTAGCCCCACCCCTGAATGGTATGTTATCGTACGCTTTCGGGCGGAAAATATGATGTGCCCCCCCCCGCCGGGCCATTTATTCAAAGGTACTCAACTCAATGGCGGCCAAATATGCAATGCACTTGCGCATTGGTGCCATGATGATGGGCAGATTGCAGTTGGCATACATTTTCAATGCTATGTCAGGCAGGAACAGTAATATATTTCTACTCATATTAATTGCCTTAATATTACTCGGACAATTAAAATAGAATTTTTCCTTGCGGTGCATTTTGTTTATTTTATAATGCATTATTTTGATTTTGGATTTGCTTGTATCGAAAGGTGAGATTAAATTATCTTTCTTTTTATAAATATTTCCCTTACACGTACAAGTCCAATTATGTATAAAAAAAAAAAAAAATTAAATTTAAAATAAAAATTTAAAAAAATAACAATAAAAATGAAAGCCCCCAAAGTGGAAGATTTTCAAAAAGGTAGGCCTACAACCGAGAGAAAATTAATTTAGGTATGAAATTGTCTCAAATTACGGTGTATGTGATGATCTATTAAAGCCCAAAAGATTTTCCTGTTTATTTCATTTTGTATAATTTGCTTTTAATTTGTAAAACGAAAGTTATGCTAAATTTTGTGCGACGCGTTCACGGAAACCTACACAAAGTGAAATATTCGCGAAAATTAGATTTTTCTTGATCATATTTCAAGATCTACAGCACCAATGAGATTTTAAAAAAAATAAAAAAATATGCAGATCTTGGAAAATAATAATAAATACATTTATTGACTTGAAAATTAACACATGAGTGACAAACAACGTCACTTGAAATACCCCCACCTCTCTCATATATATATATATATATATATATATATATATATATATATATATATATATATATATTATATATATATATATATAATAACAATGTGAATTGGAATTAAAAATATTTTATTCAAGGTATCATATTCTAAGCGCAAAATACTTGTAACCGTGACTTATTTCAGAAAGGAATCCTCTTCTGGCTTTTGGGCCATGATGGACAAAAAAATGCATTGGGCCTTAAAGGGAAGATATTGCTATTTCTAAAAATGTTTATCGGAACACATCGCCGAATTGCAAAGTATTGGATTGATTATTGAACTTGACCAATAATGAGAACAATAACTATTATGAAAGCGAACAATATTTTAGCAAAGATCGATGTCTTGCAAGGCGTCCAAGTTATTTTCGAAGAGTACTAACAACCATCAGGTGCACATCAGGCGCAGGATCCACACAAAAAAAAAAAAAAAGAAGAAAGAAGAAGAGGGAAAAAATGGACGCCGGCCCCCAAAAAATTAATACCTGCCCCCCCCAACCCCCCCCCCCCCCCCCCCCCCACCGCCCACCCCCCCCCCGCCTTATCGCACGGTCATGTAACGTGAACAAATTTATGGGAGATAAGGACAAAATACTGAAATATTTCCTATTTGACCCCCCTCCTCATCAAATCCTGGATCTGCCACTGGGCGCAAAAGTTCTGCTTTGAATGCATGAATCAATTTCTCTCTTTTTTTAAATGGTACAATCATGATGAGCCATAGTTTGAAATCCCCCTTCCCCCACTTAGGCAGTGACCATACACGTACATAGTAATATTATGCTCGTTCCCGATGAATCCTCTGGAAAAGGGGTAACTATACACAGCCCCGTTGCCGAAGCTGGTCGGTTTAGAAAAGGGGTATAGTTTTAGGGCTCAACTTTCGGGGAAAAAACCCCGAAAATCATTAAAATAGAGGTCTTTTAGCATCCCCCGAACAATTTTAAATCAGGAATACTGGAACAAACCTGAAATAGGGTTCCGAATATCATGGTCGAAAAGAAAACAGTGATAGAGGGATGATTTTGAAGCGGTGTATGGTTGGTCTCCTGAGTGGGTGGCCGGGTTTCAAATATTGTTATCGGAAATATTGCTACGTCATATGTATATAATATATTTTCTGTTTTTCATAAATGCTATTGTTTTTAATAATAAAAAAAAAAATCCAAATCAATTTTTTTTTATTTATTTATTATTTTTTATTTTTTATTGTCGATTGTGGTGTAAATGATTGTAAAAACTGTGAAGGTCATATTATCCCAAACTTGTATAAATGTACGACTTTAAAGGAAATAGCTGCTGATGAATCTTGCAAGCTGGCCTCCTCAAAATATACTTAGTAAATATTCATTTTTAAATAAACCAGTTTTGTTATGGTAGACAATCATATACATTTTGGTATAAATCACATATTTTTAAAAAAAATTAATCTATTAGATTGTTTTGTATTTGGGGGTATTATATTTTGATAACCATGCAATTAAAAAAAAACACACAAAACAAACAACAAGACGTATGATTTGGGCTGTGGAATCAATCCCAATACGAATCGTTGGGTCTAAGCATTTTAGAAATCTTATAGATCTTATTCTTTAACTCTTTTTTTATCCATCTTGCCCAGAACACTGCAGCATTAGCACAATGAAATAATTTAATAACTTTAGGCGAACACACACCCTACCTGTTAGTAAGTATTGCAAAATAGGTTTCAAAATATATATAGCACTTTTAAAAAAAATTACAAGCCTTATGTATTTTATTTTATTTAATTCATAAACATTGTGTTTTCAATCATTTCTGAAAGGAATACATGTCCCTTTTCATTCTTGAGAGCAGAAGATGACCAGACTTGATTGTTAAAAAAGGAAAAGAAAGAATATGTAAAAATAAAAAGAAAGAAAAATTTTATACTTTTATTCTAAAAACTGTTCACAGGTTTTGTTTTTTACCTCCCCCCCCCAAACAACAAACAAACAAAAAAACTAGGGCCAGACGAAGACAGTGGGACCACCAAGAAGATAATTTGCACCAAAATGTGTGACAAATTCACGTACATTAGTCAATTGTGATATATTCACCTCAACAAACCGACTATAAAGTGCCATATTGCGGAAGAAAGTCTTTGCAATGCAGGGCGAAATCCTTCCTCGCAAGGGTACAAATAAAGCTATCTTCTATATAGAGGGCCCTACTGTCTTCCATCATCATCCTTGTCTTGGCACCTAGTGGCCATTATTTCTTTGTGAAAATTATGAATAATGAAATTCCTTTCCTTTTCAGGTAGACAGAGGTTAGAGAAAGAGAGAGAGAGATAGAGACTCTGGGATTAGAGGGACGAGCAGATGAGAGACGAGGAAAAAAAGAGAGATAGAGAGAAGAGTATAATAGGAAAGAGATGTGTGTGTAGGGGGGGGGGGGGATGCCAAAATAGTTAAGTGACAGGACATTTGCTCTGACAATTGCTCTGGGGTTAATTTAAGATGCTAACGTTAGTTTTGCAACATGATTTTATGTTAGGTTTAGGGTTTAGGGTTGAATTTAATTTGTAGCGGAGCATTTTTCGCTGAAACAAACCTCACAAAATCGTCAAAACTCATGATTTGATGATTTTAGGTGACGTTGTCAGCACCAATATTTGCAGTTTTAGACCAGGTGGGGCACAACAAATGCGCGCCATGCCCCCTATTTCTTGAAAACCACTTGTCGACTGCATGCTTAGTATGTTATACAATGTTATATATATATATATATATATATATACTTTTTTTTTTTTACTGCACCCCCTATTTCTCATTTTTCTTGCTCTTTTGTTTGTTATATATCATCTTTAATATTTGGTTGATCTTTGTGTAGTTATGTATTCAATCAATCAATCACAATCAATGAATCAATTACAATTAATCAATCAATCAATCAGTCAGTTGGTCAGTAAGCTAGTCAGTCTGTCAATCAATCAATCAATCAATCAATCAATCAATCAATCAATCAATCAATTAATCAACCAATCAATTAATCAATCAATCAAAAATTGAAATATTTACGTTAGTGCTCATTCCCCATTTCACTCTTCCACACCATTCATCAAATTTTAGCCCATTATGATTTATACAGACGGTGCAACAAAACACTTGGTGTTCGAATAATGACTCATATCAATGCTTGGGATTCATTTCATTTCAGGTTTATATTCATTAAATAAATCATTTTTGATTTGTTGAAAAAAGACATGGAACAAGAGATGAACAAGTACATACATGTACTGTATAAAGAATAAAAAGAAATTAAAGAAAGGGACATCTTCATACCAGCAAAAACACACAAACAAATCCAGAAAATGATCATGGATTTTTTCCTCCATACTATTCAGTACATACTATTTTCTACATTCAAACAGAATAAGCATGATTTTGTTATCATTCCATTTCATACTCTTATTCATAGTGTCATAATCATAGTATTTCATACTAAATACAGTAAAATTATTATGGTTTTCTATTATATTTCTAGCTAATAACAATATTGTACGAACTGCTAATACCTACTCTAACCTGTATATTATTGACACCACTCCCCTCCCCCGGAAAATAAAATAAAAATTAATGATACATAATAAAAAAAGAAATAAAAAACAAAAAACAACAAACAAACAAAAATGAAACACAGCAACAAAAAATAAATTAAAAAATGAATAGATATGTGAATGTCACAAGGTATGAATAATCAAACGGAAACGTTACAAAATGTATATATCCTCACTTTTATATAGCACCTAGGCAGTATACAACTTAAATGTACTTGTTTGTTTTTGAGAACCATACAAAAGTGTGAAAAGGGAACCCCGGAAATTTTGTTTCCTAGGCATCATTACATGCTCCAAGCTAAGTATAAAATGTGATTATTTTCCCTCCAAAAGCTGCAGTGTTAATTTAAGCATACCCAGGTACGCTTTACTGCGGTGATATTTAGTCTTTAACACCTCGGCAAATAAATGAATCAATTATCCTCCAAATTTCAGGCAATTCCTGTCCGATTAATTGTGATTACACCATTAGCTGAAAGAGTATTTATTTTTTAGATTCTGAATGAAGTTACACAATCCGTTTTAAAGAGAAAATGAATAGATATGGTTGTAAAGGTAATAAGTACAATTGTGCAAAAATGTGATCATGGCCCCCAAAGAGTAAAGGCCTCGTCACACCGAATCCGGTCCGGTGACCGTAACGGCAAACCGTCTCAAATCGCTCCATGAGCGATCCCATAAAAACCGTACCGGTTGCCGTTCCGGCTAGTACGGCATAGCCCGTGTTTGTTGTGACCAGTCTCATTGCAATAGTACACGGCCGATTCATTTCGACCGTTTTTGCCCATTGTTGAACCGGAACGGGCCCGCGCCGTGACCCGGACCGGACTCGGTGTGACGAGGCCTTTAAACCTCTTTTACATGTTAAGATGCAGAAGGATGTTAAGACATAAATTATTACATAGCTAATGCCTTTCTGGTTCTTTGTACATTGAAAGCTCTGTACTGGTAATGAAAAACCCTCTTGACTCTAAAACTGAAAGGAAAATGAAGGTTGGTCCAAGTCATAAATTTGATGGAAATGTGTCCTATTTGGCCAACTACAGAATGGACTAATACCAAAATGAAACTTGGCTATCATGAAAAGTACATCAAATTCTTGTCAATAGCCTTTAATTTGCCTGTAGTATTGATATTTATTACCAGTGAAATCAAACATTCTCTTCTATACTTATTTTATCCTCAAATGTTTTTTTTTGTTTTTTTGGTTGCAATATATCATCAAGAGAATGTACTTGTATGGACAAATAAAGTAGAAATGATTTGGGTCGTCCTATCATGAGCTTTTTCATCAATCAACACAAATTTGGTATGACAGCAGCTCTGCTACTGCATTGAATGCCCAATTTTTCTTTTTACACAAATATGGTCCTTACATAATAGCACAAGATGCAAATGGAACAGAAAGATAAAAGAAATAAACAAGGTTTTGTAATCCATTAATACTCATAAATATGTAAAATAAAACTGAACTCTTCCACATCATATGTTTGTACAACAAGGCATTTGAAGATGAAAGTAGAAACGGAAAAGAAAAGAAACGTAAAAATTCCATTCTGTATTTTACAATGCAATATATACACATCTATTAATTTATCATTTACATATTTACATGTATTTATACGTTGTTTCACATACAATTTGCATGGCATAAATATATCAAGAAAACTACATCTCCTTTTATCATTTGGAAAGGCTGGTCATACACACATACATCTAATAGGAAGACAAACTCATCAGGATGAAAAATAATAATCATAGAATTATAAAATAATAATTTATAAGATGCTTCTACATTGTGTACATTTATCTTAAATAGCAGATTTCACTACTTGCTATATGCATCACTGCTCACTAAACAAATATATCCCTCTTAAAAAAAAAATCATAACAAAACTATTATATCTTCACTATAATCCAATTTTAAGCCATGGCAAGAAGCTCTTTGAATACGATTACAATTTTCCTATGACATATCTTTCTCATTAATGCCAGCCCAAGATAATTTCAACGCCTCATATCATAAGTCAATGTCTCTGATTTATTTGTCTATAAGAAATACTTCTGCTTAAATCAATATGATTGCATATAATAAGATGCCATCTATCTATTTCAAGTTCCCTTCCTTTGCGAATATATACCATTGATCTAAAAGCCACTACAGGTCTGAGATGAATGGCGAGACAAAATTGTATTTGCGTAATTTCTGCTAAATATTGGACACAGGGCCAAAAATTAATGGTACATGATATATCAAATCTATAGTCTACAGAGATAAATGTTACACACAGTTACAGCCTATATGGTACTCAATGTTTTGACAATGTTGTCTATCATAATATCTTCATGATATCTATCAAGATTCCATAAAAATTCAGATTAAACTCAAGAATGGCTGATAACATTAACATAACAACATCCATTGAAATAAATTGCCCTTCAGAATTATTTTCAAGATACAAATGAAGCAATTTTCATAATTAAAATTCAGCTTGATATTCTTAATATGGCTACTACATATACAATCGTCCTTCATAATTATCTTCATGATATCCATGAAGCTAGCTATTGGCATGATTATGACCTATGGCAGTACGTTACATTGGAATGCTTTTAGTTTTAGTACAAGTACACAGTGCACAATCAGGAATGCATTTCTCTTCTTTTCCTGATAAATTAATACATGGAATTGACCAACATGATAGGCAATACATCAAATTGGTGATTACAATTTTGGAAGTTAAATGGCAAGAATTAATCAATCACTTCATCTTAAATGATTGTTGGCGACAATATTGATTTATTCATAACAATGGAAAACAATACACAGCTTGCATTAGATCTACAAGTTCCAGTTAAATTAAATGTCAATGCAGTTTTTAAAATTTCTAACCGTTTTGTGTGTGTTTTTCTTCAATCAATCTTGATTCTGATGAATCAAAAAGAACAATCCAAAACAAAATTGGGATACAAAATATGGCTCTGTATCATATCTGAGTTGATAATTCATTTCTCTGATGGAAACCAACCAGAAAATTTGTTTTTATAAGAAAAAGTATTAATTGTTTCAATTAAACTAATTATAAGAATACAGTGAACATTATTTTAAAGTTCATTTGCTCAAATTACACATTGACTTTATTATTGTATGAAAACAGGTCTCATATTTCTTATTTCTTATGATTTTCTTTTAATGATTACTTTAGGACAAATATCCATAATAAATAGGTTGGAAAATTAATGGTTTTACAAAGTTTCATGCAGCACCTTTGGATTAATTTGTATCTTACATGATTGTGAAACAAACAGCATCCTAACTCTCTCTCTCTCTCTCTCTCTTCCCCACTCTCTCTTCTAACTGTCTATGTTCAGATATTTATCACAGCTGCAAATACATATATAAACACACATGTACATCAACTGTCCCATAATTGCCCTAGGTCTCTGAGGACTGGCAAAATCTCAAAAACCTTGTTAGCATTTCTCTGTTAAAGTTTGGCACAGTTTTCATCATCAATAATGCCGTGCAGTTAACCTGCAAAGGTTGTTCAAGAATAAACATTAAACCCACGACTTCAACAACACCTCCAGTACTGTTGACTCTATTGTTTCAGATTTCTCCAGGCCCTTCTTTCTAAGTTTGAGCAAAGGCATACCCATACCACTGCCATGCATTCCAGATCTCGATATGGAACTCAACATAATTTGAGAACTGTTTGGCCTTTCACCTGAAGATTTATGCTATTAGGATGGCAATTTCTGCTTCCTGGAGTGTTCGTACAAGGATATTATCATCCTCTTCTCTGGATCATGTCTGCTAACCTTCTAAACTCTCTCTTGTAGACTTGGTCAAACAAAATCTTAGATATCTCGGTCATTAGAATTACAGACCATCTCCTATTTGGTACGGGTTTGTACTTTGACGTTAACCTTCTAAACACTCTCTTGTAGACTTGGCCGGGCAAAATCTTAGATAGCACTCTGCCATCAGATTTACAGATCATTTCCTCTTTGGTACGAGTTTTTACACTGACTTTCAGTAGCATCTGCTATGATTTCTTCATTCAGCTCTCCTATTCTGTACGCTCCAATATTTTGGCACTAGCCATCATAAGCAATTCCATCTTCATCATCATTTGCTTTCATCATTTATGCTTTTGCTTGTTGTCCGAGCTTCCAAGTTTCTTGAAGAGTGCTTTGCCCTTGGAAAGTAACCCTTTTTTCTTCTTGGTGTGTTCCGGCGTGGACGTTATGGAGTTCTGTTCGGCAGTATCTGAGATGACGGGGGTCACCTCACTCCCGTGGTACTGCGCTTCGCCGTTCTCCTGCTGCTGGGCTGGGACTGCGTACTGCAATGAGAACATGGAAATGAGGTCAATGCAATGAGGACGTAATAATAATAATAATAATAATAATAATAACAATAATATTACCGGTTTCTTATACAGCGCTTTACCTGTTCAGACCAAAACGCTTACAGTATTATTACCCCGCTCATTGGATTCATGTAGCGACAGTATCAACATTGAAATAGGGGAAATTCAATGGGGGAATCATTCAGTCTGAACCAAGACCCTAAATACTATATACAAGGTTGCGACAACAGGGGTCAAATGTCAAAATTGAAGGGCTCGAATAGTTCCTACCCAGTCCTATACTGTGTCTTTCAAGTTATGTTTGTGGATAGAACTTTATTTGGAACTATTAAAAATTAGGTACACAAAAAAA
>CALNVZ010003434.1:13105388-13219372 GCA_940671915.1 Paracentrotus lividus | reverse complement strand
GAGGAATACATTTAATGTGAATAATAGCTTTTGTTCACATCCTTTCTTTTACAGTTTTATTTAGAAGCCTAGAAATCTTCAAACAAAGATATCTCATGTTTTGTGAAACAGTTATATACTGTACTGTATTTGCGGTACATTAATTTTTTTGGATTTTGTGCAAAGATCGGCAAATCAAATTTATAAACATGCAGGTATATAAGCATGCTTGCTTGTGCATTTTTTAAAAGGTGCAATTGAATTCCTATGTAAATGCAATGAAAATTTAAGAACCAACGAATATGTTTTGAGGCCTCTCAGTGCAAAAAATTAATCACACGAAAATAAAACCAGTATATACTACGTAAATTATCGTGTTCGTAAAATTACTACAGGGCCTTTAATGACTACTTTAAAGAGAAGACAAAGGAATAGATACGAGATTGAAAATTATTTGATGAGGCGTGGAAATGACATTCGATTAATACCTTTTAGTCTTCCCATGCATAAAAAAGATTGATATAAAAGAAGACAACTAGTTTAGGAAATCAACATTTCTCAAGAATGTAATGATGAATTCAAGCAAAATTCAAAATTTGCAAGAAAGTCACACATACCTTTACATTAATAGGCAAACTAAGTTCTACTGGTTTGTATGCAATAGGTTTCATTTTTTGTTGTTGCAAAGGGATAAAGATATCAAATTAAAGCAATACTAGCATTTATCCATGGATGCAACAGAAATTGAAGCTGTAAGACGGAAAACAGTAAAATAATATTAACACACACAGCTATGCATGGCACAATGAATGAATCTAAAGGTAACACAGACAACATCCCTATTATGAACAAAAATTGGTGCAAATTTTAAGACCTGATTCTGTCCTTTCTAGCCAAAGTCAGAAGGTTCATTATTATGAGGAAGGGATTTGGAGGTAAATACTCTTACTTAATTTCCTTGCATTTGAATCAAAATTTTAATCCTTGTAACTAGCAAAATTTCTTGTAGTATACAATATTTATTTATTGATTTGATCTGAGTAAAGCACACAAACAGACTATTCAAAAGAATATATCCAACATATTCAAATAAAAATATTGTATCGGCATACATATATGTAATCCCCACAACATTTACACTGTGGAGAATATTGGTTCTCCTGAGAAAACTTACCTAATCTCACTATCATATTTTAGTGTTTAATCCCCTGAACAAATGAATCATCAATAAATGATTTCTATTGACTAAATCTTCACACCAGCATATTTCTGTTAACCTATGGTTTTACATCCCATGCAAGGGATGATATACATACCTTGTCTTTGGTAGATTGTTGAGTTTGGTGCTTATTTTCTTTGTTTCTACTGAAGGCAGGACTGTAGGACTGTGATGTTGTGCTGGAATCAATGTCTGACACGTCCTCAAGGAAGTTTGAAGGTACTAAACCCCTCTTGCCACGAAGTTCACCCTACAATCAAAAGTTTCCATGGAAATGAATTCAGTTATGAATGAACCTGACACACTCAATGGAATCAAACGGTGTATTTATTGCTCTCATTATCATTGATTATGTATAAGGGCCTTGTATGCCGGCAACTTTATTTTTTTAACCACCAGAGATTTATGATGATGTAAGCAAGATGGCTCTAAAATCAATCAGGATTTGTACACTTTTGTTTCAATGAAATTCCATGACTTTTCATGACTTTCAGAGAGTAAAAAAACCCTGAAAACTTACATCTTTAGTAAGAATCTAATATTTGGTGGCGTAAAAAACCCCCACATATTACCGAGAATTCTGTAATTCCATTACTTTTCATTAAAAATTGGTTTTCCATGACTTTCAAGGCCTGGAAAATGACAAAGCCAAATTCCATGACTTTCCAGGTTTTCATTGAACTGTAAGAACCCTGTCCATCAAAATGTTGCCAATTTAATGATGTAGAGGTCATTCAACAGATTGCTCACCATAAAGAATCCATCCTCGTCCATCTCGCCATAGACGATCAGGTAATCTCCTTGACGAAAACTAAGTTCCATATCCAGGTCGGGGTTCGGTGACAGCTCCTGAGGATTGTAGTCGAATAGTGCCCTCATACGATGCGGAGTGCTCTCTTTGGGAAGGACCAGCTGCCCGTTGGAAGGCAGACCGTCATACATGTTGACTACAGGGCCTGGCAGAGAGGGGGTAAAACGCAAGATGAATTTTTGTCGAAATAAAATGTCTATTGCTTAGTAAACAGAAATGACAAGGATTATAAAAATATATACAAGATAAAAAAATAGAGACATTCAATTTCCATACATTTACATCAGTTAATAACAATATCTGCATAGTATTTGCTGATCAAAACATCAAAATACTACCATTTGATTTGGGAAACATTCTGTATTCTTTTCTGTTATCTTAATATTTTATTTATTGTTGTAGAAAAAAGTTGTAATTTACTGAATATAAAAAATATTTTACCAATCATGTTCACACTTCACACATCCTAAAAACCAACCTTGACTACTGCCGGTTGTGTTCAGACTGTCATTGAATCTCGACCTATCATGTCCCTGTGAGTTGTCTGCTGCCCTCTTAGTAGCATTGGCAATGGACGTCTGCTCAGGACCTTCAATTTCCTCCACCATGTTGCACGGCACGTAACCACGACGGCCGTTCATCTCACCAACGAAAAACCCATCAGAGTCTTTATCCCCAATGATCTATAGTTTGGAGGGGGAAAATGGTCAAATTTTAAGATAAGTAGTGGTACACGTTTAGCTCTTATCATGTAAATTTATGTAAGAAAGAAAATAATAGTCTTTGACTTTGTCTTTTTATTCCTCACAACATAAGGAGAAACAAGGACAGGGAATATGGGTAATCATAACAAATACGCAAAATACCAAACATACACTAAACCTGCACGGTCTACGATAGTTATTACTTCAAAAATGATATACAATTTTACCCTTGTCTTTTGAGGATATAAGTAGCTCAAATAAAATTTCCATTGTATTGTGAACAATAAAGATGAACTTTCAATAGCAGCTTATCATAAAACACAACTCACAAAATGTGAAGACAGCCTATAGACATGCAACACAGGAAACCTAAGCAGAATATTGACTCTATAACCATTAACATACAAATCAATACGTTCCTCTCCTAATCCTGGGGGGGTCTCACAAAGAGTTAAGTAGACTTCAATGTCACCTCTATTTCTAACTGTACCTGTATCAACATGCAATCTAATTGATAGACTTCTCAAGGCTGAAATCCCGAGCATGATGGCAGCTTTCCATTCACACAACTCCACAACAATGTGCAACGATAACCTATATCGAATGAACACAGGAAACTAAGACGAATATTGACTCGTACTAACATGTACATCAACAAATCAATAGCGTTTCTCTTCCTATATCCTGCGGGCGAGGTGTTTCACAAAGAGTAAGTCACTAGACTTTAAGTCCTCTATCTTGCTAACCTGATATCCTGTTATCCATAACATGCAATCTACATTGGACGACTTCTCAATGGTGCAAATCACCCTGAGCATGCATCAGCTTTCACTAAACACAACTCACAAAATGTGAAGATACCTATATGAATGAACAGAAACCATAAGAGAAACATATTGACTTCATATAAACATACATCCCATACAAATCAATAGGTTTCCTCTCCTAATCCTGGGGGGTGTTTCACAAAGAGTTAAGTAGACTTTAAGTCACTCTTATCTTCTAACCGCATCCTGTATCATAACATGCAATCTAATTGATAGACTTCTCAATGGTGCAAATCCCCTGAGCATGATCTGACCGTACCATGAGGTGATGCGTAATATACCACACACAACTAGAGATTTAAGAATAATTTTTAGGTCTACTCAACTCTTCGTGAAACACCCCCTGATGTTTTATATTTCAATCCTCTTGAACATTTACCTTCAGGACGTCCCCTTCCTTTAGGAAAAGCTCCTCCTCAGCACCGTCAATATTAGGTGACATAATGGCAGGATTATAATCAAATATGGCAATGAAATATCGTATCGTCCCATCATCAAATAACTCTTCAGGTTCACTTCCAGAGAATCCTTCCTCATCATCTTCATCCCCGAAAGTCTCCTCCGACCGCGACCCCCTCGATGACCTCTGCAGGCTGAGACTGCTGTCTGGCGTTCGTAGACTATCGCTGTGTCGACTGTGGCGGTTGCGCTCACTCACCCCGCTCCTTTCGCTTCGTCGCTGACTGCTCTCCTCGCTGTGTGGCCTCCCGTCTGCTTGATGGTGATGCCTATCGTTATTAGACTTAGCATCATAGTTTTTACTGTAACTTGCTATCTCACTGTTGCTACTCGCCACCGATGAAGCATTCCATTGTGAACTTGACCTTTGACCTGGTGTCCTTGATTGACCTCTCGGGTCAGACCTCGGTGAGGCCATAGGCAGTGAGTTTGAGGCAGACGAGACTGGGCTTGTTCGAATTACTTCTGTCCTTTTCTCAGGAGTGTACAAGTCTGTTTTGCGAGAAGCAGCAGCAGCTGCTGCTGCTTTTAAGTGTTCATTATTGGCATCTTTGGTTATTTCTGCAAGAGACAAGATAAATACAGGGTTGGATTTACTTACAGAATAATAGAATCAAGTCGAGAAAATTTGTCTGTTTCCTCACTTTTTTTTATAGATGTTTACACGCCGCAAAAACAAAATTCCTCGTTTTTATCACGGATTATTGGCGCCTCGTTAACAAGGTTTATGTTACACATTCTGGTGTGTGGAGCCTACAATGGTAAAGAACACTGTTACTGTCATACTTCATTCAACAACATATAACCATTCAAGGTGTATTTACAATAATGTTGCAATGCATATATGAAGTATCCAAGATGTGCACTATACAAACATACAATATAACTATAAGTATCATTCTTATTTATCATTTCAAAATGAGACACAAGTCGCTGATCAATAATTCAATGAAATCGGCAAAATAATCAATTTTCAAATACTTTCCCATTATTTTTTTCACTCATATTTTCTACAGAGCGCACATGAAACATTAAGATTCAGAACATCAAATAGTATTTACCCCAAAATTTGATACTTTAAAACATTTTTGCTGATTTCTGTGACACTTTGCTTGGCAACTACATGTATGTTTCATTTTGACATGATGAATCATGTTAAATATTTACCTATTTGTGGTACTGTTTTGGCTGGTTTCCATGGCACGGGTTCTACCACTGGATTATGGGGGGATTGTTCAGTCTCCCTCTCGTAGTCCCTCTGTGAGCGTATGATAGGGATAGGCACCACCTTATCAGGTTTATTTAATGATTCCACCTCCGGGTCTGTGTCAAAGTCTAGCGATTGCTTGGTGTTGTACTGTTTACAAACCAACGGAGAAAGAGTATTCATTAAAAAAAAGTTCTGAACACATATATGCCACTCAGTACCATTAATCAATCTAGAAATCGATGAAAAAAATCTTGAAAAAGCATGTAATTTTGGGTAGTAGAAATTCTATCCATGCCTATAACAAATGTCTGAATTATTATCAATTAAGTCCCTCAATTACTTGTTATTACATACATGTACATGTATTTCAAACTGTACAAGTCCCAGTTGATGTTTGGTTTGTTAATTTCAGCACTCATTTTTATGGCTTAAACACTAACAAAATTTGCTTTCTATTGCTAACATTTGCTTATAACTGAGTCACTCCGGTGGAACCGACTCCAAACCGATGCCAGACTGACCAAAATATTACATTACTATGAATGGTAAAGTAGTGGTTGGTTTGAAATCGGTCCTGCCAGTTTGACTCGGCTATAAGTCAGCTACTTTCCCTTTAAAAGTTACTGGACTTATAATTATTCAGCACTTATTACACCACTATAGGCCTTTCATTTTTTACTCGGGTATCTTTATAAATACATGGCAGCAAGCAAGTATGGAATTGAAGTATGGAATCCTATGAATGGGGTAATAATATTCTGTAAAACGCTTTGAGCAGTTCAACTGGAAAATCGAAATAACCGGATAATATGATTATTATTATTATTATCATTTATGCTCATGTAATCGAGAGATTTACCTGCAACACTTGAAATGTTTCCTGGACATTCTTCTTCTCATTCCTCCTCCTACCTGAAGACCTCACCCCCTCGCTGCTATCACTAAGGCCTGGGATGCTTGCATTACCAAACTCTGACAGCTCCTCCTCCACTTCTTCCTGTATGTCAGAGAGCTCGGATCTATCACTATCGGACATGTAGTCAGACTCTCTCAAGATGGCTGAAGCCTTCTCCGTCTTCATGATAGGCTGTTTGTTTGCATGGGAGAGGATTATTTATTCAAAATGTCTGTTTATTGTATGTTGATTTCTTTTTATTACAATCACCACCACGAATAATGTCATTATTCACATCGCCACTAACACGACAACCTCTTCATTTTCACCTCCGTCAAGTTTGTTCATTTGTACATTATTGTTCCGATTCATTTTTATCCCTTCTGGTCAATATACTGTAATAATTCCTTGTGATTATCAATGTTGTCATGACATCTTGCATTACTAATATGCTTTCCTTTACATTTGTATCTTTACACCAATTTCACTATCATCAGCATATTCATGGTCATCCCCTTCTTTATCACTTGATTATCACCACAATGCTCATCATCATCCTCATCACTTAGAGTACTTGATTTAAAGTGGATTTAGAGCCTTATAAATATCATGTATTACTATCATTCTAATCATCATCCTCATCATCACAATTACCACCTCCATCTTACCATCCCCATTATCATCATCATCATCACCATCATCATCATCATCATCATCATCACCATCACCATCATCATTATCATTATCATTACCATCACCATCATCATCATCATCATCATCATCATCACCATCACCATCATCATCATCATCATCACCATCAACATTATCGTCATTAACATCATTATCATCATCATCCTCCTCCTCCTCCTCATCATCCTTATCACCTTCATCATCATAATCATCATCACCATCATCATCTTCATCATCAGCATCACATCAGTATTATTTTCATCATCCTCATCATCATCTTCATCATCATCATCATCCTCCTTCTCCTCCTCATCATCCTTATCATCATCCTCCTCATCCTAATAATCATCATCCACATCAATATCTATCATCATCATCATCATCATCATCATCATCATTATTCTCCTCCTTTTGCTCATCATCATCATCATCATCCTTCTCCTCCTCCTCACCATCATTACCATCCACAACCTGACTTCAAATACTTTCATCATTGCTACATATAATCACCTTGAGAGGAACACCATCCTCCCGTGGTGAACCATCAGCCTTCATTGCACCCTTCTGACTCATCTTCTGTGAGCTCTCTTCTGATGATGACCTTCTACCTCCCAGACTCCTGCTTGTGCTACTGCTTGAGCTATCTTCTTCATCAGCATTGGCATACATGGCTGCTTTTACCTGGTTCAAAATCAATGGATAGAGAAAGCATTGTATTAAAAAAAAATATCTATAAATCTAACTCATACATAAGAGTTGGTGCAACTCTCATTTGTAAATTGGAAGGATGGACATTCTTGATCATTTTTATCATCATCAAAACAAAAAATATTACTAGTAACTTCCACAAATTTCATGAAAAATCTATGTCACTAGAGGAAAGGATAATTTATCCATAATGTTCAATTTATGTGTCTCTCTGTGAATGTAGTTTACAGAGAAATTGGAAAATTAATTAACAAGTAGTAAGAAAAGGTCAAAAGGACATAAATAAATAAAAACTCATTTCTTTATTGATGTGCACAATTAGATCTATATTATGTGTTAGTACTCAAAATGTCTATTTGAAAAATCAAATTTATGGTGACTACTCATACAGTGGACTGTGATTATCATTTTTAGGTTAGATTGTCAATTTAACACAGGTTTCATGTAATTACACAGTTATTTAAAAGACCTTCTTTATAAGAATGCCTTTGGATTTCAACATTTAAACAGAACTGCTACTAGCTATGCTGAATAAGCTTAATGTTTCTCCTAAACAAAGAGAACTCATTATTCATTTGAAAAATTGAAATGAATAAGAGGGAAAGGTTTTTTTGTAGTCTACTAGTTTGCATTTGGGAAAGTATGTACAAGGAAACATCAATATCTTTAGTTAATTAAAAATGAAAAGCAGAACATCATCATGGTGTCAATTGAATCAGAGGGTTTCAAGGAATGTTTTTCTTCTTATTGTCTCCTTTTTGTTTATGAAGGTGTAAGGTTAGATAAGCTGGTTAATAACATAGACTGAAGAAGAAAATAATTTTGGCCAAACTCAATACTTGCCGTCAGGGTGATGTACATGTAGGGGTTTTATTTGTTTTTAACACTTTATCAAAAGTTGGTTATATCTATACAGTGTGAGTAATACAAATGCAGTTCCAAATTCAAATAATGTAAAAGCATGTTTAATTCTTAGTGCTGTGTAGGCTCAAAACATTTGCGGATTCTTAATTCTTAATTCTTAATACTCCACTACCAAGATATCAATATCTTCATGGCTGGTTTGTCATATATTGGTGCCTGCCAATTTTTGCATCAAACTCATGAAAATCAATGCACTGCGAATATTTCAACAGTATAAAAAGTTAATCAATTTTATGGGGGAGGGGGTATTTCACTGATTAGTGGCTGTTAAGTATTAACATTTCACTTCAACTTGATATGACAAACTTCATGCTTACAACTGGATCCTCATCATCAAAAGTTACTTTCTTTCGACGCTGATAATGCAAAACATCATTGGATGCAAAATGGAGGGGTAGAGCACACAATACAATTTCTGATTAAGATAGAACATCATTTAATAGACTCCATACTTTAAATAAAATTTTTAATTTCAAGAGCAAGAAAACACAATATATGTGCAGTGTCAAATCAATTTGACCAATATTTTCCCTCTTAATTAAGACACAAGTACATGTACTATAAAACTTCAATGCTTGAATCAATGAATGATATCTATTAATACTTTTTTGTAAGGATATATTGGGATGTTTGCAATGCAGAACAAAGCTAATAGTTCACAGAAAAGAGCAAAGCATCATCTTTTTTTTTTTTTCATTTAAAAAAGTCAAAATCATTTGAGGTTAGAAAATGTCAGGGGAAAAAGTTGAGAATAACCAAATATAGATTTAGTTCAAGGGTACTAGGTCATACTATGTACTTCACATTATAAAATGGAAAAAAAAATAAATAAAAGAGGAAAGTCTTCCAAATACATGGGCAGAGTGAAGATTTGAAGACAAACTTCAAGATTTAATTTCAGGTGACAATTACTCCGCTAAATTTCATACACTAAACGAATGACCAACTTCAACCCTAGACTAAACACTGTACCCTACCCTAAACCTAATATACAACCTTATGCAACGCTTATCCTATATCTCAGGAGCAACTGTCGTGTCACCAACTCCAGAGAGACTCACCTTGCCTCCAGGTGCTATCTTTCCTGCCATCTTGTCTTTCCTCTGTTCCTCCAGTAGCTCCAATGGTACCTTGGCTGGAACAGAATCATTAGAACATCCATTGGGAGATAACGTCCTCACAACCAGCTCCTTAGCGGACAGCATCCGTAGCTTAGACTTAGGAATGTTAACACGATCAGCTAGTATTGCAAACAAAATCAAACACATGAGATTAATATTGGTCGGATTCGGGATAGGGTGCTCAAGCATTTCTAATGAGTATCTATTTATTTCAGTAAATTTGTGAGGGAAGTACATGTAAAATACATTTTTAAATATAGTTCCCGTAAAAGTATTGTAAGAGAGGGGGGGGGGGGGGGGGGGGGCTGATAGTGCTAAAGCTAAGCAAGTTGTAATATTTGATTACATTTTAAAAATAATAATAATAATATGATGTATCAATAACTTGCTTGATTTATGACTTTACCCCCTTGGTAACAATGTTATAATGTAATGGCTCAGCTATCCACCAATAACCATAATAAGACAAATTGGTTGTAGACAAAATGGCATTAGACCATACATGTGGAATTTTGCAAAACAAGCATCAGTCAAAGTGGGTTTAGACCAAATGGCAATTAACAGATAATCTGACATAACATACCTGTAGGGGACATCGTTTCGGCTACCTTGCTGCTACCAACAAAGACAGCATATCCCATGATGACAGCACCGTTAGAAAGGCTTGATGTTGTTATGGTAACCGGTAGCCATTCAACAGACACCATGGAGTCATTGGTTGATTGTCTAACCTGTACATCTAATGGGGCATCCGGTAAACCTTTTGAAAAATAATAAATTAATAACATTATTATTCATGATAAGGATGAAAACAATAAAAGTAGTGTTTACAATAATAATGATACATTTGTACATGTCATACAACAGTGATAAAAAGAATAATTCCAACAAATATGCATCAATAAAGTTGGAATCTTTGGGGAGAATGGGCTCACAATATCTTTTTGGGAAGAAAAATAAGCATGCTATGAATAGGTACTGAAGATACAAAGCAAATAATCTTCTTTGGAATATAACATTAATATATTCAAATAAAAGAGAGAATATCAATCAAAATATTTATTTACATTATTAATTTCTGATCTTTATACAGTGTGGTACGTAATCACCAATATTGGTGATCTGGCATGAAGCCATATTGCAATAAAACAAAACTCTAGAAAAAACAAAAATACCAAATTAGAAAAAATGTATCAAAAATTCATTGGTATCCTCTTTAAAGATAACTCTTTTCACAGAAAATAATTTGTATTTGAGTCTCGATCCTTCATATAAGACAAAGAGAAAATAAAGTTAATAAGTAAAGGTCTTAACATTCAAAAGTTCATTTTTTTCCAAATATTTGTTGCCAAGTATGTTGACTTTGGAAAACAATTGTTTTGTAAAAATGATTACTCCTTTACATTCTATGTATTCGTGGTACAGAGTGAACCAGCAAATCACAACATAGTATCGCCTCCACAGAGCAAGAACAGACATAAGACTATAAAGAATGACAGAGCTTAAACCTCACTAGCTCTGGTAAGATAGTATATCAGGACAAACAATATTTGTTGGGAAGACTTCATTTAAACACAAAGAAACAGGGGGCATAAAATTCAAATACTACTTTAAAAAAAAATCACCATATATATTAGCTTTGACATGTACATCTAACTATTTTTCTAATATTTGCTTGTTTGGAGGGGGAGGAAATCAAACTATTTCAACATAATCCCTGTACATTTTAAGTATCAAGGCTAGATTTCAAATATTTTATTTCCCTATTAAAGAGCAAATAATAATTACCACTTACATGTATCTTGATTATTAATGGCATTATACTTCAAAATTAACAAAAATAAAATAATAGGCCTTCTTGTGTTACAGGAATAAAAAAAAATGTCTTATACACAGCCAACATGGAACAAGAAACAATACACATAATTACATAGACACATAGAATAAGACAGCTAATACAATATAGCTATTTAAATATAACATTTGTAACATAGCCAGTGAAAAACATTTTCAAATCTATTTATCAATTATTGATTTTTCTTCTAATTCACCTTCAATCTCATAGATATGATGTGATTTAATGCTACCAAATAAATTAAAGTCAACATAATTGGAAGATTAACTTAGGAAAGGGGCATGGACTGCAATTATTCACAATTCTAACAGTTTTTGGGACCAGACTCAGAGGGTGGCAATTGGAACATAGAACAAGAATACTTGACTGAACATCACTATGGCACCATACAAACCTTGTGATGGGTCTGAATAAGATTGAATGAATGATAGTGCCAACATGAGAGAAAAAAGAAGAAAGTATGACAGATAAGACAGACAAAACAAAAATGGACAGTAACATAATTGTTCTTATGTTGTCAAATGAATACCACATTCAGTTCACCATAAGAGATAGATCAAGAGAGTCAAATAAGATGAAAGTAAGAATTTCCCAGGAGTTTTCCATTTTGTATCAGACCAGATACAAGTAGAATATCATATAATGCCAACAAAGACATATGGATAATTCCAATTTAAGAAAGAAAAAAGAATGTAAATTAAACAGAGGAGTAGAACCAAGTATGAGCAAAAGATATGTCTAATAAGGTAATAAAATTAAGAGCTAGAAATGTTCATCATTTACAGTTAAGAAGTCCTTAGAAACTTAATAAAGCTATTATTCACTATATTCCTAAGAACATATTCATTCCCGACTTGATGTCATCTGGATTTAACAGGGTTTTGAATTTCAAAAGTATAGGAGGGGGGAGGGGGGTCAAGTGTAGTTAAAAATCTGAAGGGTTTCTAACTCAATCTCAATGGAGTTCTTGTTTGTTGGGGGAGGAGGGGGGGGGTTGGGGGCTGTGTGCACCACATTGTGGTGCTGATTATCCCGGGTAGGGTGTAGTGTATTTCAAATGTATGGCTTCATTATGTTATGATTTTTTTTATTGAGTAATGTGGATATAAACTTTGAGCTACCTCCCCCTGGAGAGTTTAAACTCAATCTCAATGGGAGTTCTTTGTTTGCTTGGGGGTTGTCCACCACTGCTGTCTGGCGACGGCTTTTAGCCCTGACATTGATTCGGTTAGACGAAGAGGCTGTGAGACCTGAGGCAGGGAGAATAAAAAGAAGCATTGTTAGGATATACAATACTTGTGAACATTCCTGATAGCATTTTCAGGGCACAACTATCCCTGGACAATTACCCCCTGGACTCAATTACCCCCCCCCCCCAGAAATAGGATTATGGGTAGTGTGTAGGTTAAGTGGTAAACCATCTGATAGAATGAATAAGAAATACACACATTCTAGCATTATAAGAAATAGAAGGATAACACATTATAATTATTATAAGAAAAAGATTAGCATAAAGAAAAGAGAAAGAGAGAGGGGGGGGACGTTCAGATAGAAATAAAATGCCAGAGACATAGTTAAAAAAAGGAGAAGAGAGGGTTAAAGCCAGACGGACAGATTAGAGGGGAAGAAGATTACTGGTATTAGTCCCAATAGAGTAAGAAATAAAAGTAAGGAAAACTATAACAATGGAGCATGGAAGAGAAAGAAAGAGAGAGAGAGAAGAGAGAGAGAGAGAGAGAGAGAGAGAAAAAAAAAAATGTCAGAGAATGTAAGCGAAAAAGGAAGAAACAAAACAGAGTAGACAGGATTAGGGGGAGGTGAGAAATAGAGATAGGAGAGAAGGGATAAAAAGATAAAAATGCAGAGATGACATCCACTTCTCAACAGAAAAAAAAAAAAGCAAAAAAGAACAAGAAAAAAGAGAATTAGGGGAAAAAAAGATTAAAAATAATGTAACCAAAAAAAAAGAAAAAAAAAAAAAAAGGAGAGAAAGACAATTGCAGAGATTACATTGATACAAAGAGAAAGAGGCCGAGAGAAAGGCAAGTTGAGAACAAGAGGAAGAAATACCAACACTCACCTGAAAGAGAATACTTGTAGATGCCCGGTTTGACCGTGCGTACTTCTTCGCCGTTAGCGGAGACGACGTGTGGAAGATTGGTGTTTGCTGGAAGCCAGCTGATGTTAGCCGAACTAGGACCAACATTGGAAGCCTTCAGATTAGTGGGAGCCATCGACGCATCTTATCAAGAGAGATATAAATAATAATAATAATAACAATAATAATAATAATAATAATAATATTTATCTATAATGGAAGATTGGTATTCGCTGGAAGCGAGCTGATGTTAGCCGAACTACATGTAGGACCAACATTGGAAGCCTTCAGATTAGTGGGAGCCATCGACGCATCTTATCAAGAGAGATACAAAGAGAGAGGAAATGATATATTAAGTTCTGCTTCAAAAGGCAAATGGCCTGTGTGGTTCAGATTCAGATTCAGATTTATTTGGTTAAAGATAAAAATCAAGAAACAATCACTGATATAACAATGTAGTGCATAAAATGCCAGAATTGCTACAAAAATTTTTTAAGAACTTGGAAACAAGCAACACTCTGATATAACACCAGAAATTTAACAACAGATTCATATGAAAATTCAAGAATTAATGAACATTAAAAAAATAATCAGTATCATTTTACAAATTTTGATAAATTAATACCAAAATATTAAGTTATCAAAATGCATGTAATATTCCCTTCCACATATTCAATTGATTCTTCTTCTTCTTTCTCGCTTATGTACTGTAATTGTTACATAATTTTCTGTAATTGTTACGTTATTTATACATCTAACCATCCAGAGGGAAAATGTGACTCTCTCTCTCTCGCACACTTACCCCTGCCAATTACGAGCATGCACGCCGCCTCCTCCGACATCCCTCTCCCCGTGACGGTTCGCACCGAGATGCGGTACGTCCCCGTCGGTTCCACGTTCTCCACCAGTGCCCTCGTCTTGGCTCCTTGCTTGGTGGCAGTGCGATACTGACCGTCTACATAGACACGGAACTCCAGGATCTCCTGTAGGGTGACCGTGTCTGGCGCCACCCAGGACATGATCACGCTATGCTTCAGCTGACGGTCAAGGGTCAACTTCCTCGGACAGGGAACTGTCAATGACAAGGACAACATTGGTGATTATCTTACATCAGTAAGGCAATGTTTGGTGTCATGTACCGATTTTCTTGCCTTTTTCAACTAAGGTTTCTGTGACATTTGTTTGTTTGTTTTTTGTTTTTTTTGTTTGTTTGTTTGTTTGTTTGTTTTTTTTTAGAGAGAAAGGCCAATTCTGCTTATTTTCAGATTTTAGTCATATCAAAAGCAGACTGCTTAAAAAAAAAAGAATTAAAACTGAAAGTAACAAGATGATATCACTTTTAAATTACAAAGGATTGTAGTGATAAAATGGGGAGGAGGGAAGGACTAGCCATGTGCTGAAAAACTTCAACAACCATAGGTGCAATCAACCTACCAACATAAGACACATCACTGCTAAAATCACTGAATGATGCAAGGCTGCCCTCATCACCACGACGACCTGCTGCATGATGGTTGTCATCATCCTCGTCTACCTCTGGTATATCTTCAAGGTCACTAGGATGGTCACTCTGTGCTCGGGCAAAGGCTAGGTCACCTACAGGTACAAAGAAATCAAACTTAATTCTTCTTTTTTTCCTTGCAGTATGGTACAGTCTACTGACGGTGCATTATCGTACTGTGTGCTTGTAAAGTGCTCTACATTACATGTACAGTTAATTTATATGTGCAATTAAAAACACTCCAAAGCTCGATGAAGTTTCACGAACTGCACCATCTTTTTAAAGAGCTCAAATGAGATGCAATTGTTGGTGGTAGGTGGTAGATAGTTCCACAACCGGATAGCATCTGGGTAGAATGTACATTGGACAGGTTCATCAGTAAGTAATCCAACATTTCCAACATGTACTTCAAGTAGAATTTTCTATGGGATTTATTTTGTCAAAGATTTATATTGAGAGATATGGTGCTAAGTTCATTCCGAAAGTAAGGAATTCAATTAGTGTCAGGAATCGGCCATCAAATACATGTATATACTGCCGGAGCATGTGTTGAATATAAATCCATCTGCAATTATCTTTGTAAAAAAAAAAAAAGGATTCCCCAATAGAGACTTCATCAAAATTATAATAAACTAACTATCAGCATCACAAAATGATTAGGTAATTTGGATCACCAAAACTGCACCCCTCCCCCTCCCCCCAAAAAATCATCTCATCAAAAACAACATCTCTAAAATGTGACATACATTTATATTCTAAAAAATCCCAATTTTTTTTCTCCTTTGATCTGATTTCAATTTATACATATAAATTGCTTTTCTAAAAAATGTATCGTATATAAGGAAATACGACGAACCTGAAAAATGGTTCATGTTGGAACGCCTTGCATCTGAATCCTCACTGTTGAATTCCATATCACTCAATGGATCTTCTATTATGATAAAATAAACAAATGAAGAACGTTTACCATGTACATCTACGAGTATCTTGTCATGTGTTTTATCATTACTGTTATTACTGTTGGAATTGTTATAACTATTCCGACTTTTGTTGAAACATTATAATTATTGTTATCATTATCATTATTATGATTATGAATATGATTATGGTTATTATCATCATCATCATCATCATCAAAATCACCATCATCATCAACATCATCATCAAAATCACCATCATCATCAACATCATCATCATCACCATTATTCTTCAGACAACTGTTGATATGGCTGAGAGTGAAAGTTAGTGGTAAGAGAAGAAATTGAAAATCAAAGCGATCGATTAAATCTGATCTTTTGTGTGGTTATATGAACTTTAAAAAAAAATATGGTTAAATAAAAAAATTTAAAAAAGGCTATGTTCATGTTAATTGTAAATAACAAAAAAGAAACAATTAGTCATGAATAATCAGAACAATTATGTAATTCAGCGTAAATCTGTATCATCTATTAGATGATGCAAAAATATATGATTGAAGACCTCATTTCCTTTCTTATTTCATCAAACCATTAATCGCGTGTCTTTCATTATCTTTGCAATTTCTAACCAAGATCTATTTCTCGGAATATCAAATGATCAATTACCCTTGCTAATGCAGGAAAACGATGATAATCATAATAATAATGACAAAACATGATAAGTTAAAACAAAGATTTCTCTCCATTTAGTGGAGCCATATATCAGATCAAAACACAGCATTCATGCAATTCATGTCAGTGTGGTCCTATACATTGAATTTCATCTCGGTACATCTATGGATGCATGTGATTCAAGCATGAATGATTATGGCATGCTTGACAGAACGTGAAGTCAACAAGAACAAAAAAAAAAAAATGGTTTGCACATGGCACCTTCTTCTTCGTTCATTGGAGATGGTTTGATGGGCGTGTCTTCGCTGGTTGCTATGACAGTGGTTTTGATGGGCGGAACCTTGGCGATCAAGGGTGCGGCCTTTGGTGCAATCTTACGACTGCTACTGTCTGTGTCTGTGAAGCAGGATGGGGATGTGGTGGTTGGGGAGGGGTAGGCGTGGAAGTAAAGAGGGGATGGGTGGAGCAGGTTCCATAAGGATGGGTGAGATACAATGTAGTCAAGCAGACATAGCACAAGAAAATGGATGTTTTTTTTTTGTTTTTTTTAATGTATTCCAATATTGGGGGTGGGGAAGGGGGTTGTCAATCATTTATTGCCAAAATGCACATGCGACGTATGATCATTGTTTTGGTAGGAAGAGTGAAAATGGCACATGTATTCAAAGGTGATTCAATTAAACAAAATATGTTCAAAAGGGCATGTAGATACAAGTCATTCCAAATTATTGGCATATTCATCATGTTTTGCAAACAAATTGTCCACATGGAATGGAATTGAGATTAATTTGATTTTACAGAAACGTGTATAATTTGGTTTAAAAAAAAAAGGGGGGGGGGGTTGAAGTCCAAGAACAAAATGCACAGGGTTAGCAGTTAGTTGAGATATAACAATGATGTTACGTGATTTATTAGTTATCATAACATGGGGTGCAGAGGTGGGTTAATGCAATACAGAGTTAGATGCATGAAATTGCAGTGGTTTTAGGATGGGTGACGGGTTAGAGAGAAAGTGATCGTGGGTAAAAATGATGAGAAATTAAGTGAATAATGTTATTAATGTTAATAGAATAATGATGCATGAAAACATGATACTGGTATTAAATGCAATACAATACTTTAAAAGGTGCATATTGAATTCGATAAATATCAACATTCTTGAAAATACAAACTTAAACATGAAAGGTAAATTACTGCAAATTTATTTTTAACAAATTTTTGCAAAAAATAATAATAACCCTGGATCTCTATAATACTGCTACTTCCCCGAACAATTATCAGAGCTTATTACACTCAAAATTTAAAAGGATGTAATTTCCCATTCGATTAAAGCGTAGAAAGTGGAAAGTATTTTAAATCTTAAAAAGTCTAACATTCACATATTGTCATAGAATCCACCTAAATCTGATACTGTAAATATAATCCAGGAGGGTCAAATAAAACCTCATCAAGATAATAGTGGCTTCGACTCATCAGACTCATCAGAATAAAAAAAATAAAAAATAAAAAAAATAGAGAGGGAAAATCAATAGTAACAAGCAAAGTTTGTATTGGTCTAGTCTATCCTTTGTAATGCCCCTGTAGTTTTATCAGGCATTATTCAATGGAACAAAAAATATTATTATAATTATTATTAAATAATATCTGAAAGAGATTTAAAATAAGATTAAGTATCCACTCACCATCAGCCTGTGATCCATTATATTGCATGAAATCAGGAAGGTTCTCCTCTGTTAGGAAATTAAAAATATAAATATATATATAATTATATATATTATGTAAATGGAGGATAAGTATCTGTTGCATTCTTCAAATATCACTTTCACAAGCCTCGATCAAAGCAACCAAAAGAGAAAGATAACATGCTGATGATCCATGCAAAACCTGTATAAAAACCAAAGCTAGTATGGTATGTCTGACTTTATAAACCTGGGCCTGTCTTTTCAAGAATTGTGACTGCTGTCAATCGATAACAACTAAATATCAACTGTGAATCTCTGTATATACGAGATAGGAGATAATAAGTTTGCGATTGACTGAAGTACTGTATTCACTGTTATTTTCGCACGATTAATTTTTCGCGCTGAGCGGCCTCAAAGCATATTCACAGGTTCTTGAATTCGCGCTGCATGTTCTTAAGCTCGCAATTGAAACCATTCAATACATGCATAGGAAATCATGCCTATATATTCGCAGGTTTTTAAATTCGCGCCTGTCACTCTCTGCGCGAAATCCGCGAAAATGAATGTACTGGGAATATTTCCACGAATACAGTACATGTGCTTGCAATTGAAATAGTTCAAACTGAAATGTTTTTGTGAGACAGGTTCCAGGATGATGAATCTAAATCTACATGTATGCTGGGGTTTGAAAAGTTATGTAAATAAATTTCATCTAAATAAAAGGAAGCTGGGTTGAAAGATTCACATGATTCTAAAGTGAAGGTACAATGAGTATGATCAAGAAAATGTATGTCTTGGGCTGAAAAAAAATTAAGAAAGACCTGATTTATAGACTCTATCAAAGAAGAACTGGTGAAAACTAGAATGATAAATTGACATTGACAGCACAATCAATTACGTTTCCTCTGTTTCCCCATATACAGAAAAGCTGAAAGGAGAAGAAAAGAATCTGAAACCCTTTTTTAGAGGAGAAATTTCAGATGCTGTTTTGAAAAGATGACAAAGGGTATGGGAAAGTAACAAAATGAAAGCGAAAAAAAGAGAAATAAAACAAAGTCAAAAGCCAATGAAGAATTTTGTAAAAGATGAATGCAAAAAAACCCCCTAAAACAAATGAATTTAAACAATGTGTCAATTGGGAGAAACAAAGCAGATGAAAATTAGTAAAAGAAAACAAAGGGGAAGGAAGATGCAGTGATATCAAAGACCCGTTGAAAGGTATTGTAAATGAAAAGGGATGGCAAAAGAACATTTAAATAAATAAAATCATAAGAAATTAATCATGGTAGGTAGTGATGTCGATGACGATCTGTGCGCCTAAATTTCAATCAAAACCACTCTATGAACCAAGGGTCTGTTGAGAATGCCACAAGTGTGTAGATGAGAAAGATGGTGCACATTATCTGGTAGCATTCATGGATAAACGGCAAATTTTCAAAAGTTTGCGTGGATTGGACAAAAATGATTGGATTGTTACCTCCATCTTCTCCTAACAGATAATTAGCATCTTGGGAAATTGATGGAGAGTACAGACAAACACAAAGAAAAATTGATAAGGTTTGTTTCTCTTCAAATCTCTCAAGAGCAGTTAAGAGCTTTCTATCATCTATGGTAATGCAGGGAGGTAAATTACCACTTGGACTAAAGCTACTTTTAATAATATGCTAGTTTGGTCTCACTCCACATGGTCCAATTCAATTTCGTATAAGTACCTTTTGGTGTAATTGCCATTCAGTAAATTCCTGTACAAAACTGGTAACAGACTAATTACACATTTGGGAATTAGACAAAAAAAGCAATTAGACCAAAAGGTAATTAGACGAATTTGCATTAGACCAAATGAGAATTAGACCAATTAAGTTTGTATTAGACCAAATTGTTCATAGATCATGGTTTAGCCCATGTGGTATTAGACAATCATAGAATTTGACCAACTGATGTTACACCAAGTAGATGTAAACCCACATAGATACAAAGGCTGTATCTACACTACAAATTATAATTCAATTTCTTCTAAATTGCTACATCTGCCTATATTTGAGATGAATATTTGCAAAGTAATGTAAAAATTATAAAGGCAGTAGAATAACTACATAAAAGGAAATCCTGACAAGGTAATATACATGTACATGTAAATAAAATATATAAAAATATTGCAAAAAGACACAAGCGAATTCAAGAAAGACCTCCGGAATCTTGGCATCCCCTTTTCTTTAAAAGAAAACAAAACCCAAGGAGAAAATCAACCATGTAGGAAGAGCAAAATGAGAGAGGTACTCTTTTAAAAAAAAAAGTTTCAGTAAAATCGGTTATAAAATGAGAGAGTTGCAGAAGTTCAAGTCAACAAAGGTATGAAAACAGAGACAAAGTGCAAACTTTAAAAAAAAATAATAATAAATTGATCTACATATGTTTGAATTTTTTTTTTTACCATTGAAAAGATAGTGTAAAGTAAGAAGAGGTTTTTACCTGCTATTCTTTCAATGAAATTACATGGAACAAGACCTCTTCTCCCATCCATTAGTTCACCTTCATAGAATCCATCCTAAAAGAGAAAATAGAAACTTTTCATTACTACAATATTGTGATTAAATCTTATTTTACTTTTCTTCATCATTATATATCATTGTCACTATTATCATGCACCATCCTCACAAATCTGCATTGTCTTTAAAATTATCATGACCAATTGAACATAGTCTTAACCATCATCACCATGATCATTATAATTTCAGGTTTAACTTTCTCCACTAATCTTTACTTTGAAATAATTTCATGATTTTTAAAAAACTTCTTATGCATGTTTGCATGTCTATACCTACACATCATAGTAATTTTACATTAGCTTCATTAATTTATCATGCTAGTATATCTTTTCTTTTCATGTCTTATCCATTTTGCTTTTAATTACTCTGCCTTGGAAGTATTTACATGTTCCTAGGTCAGAGAGGAAGAATCTAAGGTCACAGCAATTAATGAAGCTCTATCCTTGCCCAGGCTGTCAAGCCATATGTACCTAGAACTAGCTCTATACAATGTATCTTGTTCACAATGTACTGCTTTTTCTGCCAAATTGATAATAAATATACAAATAAATCATCATCTTCAATATCATTACCTCATCAGGATCACCATAAACATATATATAGTCGCCCGCCGTTAATGGAAGCTCGGAATCAGAGTTATCATTTGGGGAGTCTTGGGAAGGGTCGTAGTTGTAACGAGCGATAAAGACAGCCAGCTTGCTGATTGGTCCTGACGATACTGACGCATGGTGGAGCTTGTTCAGTAAGACCTGGTCTATCTTGTCGCTTAGATCGTCTAACAGATCTCCTGGCTCGCTTAGAGAATCAGCCTGAAAATGCAAAGGTGATAGTAATATGATCAGATTTTTCTTTGTGCGGGATGAAACAATGCAGAACATCCCTCTTGTTGACCGTTAATTTCTATCGTTATTGCATGAATGAATAAAAACATTGTATGATTAGAATCGTTGTATACATTTCAATATGGTTCTTGTTTCACCAGTAAAAGAATCAATTTATTGCAGACTGATAAACAACTATGGTTCATTCCACTTTGTAAAAAAAAAAATCACAGTATGCAATGGGTTTACATTTGTAAATACTGTTTTATGAATAGAAATACAAAAAGAGAAAAAGTAATATATACTGACAAAATCAAACACAGGGGAAAAACAGAGAGAGAGGGAGACAGTGAAAGAGATAGGGAATTGGGGATAGGGAGGAAACACAAAGATAAAATAAGAAAAAGAGAGATATCAAAAAGAGATTCATAACATTTTCCCTTACCTGACCATTTTTGGCAGCCGATCTTTGTGAGGTCTCAGACCCTTGTGATGAATCAGCTGCATCTATTTAAAAAAACAAATAAATATATAAAAAAATAGATAAACTATCTGCATGATTTTAATCATATCCCTACTGACTGCACCCAAACATCAAAATGTGATGTTCCGAGTTTAATCAAGATGAAAATGTTGTGAAGATTCTGCCCAATGTGAACGCCTCTCTAAAGAGGGACGATGGTAATAAATCTGTCTGAGTTGATGAGGAGTGAGGAGTCCCCTGGGAGGGCAGGACAGACATGGGTTATCTCTAGATCCTGGGAGAGTGAAAGAGATGCTAATGTATTAAGAAGCGAGGAGGCTGGTTTAAGGATATTCGTTTGCAGGAGATGGGTAGAGTTATAATGATGATAATGATGACGATGATAGTGGTGGTGATGATGATGATAATGGTGATGAGGATGATGAGGATGATGATGAGGATGATGATGATGATGATGATGATGATGACAACGATGGTGATGATGGTAATAAAGGTGATGATTATGAAGACTGTGGTGATGTTGATGGTTACGATGGAAATGGTGGTGATGATGATGATGATGATGATGATGATGATAAAAAAGAGAGAAGAATGAAGGGGAAAAAAGAAGAAGAAGAAGTAGAAAATGATGATGATGATGATAGTGATGGAAAAGAGGAAGAGGAGAAGGAAGTGGATGATGGTAATTGATATCTCATGATAAGAAACGCTGAGAAAGCAGTAGAAGCACACACTCAGAGCTGCATAATAAAATCTAACTAGAAAGAAAGCTAGCTACCATACAATTCTCTTGAGACAAATCTATAATTAATTTGACTGTCAGTGTGATTTATACTAGACAAGCAGAATGAATGGATAAAATGAACATTTTAAAGCTTAATAAGAGAACTGAATGGTAATCAAAACAGTTACATATGGCAACTTATAAAAATTAATACGAACTGAAGATAAGGATAACAGCAACATAATAAGAGAGAAGAAGAAAAATAGATAGAGAAAAGAAATCGACAGTCTATATGCATGATGTCCCAACGCCAGCTTTTGCAGTCAATTTCTCTTGGGAGGTGCGAATAGCTCAAGCTGTCAGAATGTATTACTCTGATGAGCTGAACAAACCAACAAGAGTGAGACAGAGATAGATAGAGAGAGAGAGATAGAGAGAGAGAGAGATAGATAAAGAGAGAAAAAGAGAGAAAAAAGAGAGAGAGAGAAAGAGAGAGTGAAGAATAACCTGTGGCTCATCCTCACAATCACAATGCTGATTCAAGCGATGTGTTAATGCACAGCGGAGAAACCTCAGATACATGGCATGGGGCTCATATAAATTACCATTGCATAAAGCACATAGAGACTACTCGAAAAATTATAGAAGCCAATAATTTCACATACAGATATTTTGGTGATTTGGGGCTAATTGGGAAAATTTGCAACTTTTGTGATGTTTCCATTACTATAAATAGCCTTACATAAAGTGGAAACTTTCACAGAGACCAACAAGTTTTGCAGAAATAACCAAGTACACATTAATCAAATGGGCATTTTGCTGGACAGATTAAACAAACTTACTTTTACACGACTAAACATACTCACATACATACTTTTTAAGGAACTTCAACATATTGGCAACTGATGAATAAATACATTTCATACTAAAGCCACATACCTTGTGCTTTTAATTTAGGACCTGAAGCTGTGGCTGTTGCTTGAGATGGCGCTCTTGTTACGAGGGCTTCTTCAGCTATCCTCTTCCAGTCTTCCTTCTCTGCTTCTTTACTTCTTACTGTAGTGGAGCCATGTGATGAACCAGGGTTTTGACCCAATGTTGATCTGCTGGGGTATGGAGATGTCACAGCAGAAAATTTAGTGTATGGGACTACATATTAAATATTTACATCAGATGCGTCAATATGTAGGACAATTCAATATATTTTTACAACAGATACTAAATTGTTTGGATTACAGATACTGTTAATGCAGGCATCCAATTAGAAGTTTAAAAAATTAAGACATAGCATGGAAACATATAGAGAAATACCTGTCTATATTCTATGTTTTTTATCCCCTATTTTTCTTTTCTTATAAGCACATAGAGATGCCTCGGCAATGGTAACTGCTATAAAATTAAAAGAATTGTAATATTATCATTATTATCATTAAAGTTTTCTTGTGTCTTATAATTGTATACATCTATTTTCTAAGGGCTAATTTCTGGTAATAAAAGAGGAAGTATAATATTTTCTCGAAACAGCTAACAGAACTTCCTAGTAATGTTATATTTCATTCGCCTCAACCATGTTTACAATATCAGAAGTTTGGTCCAACCATCACAACACGAATACAGTCCTTACCTAGGCCCGGAGGTTGATGCTAGCGTCTGCAACTGTGAGTGTGTCTGCTGTCTAAGACCACTCAGCTCAGCAGCATTCCTGCCAGAGTTCTGCCGGGTCTCCAGCCATTGCTTCTCCAAGTCCTGCACCTTGTGCTCTAGTCTGGTCACCACATCTCGGTTCTGAGTCATAACCTCATCTTGTGCCTTAAAGAGAACATGAAAGTAAACAATGAAAATAAAATAAAAATACAAAATATCATTTCTTGGTCATCTGCTCTTCAAATTGTAATAGGTGTCAACGGAAAGAAGAAAATTGAAGCGATGCACTGTTCTCCAGTTGTTAGCTTTCACCAGGAAAAATGACTGACCGTTCAAGTTTTTTATGGGACACACTGTACAACATTGCTCATGTCAGTGGCCTCATGCCAAAAAGGGCCCTACCATTTAAAAAAAAAATTTTTTTAATAAAAAAAAAACTTGTGTAAAATATAATATTGTATTTGCTGTTATTTTTGCACGATTAATTTTTAGCACTGAGGGGCCTTAAAGCATGTTCACAGGTTCTTGAATTTGGGCTGCATGTTTGGAATTATGCAATTGAACCCTCCCAATACATGCATAAGAAAGCATGCCTTTATATTCGCAGGTTTTTAAATTCGCGCCTGGAGATCTTCACACGATATCTGCGAATATTTCCAGGAGTACAGTATGCCTTTGAAAATGATAAGGCCCTTTGGGCATAAGGCCGACAATGTATTCTGTTGTAGCTACCATATATATATATATTAGGCACCATCAATAAAAAATGGCTGATAATATAGATCAGTTCATTAACCCCACAATCTCATTCCAATCACAGAGTTAGTACATGTCCTCTACTGACAACCAGAAGGACGTTAGAATCATCATACTTATGCCCTTACGCCTCTCAGCAGCTAAAAAGCTTGTTCCCTTCAAAGATACCCTACAATGTCAAGTAATAAATTGCTTCAATTACTGCCATGAGATAAGAGGGTTTTCAGGGGCCAGTGGATTGGAGGGTACAACCCCTCTAGGCTTTTCACCTGTAAAGCTGTAGACTAGTGAAAGAGATTCAAGTCCTCATTAAATTAAATAATCCCAAAGCACTTCCCACAATGCAACAGTTTTAATCTAAGCCACTTTGCTTCTTCCTCTTCTTTTCTTGCCCTCAACAAGCCTGTACTGTAGAGCTAAAATTCTCTTGAGGGTTTTAGTTTTGCAAATTTCACCAGTCAGTCCTTGCAAAGATTTTCTCTTCAATATAAGTGATTGAGGGTCTATGGCAATGAAAACATCACAAAAACTGCAAAAACTATGCTCTCTCTCTCGAATTTGCCCACCTAGTCCAAAATCATGAAAATATTGGCTTATTCAGTATTCTACAGGATGTGTAATGTAAAGCATGGAAACACCCTAAAGTTTTGAGTTGTCCAGTCTAAAAATCAGGCAAATACAGCAAATATTGGCATCCCTATTGCGAATAGTTTCCCAATTACGAGTCGGTTTAGACTCGGTAAGCGGAGTATGTCATAGGGGTATTATGGGAAGTTCTTGAACTCCCTCTACAGGTCCATCACCTGACATATGGTCTGCTCGGTAGGAAGTAATAATGAAGTTACATTGATATGATACCATGATGGAGGTATCATTCCAAGCTTCTTACTTTGACCATTTACATCTTCTTTTCCCTCTCTTTAAAGGCAGATTTTGAGTTTGTTTTGGACTGGTAGGAAGTACAACTAACATTAGAGTGACTAAAAAAAAAATCAAATATTAAGATAAGGGAAATATAACAGTAATGACATGTTTATGAGATATTATGCCTTAATGCACTCTCCAATTCAAGTACTGCTTTTCTCAGTTTACGTTTTGTGAATAATGATCATAGATAATAATTATATTGGATGGCTTTACTAAATGGGATACCAGAATATTCCACTCGTTAGGGTCAATATTGCACTCATCTTTGATCCATGCAATATTAACGTCAATATTGCACTCATCTTTGATCCACGCAATATTAACCATAACTCTTGGAATATTCATTGTATCCCATTCTCAGCCGTCCAATATAATATAAATATTACACATATAAAAGTATTATATATATTCTAATTTCAAATATTTCATTCAACTTACAAAACTAAGGTTCTTTGGAATATACAGTGAAAGGAGACTGGCATATTGAATCTTTTATGAAACACAATCCAATACTTCAATAATAATCTAATAAGATTTTTATTCTGAAATATTTTTGGCTTCTGACAAACAAAATATAGATGTGATTGGTATTTAAGATAGGCTTATAGTTTTGCCAGAGGAAATATGGTTTCATTTCATGCAAAACAGGACAAACAATGTACTAGAAATCATTTTCTTTGTTAAAAGCCTGGACTGTTGCTTTTTACATAATTTCCTAATCTAATCATCAGACTTTATAACACTTTTCTGAAAAATAACAGTTTCAAATTCACCTCTAGAGGCAGATTTTTAATTTCCAATTATAAATAATGAACTGATATCGTTTCACATGCCTGTTGGGGAGGTTAAGCACATCCCAAAATGATGAGATTTTGAGTAAAGGACAGAATATCTATAATGATGGATTAGCAAAGATGTTATCAGTTCGATGAGAGGAGAAAGAAGATGGCATAGAAAGAAAGAGAATGAAGAAGAGATAGCAGAGCAGAGTGATGGCAAAAAGAATTGGATGAGAGGAGAAAGAAGGTTCGAAAGAAAGAGAAAGAGAAAGAGATAGAAGAGCAGAGTGATGGCAAAAAGATAGGAAAGAGGTTGAAATCAATTGAGATTTACAACAAAAAAGAGAATAATGATTAAACAGACAAATCATATAGAAAAGGAAAAGAGAGATGGGGAAATCATAAGACCAATACCACAACAAATGATACAGAAGAAAAAACAAGTAAAGAGAAAAGGGCCGAGGAGAAATACTAAAAGGAATGGGAAAAATATGAAATCAGATCTCGAACAAGATGAACAAGAAAAGAATTGAAACTAGCTCCCCATCAGACATACGATTGAAATCCATTACAAATTTCAAAGAACAATTTTAATTGGATGCTGGTCAGTCTTTTGAACAAAAAAAAAAGGCATGCAACAATAAATTTCATTGGCTATTGCTATTTTTCGATTGATTGGACACCTTTTATTATGGAACTAAGATGGGCTGAAACAAGACAAAGATCGAGGCAAGTTATATGGAATACAATACGGGAGAATAAATATGGAAACAGTATGAACCTATATCACACAAAAATATAGACCTCGTCTTTATCACTACCCTAAAAAAAAAAAAAAAGGTGCGCCACTTTAATCGCTTGAGGGAATAAGTGAAATTACTTTGATTACATTTGAAGTCTAGCTCTCTATGCCCATCAAAAAGAGAGCATGGTCATATGTATTGCCCTCTAGCACTTACACCTGTAAGGTGTAAATGAAAAACTAGCATTAAATCCTCCTAAATTGGCTGTTTGAGAGACAGAAGGACCTTCAGACTATGTTCAATTATAGGACTTACAGCCTTAGTAGACATGTGTTGACTAAATCACAGAGAATGCAAAAAGGGAGTGAGTGCAAAAATGGGAAGAAAAAGCAAAGAATCAGTGGCATAATTTGCTGTTATGTACCTCTCCCTTCAAGAATCATGGAATATTATTATTTTGTTCAAATAGACTAAGGGCTTCATCTTTATACCCACTAAATGAATGGACCCTTTCTCTATTGCAATGTAGGATAGGCATATCGTCGGTGGGGTGATAAAACCTTGTATCTCAAATTTTTGGCAAAACTACTTTTTTCTGTTAATCTCCAGATAATAAGGCAAGTGATGTATTGTCCATCCAAATCCCAACATTATTACCCAAAAGATGAAGCCACCACAGCTTGTCAAAGGAAATGCAATCCAGTACATTATAGTGCACTGGCTGCCATGTTATGTTTTTTTTAGATACAAGGTTTGAGCACCACACCGACAATATGAGCATTATGAGTGAACATCCTCATGATTGTCAGTAGATAATACTTGAGAACGTAGAGAAGGAATTTGTTTTGTTTCTGAAGATGTGACATCTGATATGTCATCATCTGCTGTATTATAATGACTGAAGGTATCAGATAACCATCTTGGAATATCAAACAGTGTTTCAAAGTATGATCATACTGGGTTTATCATCTTCATCTCTTCTTAAGAAATCACTCAACAATACATCGTACTTTGAGAGTAAAGGCTTTTTAGGATGATTTGCGTATGAATTGCGGATTGTTTGTTTTGTTTTTGTTGCGGATGAACAAAATTTGTATACGCAACTCATGCGCAATTAATCCTCCCGTCAGTGGGACCGGGCCTTTACAAGGCTGCTAACTCATGTTCCTTTAGACAGATCTAATGTCATTCTAGCGGTCACGAAAAATCATGGGTTGTACTTTTTGTGACTCAACAATCACTTGCACAATTTGCACGGGCCACCCTATTATTCTCATTCACCAGTTGTTTATAAAAAAAAATAAAAAATTAGGCTGTGGAAATGAAATATTCTGATTGATTGATTGACCGCATTAATGAATATTCATATATCTGCATACAAAATAAATTTCAGCTTTATAATAGCAATTTATTGAACCTATGAGTTCAATCCCAGCTTAAAATCAATCCCCAAAATTGCTTTTAGGAACAATCGTGACCCACGTTAGTGAATCACCCCCTGATCTCATCAGTTTTGAGATAGAAGGGTGTAAGACTACCTGTATTTTCATTTATATATTAACCTTCTGACTCTAAACAGGTATTACAGTTAGTGCTTCATGCAACCGATTGCAAGCTACGCTCTTTCTTCTCTAATTCTCTTTCTTATATTCATTCGTTTTCTAATTTGCCGTCTCTGTATCTACATGTATATAACGTATCTCTGTATACATGTTTCCTATCTTTCTCCCACATTCGCTACCACATGAAGCATCTTTAATATTCAGGAAAACTTGTTTTTCAGGTCTCTTATTACCGTTTCATTATCTCTATCCTACCTACCTCCCTCCTCTTGTAATCACTCTCTCACACATTAATCCCTTACCATTTGTAGCCTTCTGACTTTGCTGTGCATGTTTTCCAGTGGGGTGTAACACAAAGACTTACGATTGATTAAAAGTTACGATTGATTTTTTCTCGCTAGCCTCATCATGGACAGGATGCTCCAAAGTTGATGATCTTAATCCTAACCCTAGCACTAACCCTACTCTTCATCATATCAAAACCCTAATCCATGACTGTATCTGGTTTACAAATGAGGTTACTGAGAAAAAATCAATCGTAACTTTTAATCAATCGTAAGTCTTTGTGTTACACAAAGACTTACGTTTGATTAAAAGTTACGATTGATTTTTTCTCGGTAGCCTCATTTGGAAACCAGGTACAGTCATTGATAAGGATTTGGATATGATTAAGAGTAGGGTTAAGGCTAGGGTTAAGATTAAGATCATCTACTTTGGAGCATCTTGTCCATGATGAGGCTAGAGAGAAAAAATCAATCGTAACTTTTTATCAATCGTAAGTCTTTGTGTTACACCCCACAGGTCTCGTAATGCCTCCTTATGATCTTTTTCCTATCTCCCCCTTACCCTCCCCCTCTCACCCTCCCCTCCTAATCTCAACCTCTATTACTCCTCTTTTAATCTTTCTGTAACATTAATTCCATACCATTTATAGCCTTCTGAATTTGCTTTGCCTGTTTTCCATGTCTCTTAGCTCCTCCTTTCAATCTCTTTCCTATCTCACCCTACCCTTCCCCCTCTCCCTCCCCTACTAATCTTAACCTTTTCTACTCCCCCTTGTATAATCTCTCTTAATCCCTTACCATTTGCAACCTTCTGTATTCGCTTTGCCTGTTTTCCAGGTCTTGTAACGCCTCCTTATGTCTTTTCATCTCCCCTTACCCAACCCCTCTCCCACCCTCTCTCCCACCTCTCTTAATCTCAACCTCTTACAATCTCTCTCTTAAATCCCTTGCCATTTGCAGCCTTCTGAATTCCCTTTGCCTGCTTTCCAGGTCTTGTAATGCCTCCTCATAATCTCATTTCAATCTCCCTCTACCCTCCCCACATCTTAATCTCAACCTCTTCTACCCCCCTTGTAAAAACTTTTCTTAATCCTTACCATTTGTAGCCTCCTGAATTCGCTTTGCCTGTTTTCCAGGTCTCGTAACGCCTCCTCATAATCTCTCTCAAGTTGTTTGCGTTTTTCCTCAGATGCCTGCATCAGCTGTGGTAAAGATATAAAGAAAGAAGAAAAAAACACATTCATGAGTTTGGTAATGACTGGTATGTAAATCAATGCAGTCAATTCTACTCCCCTGGGGTACATTATTCAAATGCATTCAAAATGAAAGGATACTGATTTTGAAAGCTGCTTATTCGTACACTTGTAAGATGCTGTAATTCATTTGGTAGTAACAAAAAGAAAACAAGTGGGGAAGAAAAAGTGGGCAAAACAAAGATATTTAGAAGAAGAGAGAAAGAGAAACATGTAGTGAGGCAGACATGGGCAAAGAGAATTGAGATAGAAAGAGAGAGAGAGAGAGAGAGAGAGGGGAGAGTTAGAAAAGGTCCCTTGTTAGTGTAAAAACAAAAGCTATATAATTACAGTATCAACAGCAAAAAATAAAATAAAAGAAGAGAGAGAGAGAGAGAGAACGCAACAAAAAATATAGAAAAAGAAAGAAACACTCAATGAAACACTTAAACCACACACCATAGACTGAAATTATAAAGAAACAAGATGGGAAAATGCTCATTTCATTAAAACAACATTGTTTTATTCCATATCGAAACAGAAATAACTAAAAGATTCAGAGATCAATCATTTATTTACAACAAAAAAAAATAATAAAAAATAAAATAAGGAGTTCACATCTTCCGAAGATAAACATTGCCATCCAAGCTCTTCTATAGCCATGTACTTATGTTGCTGCCAATTTGTTAATTTTTAGTCTCATTCAAGAGCATGAGGGGCCTAGCACCTTGCATAATATAAAAGAAAATAAAAAACATAAAAAAATAAAAATAATGACAAAATTGCAAAAACATTAAGTTTCAGAAGTTGTAAGAGTAATCAGCACACATCATGAGGAAACCCTTGCCGTTATGTAAACTTTTGGTCTCATATCAAGAGCATGAGACACTAGCACATTGTATAAAGACAATATTGCAAAAACAATTATAGTAAGTTTCAAAAGTACTAAGATTAATCACCACACATTATAAAACTGTTGCAAATTTGTCAACTTTTTTGTTTTATTTCAAGTGCATGAGGCCCTAGCACCTTGCATAATGACAAAATTGGACTGATTTTCTGAGCAGTGCCTGAAACACTTGTCAGGGGCTACTTCAAACGGCGGCCATATACATCTTAAACCACAATAAATGTGCAATGACATACAAAAACACGAAGACATGCACGCTTCATTTTCATTCTATTTGCTTTATTCTCCTAGCGCAGACATAGCTAGCTAGCTATCACCATAAAGACTGATTACCAAGCTCTGTTTTGGAGTACACAGGAATACATTTCCTCAATTTGTACACTCAAGGGGAATAGTCCGATGGGGTTTTACAAACTGTTTCAACGAGAGGATGCGTCGCCATGTGCTTTGTAAAACGAGCGCTGGAAATTGAGCGAGGCCAGATACTTTTCCCTACCTGTTGACTTACCCATCAGATCATGTTTGCATGGCCCCGCAACGCAAATGCAAGGAAATTACAGACGCAAGGCGTGCATGACCAATGGAGCGGCGGTCTGATTGCACGTTACGTGGAACCACGTTTGCGCACTCACGTCCCCATGTCGGGGCGTCTGTCACCGACAAAGACAGGTGCAGGGCTGGTCAACATCAAAATTGATTACTTGCGTATAAAAATAGAAATAACTGTATTGCCAATCTGATAACATGTCTAGAATTTAGCCATGCTATTATGAGGTTAGCGGGTGCTATGTTTCAAACATTGCAAGATTTCAAATGACTTCGTTTGGCTTTTCATTTCATTTTTATTTAAACATATTTTTTGATTCTCAGCAAGCTTTGACACTTTTTTAATGACATTTTTATATAGGTGCATATGTGTTTCGTACAACATTACACAGTGAAAGCATACTAAAACACCAAATTATCCATTGATTTTTTTTTTTTTAGTAGCAGTGGAGAAGAGTTCTCTCAAAGACCATACCAAAGAATATTCAGAGGAAAGTCACAAATTGTGATTTCAATCAATGTAATATTACATTCATAACATTGATTGAGATCACAATTTGTATTTATGAAGGAGCATTTCTGTGAATTTCCAAACTTATTTTTCAAACATAAATAAAGGTGCACTAGTTTTTGTAATGAGAATTGGTATGAGACATCAATCAGAAATCAACAAGTTTTTAGGATGTGACTGTGAATATCTTTGTAAGATGATGCAGGGGAAGCAGATCTCAGATGATACCTATTGGTATTCTCAAAAGCTCAACCTTGAGGATCTTCAAGTAAGCTTGCTTTCAAAAAGGTGAAATTGAATCTAGGTACAGCCAGATAACATATATCCCTATTTTAAGAGCCCCAAGCGAGTGTAAGGTATGGTGTCTCTGGAAAAACTTAGGTACTCCCACCTTTTTCTTTTTCAAAAGTTAACTTATTAAATACATATCTCCTTATCATCATCTAACTCTGGTCTTTTCAAATGCAGTTGTTCATGAAAACCTGGGGAGCCAGACCAACCTTGTGGAGCTCATATTCTTTGAGGAAAAAAAATTAAGATTAACCTTAAGTCTTATTGATTCAATTGTGCATATATTTTTTTAAAGGCATTTATTCATCTTCGTAATATGTTATTTTGTCATTTTTTTTTTTTTTACAAAATTTATTTTATTGTACAGAATTTTATTTTCTATTTATCCTAATGGAAAGCTGCCTGTTATAATGTGATAACACGGATATCATTTGAATACCATTTGGGCCATGTATTTCGTGAGCCTAAAGCAAATAAAAACTCTTGAAATATGGACAAAATCAATTATTTCACATTTGAAAAGCTGATAATTCAAACAACTAACCAATAAACTATAATATATTCTGCAGAATTTCAAAACAGTTTAGTATTTTGAGCATGAGACCGCTTGAGACGACTGAGGGAATAAGGGATGGAGACATATCAAAGTCTTTCTTTGAGAACTCACTTGAATCAAGATTAAAATAAGATCTGTGAAGAAGAAAATTAAAAAGTTTGAACAGATTAAATTTATGGAACATCACTTGAGAAATTTCTTGGGTTGCAAAGAAACAAACCTCAATGATTTGGCCCCCAGAACCACCCTCTCCAATCTCAAACACACTTACTGGTTCCCTCAGAACATTCATGTTTATTCAACCATTCTGGTGAAAATATTCAAGAGTAATCTAATCGCTGTCGATGCATTCTGCTTCACTTAGTTAACCAAAGTCTTCGAGTAACCTAATCACGAATGTCACAAACACTTGTGAATGTATAATCTACATTTATCGACTGGTCGATGACTTTTCTTCGGAAAAAACAGCAGTTTTGAGAATTTCCGGCGGTTTGTTTGTCGAAGATTCCTGAAAGCACTTGTAAGCGCATTGCCCTTCTCCATATGGGCGGATGGTTGGTTGGTTGGATGGGAAGGGGATGGATGTTTATAACGTTTAGTCTGAAAGCTAAGATGTTTAGTTAGAGGTAATCAAACATAATCAAATGGCTCTCATCCATGTCTCAAAAACTAATGACAACAGACAACAGATATGCCAGAAGATTGTCCTGAACCCAAGTTCACCACAATTACCCTACACTTCAGCTCAAACACTGATTCATTTTTTCTTTCATACAATACTGTAAATCTAGGATGCTTAATTTTTATATATGTTTGGGAGAAAGAATATCTTTGAGTCAAACAATCACTGCCAATGCATAAATACAAAACAAACAAAAAATATGTAACATAAATGTTAGAGAATTAAAAAAAAAACGGAGTACCAATTGTATGATAATGTCTCTCCTACTTCTCTTTAAAAAAAATCTAAGATCCTTTTTTTTCCCTTCAATTCTGATGCCTTTTCCCCCTTCTTTTTAAACACTGTTCGATGGTCGATGATCATGTATGATAATGTATCTCCTACTTTTCTTTTACAAAAAGGTTTTATTTCTTAATTTATTTTTTTTAAACATTGTTCGATGATCCCCACCCATGCAGCTAATGGACACTTTGTTGATTTCTCCTCTATCTTTTATTCTCCATCTCCAATTTTCCTTCACATCAATACAATCTTGTCAAACTGATTCGAAATTTCATTTATTTTGCCCTAGGTGTCAGAGAGTCATAACCCCGGACATCAATTTTCTGCTCGCTTGCTGGGAGATTAGCATTAACGATCGCATCTGACAATGGATGGACCTCAAACTGGGGTAATTTGACAGAGAATTGAAATGCATGGACAGGAGCCGTATTTCAAGCCTGTCTAGTTGAATTTTTGGTCAGTTTTGATCAAAATGACAAGAGTAACGCTGGGCTCACAATTTTGAAATAAAAGAAATAAGAACAATTGAATTTCTTCTAAAGGTTCAAAATGCATGGGTAATGTCTTCTTGGGTAAGACAATTCTGCTGCCATTTGAATAAAATGGATGAATCAAGTTATCTGGAATATAAATGTACAACAAGCCTTTCGTTGTTCGCACTGTTAAAAGAAATGGGTAACTTTGTCAAGGCTTGGGAAAATCTGATCATGTTTAATGTGTCAAAGTGAAACTCTGAAAATTTCATTTTACTTTTCCTCTGTAGACTGCAGTGTTATTTTAAGGGTCCCAGGGTACTCTTATTAAATGGTGATATTCAGTCATCAATATCTCAGCAATTTAACAACCAATTGGCTTAAAAACTTCAGGCAGCATTTGTCTGACTTAAAGGTTTGCAATTATAATTACAACAGGGTCCCACAGAAAGTTGAAAAAAGAATTCCATGACTTTTCCATGACTATATTGCTGCTTTCCATGACTTCCTTTCTCTCACGGTTTCCAAAATCAGACACGTTATGATGGCCTGCACCCCCCCCCCCTCCCCACAGCCATTCCAGGGTTCCCACAGAAATTTGAAAACAGAATTCCATGACTTTTCCAGGACTTTTCACAAATTTTCCAAATTCCCTGACTTTCCAGGATTTTCCATGACTGCGGGAACCCTGTACAACATTAGCTGGAAGAGTGATCTTTTTAAGATTTTAGATGAAGTTTAACAATCCTTTAATGTGAAATGTTGCCTGCCCACATCAGCCTTATTGCAGGGAGTGAACGAGTTTCCTATCAACAAGAATGGCGCATGTCTAGGAAAGGCAATGCCTCAAGGTGCCAGACTGAATTGTTTAAAAGAAATCTTTCATTTTGTAGAGATGGAATTAGCATAATTGATTGGACTGGGAGATGAGAAGGAAATACAGGCAGGTTAACTATTCACCGCAATCCAATTCAAAGCACGTAGCTTTTCAGGATTGTCATTAGGGCAAATCTTTATTTGGATGGACAGTCATATTCACAAAGCTAATGAACAAAAGATAATAACACACTTTTCAACATTATAGGGTAAAACCAGTCAAAAAGCACAATGAGAGTATCGCTATATAAAAGACAGCATTAAATCTATATAATATCATATTATGTGCTATATAAAACTTTGAGATTAGTTTGCAGGTATGGTTTGAAAAAGGAAAAATATCAGTACTGAATATACTGTAACTAAATTTATTTCTTTATATTAAACAAGTGCATATTAAAAAGTTTGACCTGAAACTTTTCAAATTTGGTATAGATTGCTGTCTTTGGCACAAAAAACTTTAAGCCAAAAAAGTTAGTGATGTGAATACTGAATTTATTATAGCATGAACTATTTGTAAATTATTGACAAGTATTATTATTGTCTAAAGAAAGAATTTTCACTGTAAGATATCATTTCATTAGATTTTCAGCCATATCAAGGATAGAACATCCAATATCATGCACTGATAGTTACAATAAAATTGGAAAAAAAAAAATCCTTTTCAAGAAATTCTCTCATGAAGTTTATCTATCATTATTCATTAAATTTTCTTCTTTGCAAAGATTTCTTGTTTTCAGTCACTTGACTGGTCTTCATAGACATCTTTGATAAGGACATATATGTATATTTTCTTTCTTGATGTTTAGCTAAGATAAGTTAAATTGGCAAACCAGGTCATTCCATTAGAACATACCAGGAGCAAAGATAGCAGATGGACAAAAAACATTAAATTTGAGCAAGAAAATATATCAACGCAAGATCTGCAAGAAAATGTATTAAAGCACGATCTGCAAGAAAATATTACCAAGAAGGTGAATGGCTCTTGCTGGGGAAGATAAAACTATGAAATTTTAGCAAGAAAATGTATTAAAGCAAGATCTGCAAGAAAATGTATTAAAGCAAGATCTGTATGAAAATATGACCAAAAAGGTGAATGCCTCACACTGGAAAAGATAGACTGAATGACGGCAGATACTGCATGTGTCTAGATTACATGCGATTACAACAAGATGTAAAAATGTAACCACCTCAATACCTTGATCACTGATAAGACAAACACTCAAAACAACAAAACATGAATGATATTATCATATTCCCTCGAGGAAAGGAATATATGCACACTTAGTCTAAGATAATCTTCTATACACTTTCATTACCGCACATCATCTTTAAGGCTATATGAAAAATGAGTGGTTCGATGAGTAAGATAGGGTATGTTAACCGTACTGACAAAGATCTTGAATAAAGTGCCTCTTACTCTACCTAATCAGTTGAAATCAGGAAAAATGTCAGTTCAGGCGAGTACAAAATGCAGGCTGCTTCTTGAAAATGCCTTTGGGAGGTGTCTAACATTAATGTAGGAGACATCACGGTGGCAGTATCCTTGCCATTAGGGAAATGGAGCATGCATTGAGTGACTTACAGAATAATGGTTACTTCAAAAACAATGTCTGTTTATGTGTGGATAATGTACTACATGTGCCAATTGTCTTGCAGAATTTAGGATTGATATCTTCTTAGGAATACTCTTTGAAATGTATAATTTATATTGTTCTGTGCAGTAGAATATATAATTACAGGGGTAGTGCTATATAAATGCTTTATTATCATTACTATTATCATTATAATATCTGCAAGCAGATTCAAAGATGAAAAATTATGATTTTTATAAATCATTGCAAATTAATTTAACTATGAATTATTACTACATTCAAACCTTCACTTTGTAAAAAGAATCCACTTTCCCCATATTTGTTCTCCCTCTTACTATCTATCTTTCATTTTCTCCCAGTCTTTCACAGTTATATCTCTCGTCATCAAACCCTTACCCCTCCCTCCATCCCCCCATCATTTCTCCTCACTCTTACATTGACATGATGGCTTAAAAGCGGGAATTCTCTCTCCTACCCTCCTCCTCTCCCTCTTACTATTTATCCATCATTTTCTTCCTGTCCCTTAGTTTCTTTCACAATTCTATCTCTTATCATCAAACCCTTACCCCTCCCTCCCTCCATCCCCTCATTATTTCTCCTCACTCTTACATTGACACCATGGCTTAAAAGCGGGAAGTCTGGAAATAAACTATTGATTTTCCACTTAGTCAGGCAGGAAATGGAAGGACCTTTCTAACAGGAAACAGTTTAGCAATCCCAACACTTTCAACCTTGGAAATTTGTGCTCGATTGAATATGTAATGGTGTTGATTTTTGTTTTCACACGAACAAGAAGTAGTATTAAGTGGGATAGCATGGGGGCAAGAGGGCATAGGGATGGGGGAGAGTGGAGGGATGGGGGCAGGAGGAGGAGCGGTGGGGTGAGTGGGATGGAGAGACAGGATCTCAATTTATCCTAAAAATCTTAGGAAATACAGCCACATAACACTTGTGAGACTACTATAAGAGCCTCCTTCAAATATATTCTTGACTTCAGTAACGATTAAAAAATATAATAAAATTTTAACAGAGTATAATTAAAAACTTTTTGAAGTGTTTAAATCATTCTTATTTTTTTTTAAAGAGCAATTGCTCATTATTTAGCAAAATAACCAAAGCATTCCAGGAAAAGCCATGACATCAAACTACACAAAACGCACCTAACACTTGTTGGGGTATTGAATATCCTGTTGTCTTTCCATCACAAAAGGTGAAAAGTTCACCAAATTTTCTTTTAACCTTGAGTTTTTCCTCTCAAGTCTTCAAACGAACACTCCCGGAATCAGATTTGAACTTTTCAAAAAGATGAAGTCTGAATTTGTAATGAAAAAAGAGAAACTCTATACGCGCTTCCTGCGACAATGCATTTGATCTTCGACAGTCTCCTGCGCTGAATTTGGGGATTTCTTTGTAGCGGCCGATTTGAGATAGAGCAACACCTTTTCTTTCAATTCGGTTCAAGTGTGCTCGACCGCAATCCATATTTTCAGCTAACCCAGTTTTCTACGATTTCAGGAGGCAGATAAAGCGGGTCAAAACGAACCCCGGAGAGGGATTCGAGGAGGAACTGTATTAGCTTACACTCTCAAACTTACCCAAATCTGCCCCAAATCTCAGCAACAATGCAATTAAACATTCAAGTTTACGAGGGGCTTGTGTTTTCCTTGACATGCCAGCTGTAGCATTCATACTACAACCAAATCAAAAGCAAGAGAATTTCTCCCCTATCCCGTAATTTAAGGTCTTCTTGACGGTGACTTTTTTCTTAATAATCCATTAAAAATCAAAATTTTAACTTTTCTTCAGAAATATTAACATAGCTACTTGCATTATCATATCATCTAAACCCTTTTCCCATGTAGAGGGTTCCTAGTCAGTTCTTTGATAGCGCCAGTGTGCAGCCACCATGTTTGGGAACAAATAAAATCCAATATGGCATCTTCTGATACAACTACCAAAATACAACTTGCACATCATCTATTGCTAGTTTAGAACATGTATGAAACATCCTATTTCTTATCAAGATGTCATGCAAGTAAGATAAAGAGGGGAGAGAGAGAGAGAGAGAGATTGACTTTGTAAAACAATCTGTAGCATTTACTTAGTTGACACATTTGCCCCATACTCCTCTTCCCCTTAAATAACATTGGCTCAATCCTGACAGACAACAGATCATGCATTAAACATTGGAACATGGATAAACCTATTTAATTCTCTAAGCCTTAAGACATTAAACATTTGGCTTGGTTGACAATGTCTTGTCAGTGCTGGCGACAATTCTGACTGGTTTTCAGCAACTTCTGTAACTCCTCAAAGGTCAAGAGTCAAACAAATTTGGATGTGTAATATGTTCATATCTACCTCAGATAGCAGCCTGAGATAGAAGCAGTCAACATATATCTCTCTAAAACTATATATATATTAGTTAATTAGACCAATTATGCTACATACAAGGTGAAATATAAAATACAAAGTTATCTTGAAATCAGAATGATAATATAGATATATTGACTGTTATGAGAGGAATAGTGGTTTTATAGGCTCAAGGGGACCTTCCAACCTGCTATGACCCGAGGCGTAAGCCGAGGGGCCATAGCAGGTTGGGAGGTCCCCGAGAGCCTATAAGACCACTATGACTCGAATATTAAAAGCAGTCAATATATATTTTATATATGAGATCTCAACTAATCTAGATGGTCTAACTTAGATCTAACATTATGTAGCAGGCCAAGCTGCAGGCCGCGCCCCTGCCGCGCCGGGGACACAACAGTCAGTTGTTGCTTGCCGCAAATATCGGTATTCCATTTACAGTTAACTGCAGATTTGCTGTTCTTCCTGTCCAAATTAGAAAAAGATTAGCCTCTGACGTCTTGCTTTAAATAATAGTTTTAACAAACATGGCTATATCGGGCTAAACTAAACACTCGTCTGAAAATCAGGGATCTATTCTATCAATGTTTACGATGAAAAAATTGTCTGTGCTAAATTGTCTGCGATGCAAATTCATGGCAACTCTTTGCATGTAAACAAACGGGGATCGTGCTAGCTGTTGAAAAATGACTATTAACAACAACTATTGACCGATGACTATTAACCGCTCAGCCTCCCTGGCCGGGCCTGGCTAAAACTATGACCAGACTTTTGACCAATGAGATGAAAGCATTAGCTAACATTCTTAGAATGAGGTATATTATAATGATCATTGTGCTGAAGAAAGGGGCGTGATAGCTCAGATGGTAGAGCAGTAGTCGCGTAACAGGGCAAACCCTGGTTCAAAACCAAGTAGATGCACTAGTGATCTTTGGTAAGGCATTATTCCCCAATACAATTAAGTCCCTTAAACCTCCTGATTGCTTACCTATAAGCATTTTTTGCTCCCTTAGCATTGAGGTAAAATAAACCAACAAACAACACAACCAAGTAACAGCTACAGAGACCAACACATACAGAATACCACTTCTAATTCTACCTGTGATAAATGCAGTCAGAAAACATACTCTCTTCTTTATAGTAAAACAGAAGATTATTAGGGAGGAGATGAAGAACAAAGGATAATTCATATCTTGATTAAGCAGTGGAAATTGTGGGTGAAGAAATCAGACATAATAATGCTTCAACATCTACTTCTGATAGGTGCTTACACAAAGACATTATTCTTCTTCTGCAAGAACAGAAAGAAAGAAAGAATAAGTGAAGGAGAAATATGCTTCGGAAGAAAATAACATAGGGCTACGTGTGTATCCATTATTAGCTTGTAAAGTCTCCTGAAAATTTGAAAATCAAATTTCACTTTTAACTACCAAAACAACTTCTTAAAATATATGAAAACAAATTATCAGTATAACATTAAAATATAAAGCCGAATAGCACTTATACTAATAATGCCAATTGTAATTTGCAAATCCTGAAGCTATTACATTATAATTGCAAGATATATGCTAATTATCTAACTTTTTTTGCCAGTGTTTTACATTGCTTTTCTTATTCCAATCTAGTGATTGCGCCTACAGGCTTTTGAGATGAATATAATGCCAATTATGAGTTTCTGAGTGGTTTTCTAGATAAAGCATAATCTAGGGGATCAAATTAATTACATATCCATCCAGGTTATAAATGGTTTTGCTTATATTTCCTGACAATCTACTATTGTGCTTGAGTAGTCCAATCCATCAACGTATGTGGTGGGTAACAGAAGGTCGTTAGCTCTATGTGGAAGTGAATGGGTTAACCCCCTCTGGCTCTCAATAGTTGAATACATCAAGGGGGTAGTTGGTATTTTTGAATTATTCAGGCATTTCTAACAGCCGCCCATAGACTGGAAATGGAATGGATTCTATTTCTGTAGCTCAAGACATGATGTTGCAATATAACTGGCTTTACAAATATAGCAACAATAATTCTGATGAATGTCTGAGATTATGGACGACAATGATAAACAAATTAATCATCAAAGAAGGAAGTATTGATATTAATAATGCATGAAGGTTTTTGGTTGAGACCAATTAGATTTGGGCATAATAAATAAATCAACCTGGAGTATAAACAATTAAGGCCAATGACATTATGCTTCCTTCCTCAGGAGAGGAAGCATGGTATATCCTAGTTCAATGGCATTCATTCATGGGGGATTCACCTCTTGGAAATGACGAAGGGGGGGGGGGTGCCCCTCCAATATAACTGGGAATTATGTATTTTTAAAGGCCCTTGTATTACTTCTATGGGGGGGGGGGTTCAAAAGACCTAATTCAGTACAAGCTAGCTGTAATTGTCAAATGATATTGAACTCCATGGTGTAATGTTTGACCTCCACCTTTAAACCTAATAGTGAAAGTATCAAAGTAGGCTTATGAAGGATATGTAGTGAGGGGTAGAGTGACAAACAAGGATTGTGACATATTTAATAGCAGAGGAAGTTTAAATCAAGAACAAGAAATTGAAAGGGAGATACTACACCCTATTAATGGAATTAAATTTGATATGTCTGCTGATCTATGGGGTATATTACACTCTTTTTAAGTTGTTTGATATTGATATAGATATAAAAATTGACATTCACCTTAAAACAAAGCAGTGAAATATCAAACTAGGCTTAAGAGAAATACGAAGAGCATGGTGACATACTTGGATTGAGATATATAATACTGAGAGAGAGAGACAGACAGACAGAGAGAGAGGGGGATGAGGGAGGGAGACAAAGAGAGAGACTGAGAAATAGAGGGAGAAAGACAGAAAGAGATTGTAGATGAGGCCGCATTTGTTTACTAGGCCACATTTGTTTAAAACATGCAAGTATTGTTTTCCCTCTAAGTAAATCCCCTACATCTCAGAGAGAGATTGAGAGCTGAAGACAGAGTTGTATGCTTCCAATGGACCTGGAAGACTAGACGAGGCATCCACGTAAATTAAGCATTTCAACTAGAGCAGTGAAATTCCCCTTTAGCTTCCCTCTTTTCTTCATTACCTTTTATTTTGGAATAATATGAATCCTATTTAGCACATGAGCAAATATCACTATGTTTGAGCTATTTTTGTTGCAAATCATGCCCTTCATGAATAAAAGAATTTGTAGTTAAAAATAAGCATCATCAACCCTAAAAGGGAGCACAGATGCTAAGTTGAGGCACAATGATATTTGCATTCAAATAACAAAACCGAGTAACCAATACGCCAACATTCGCTGGCCTCTGCGATTCTAGGACACTTGTCTATATTTTCTCTCCCGTCTATAAAGTCTGGGCACTTCTAAACCAGACTGACAGAACTAGAACAAGACGTTGGAAGGCAGAAGGCGATCGGAACAACAACAGCTCTTGAAAACTCGTCCAAGAAAAAAGAAAAGGACCCATGCTCTATTTTACCTCTTTTGCAACTAATTTTCTGCCTGTTGAGACACTGGATAGAGAGGTTTGTTCGATGCGGGTATGATTAAGTATCTAATGACGGGAGACGACTAGATAGAACTGAAGTACATGCTGCATAAACAGAGAAAGAGATGCATGTATACTAGTAGTTGGTGAGATGATAAAAGAGTAAAGAGGGTGAGAGGGGTAAAGACGGGTAAAGTGGGGGTAAAGTGGGGTAAAAGAAGGAGGGAAGACAGAAGGAGATATAGAAAGGTAAAGTGAGGGTGAACCATTCCCAAAAGAACGAGATGAAAGAGAGATTAAAAAAAAAAAAATATGAAAAAAGAGATTGAAAAAGAAAGAAGACAAGAGTAAATGACAAAGTAAGAGAATATTTTTTACATAAGATAGCATGAAGAGAGAGGGAAGGAAAGAAGAAAGGAAGGAAAGAATTGGAGGATGGGGAGTGAGAAAGAGAGAGAGTGAAAAGGTAAGGGATTTGTGCTGTACAGGAGAAGATGGAGGTAATGAAATATAGAGAGAGCAGGAGGGGGATATCGAGAGTGACAGAAAGAGATCAAGCGGTTAGGAAAAATAGACACCCATCCACTTTGTTTCTCTCTCCTACGTCCCGCCATGTTCCCTCCACCCACTACATTCAGTTTACTCTAGGATTACCTTAACATAGCAAGAAAACAAAACCCAGGTGAGCTGGTCTCTTGATTGAATCCACTACTTAGTCCTATTAATTAAATACACCAGCGGGCAAATTTACATTGGTGATATACAAGCTCAACTGTAATACAAAGCAATACAGATGATGATACAATGGTTTTGCTCCAGTAAATGTTCAGGGATGTGGGGAGTGGGAATAGACTTCATGGAATAGCATTGGTGATATACAAGCTCCACTGAAATAAAAAGGCACTACAGGGTTGATACTGGATAGATAAAAAGTTTGCTCCAGTGTATGTTCAGAGAGGAGGGAAGGGAATAGACTTCATGACTAGCATTTAACCCCAGATCCCTCTTGACATGTTCTTTCATAGTTGGACCATGTGTTGCATTTGAGTGACTTTTGTAAGGTGATGCTGGATGCATACAATGGTTTTGCTCCAGTATATGCTCAGGATTGAAGGAGGGAATTGACTTCATGAGAGTGTTTAAATCCCCCCCCCCCGACACTCCTACTTTGACATCTTCTTTTGCATACAATAATTTTGCTCCCAAACATTCAGGGATGCAGGAGTGGGAATAGACTTCATGGGATGGCGTTTAACCCCCTAGCACCATCTTTGACATTTTCTTTCAAAGCCAGACCACGTGTTGCAATTTGGGTGACTTTTGTTGAGTTCATTTGTGATTATCTGCTCCAGTTCTCCCTGTTTCGCATTGGCACATGTTGATGCGGTGGTGAACGCAGCGCCGCTTGTCTTCTTGGATGAGGCGCTCTCAGGGGCTCTGATAACAAGCCTGCTGTCAAACTAAACATCCTTAGCATAATTGGAGATATAAGGAGGGTAACAAAGAGACTGAAGAAGATGGACAGAGAGGAAGATGAGATGTGACGGCACAGCACATACAGCACATACGGAGAGTGCTACAAAAAGAGGCAGATAGAAATTGGGAGAGACAGAGAAACAGACATACAGAGAGGGAAAGAGACAAGGATAAAATGTAAAAGAGACAGAAATAAATGGAAAAGGCCATATGTATAAGCTGGAGTGTGTAGAAACAGCTTAAAATTAAGAATGTTCAGAAATAGAGAGAGAGAGAGAGAGATCAAGGAAAACATAGGGAAACAGGGGAGAACACAAGGAGATGGAGAGCAAGAGTACAAAAATAAGAGGAGAGAAAAAAAGAATGTTGAGTTGCTAAAGAGAAGATGAAGAGACAAAAATAAATACAGAGATGGGGAAGACAGGAACAAGAGAATGGAATGTTACATCAAGATTCATTAGAGAGAGAGCGAGCGAGAGACCGGAAAGCATGAGCATGATGAACGAGGAAAATAATGGTACATTAGAGGTACAATGCATGAAAAGAGGGGTAAATTGATAAAATGGGTGAAAGGAATAAGCATGAAAAGAGTAACAATTAGAAAGTGCATGGAACAGATAAAAATACAAAATTGGAAGAGGAAACACCCGTGTTGAAGAAAATTGAGCATCATTAAGTCATAAGTTGGATCCAGGTTTATAGGGAAAACACTTTGACACCAATATCAACACATAAAGCGTCAAACTCGATGAAACTGCCTGAAAAGGTTTGAAGAGAGTAGAGCTGCGGCAAATTGCAAATGAAATAGACAAAGAAGAAGCTTTTAACACTGAGATTCTTTCTATTGTTAGAACAAACAAGCTACATTAGGTAATGTGACAGACACAGGAAGAGCATGGCAGAAAACACATTGAGGATGGAGTTTGGATCGGAGGGGTGAGATAATTAAAGGGGTACAATCATAGAGTTTGCGATGTCCAGAAAGCTTTTTAGTTTTCAGTTCGCTTCCCCTACAATTTCACAGGCTATAATATGAATTATTATCATGCAAAGGCAAAAGAGTAACCAAACTTGTCTAGCCTAAAAGTCATGTAGGCAATTTCACAGTAACTGACGTTACATAAACACAACATTTTCTACATTGTTTGTATTGCAGTTACATAAATAGAAATACATTTGTCTTCAAATTAATACAGCTAAATAAATTAATGATATCGAAGGATTTGTGCCAAAAAAATCCACCCAAACTACATTACCTATGAAACGGCAAGCAAAATTGAGTCAGTAACTGACGTTACAAAAAATGTAATGTCAGTTTCTAAAAAAGCAGAATAAAAGGGAACACACAGGAAATATCGTTGATTAAGAGAAATAGAGAGAGTGAGAGACAGACAGAACAGAAAAACAGACTCCCGCCTTAAAAAAACTCTCTGCAGACTAAAACTACTCAAATCAAATCATTGCCAAACTTGTTGAGCAATAATGTCATGGCTGTTTTATTCCAAGAACAGGCACAAAAACAGTAGTGCGAGGTCACAATGATTCAAACTCCCTCACAAGTACACATAACCCCTAACAACTTTCCTTCTAATACTATGGTCATAACCATTTGAAGTGTCATAGTCAAATAGTTGCATCAACTGATTGGGGATGTAAAGGTTGGCACTTACGAGCACGGCAAGGTATTCTATCTACATTTCCTTCTCTCCACCCGGGTGGAAATGGGTATCCGAACTGTAAAAGGACTACATATTTTGCCACATTTTCTCATAAAGGTTTCTTAACCTCAGACTTTCGTAAACCTCATACTATTTAATTTTCTTATGTCACAAGCCAAATTATCTGCTAATGAAATAAACACTGTTCTCATACAAAATTTGCTAACATCAGCTTGTCTGATAGACCAGTTTGCTGTATATCTCTGATTGGACAGTAGCCGCTGGTGTCAGTGTGTCTAAGCAGCACTTTAATACAACTTTGATCTCTGTTCTGACAAGACTTACTTAACCCCTGCTTTAACACCACAATTGCCCAGCTAACCCTCATATTTTGCAGGACCACATAATCTTGTACTATAGGTGGGGTTAGCTCACTTCACAAAAACATCATGGGAACAGAAAGTGGACTAGCCCATACTATAATTAGGGCTAAGCGGCAAATTAGCCCTACCTATAGTATGGCGTTAAGGAAAATTAGTGAAGTGAGAAGATCATATTGTTGTGACCAGGGGTATGAAACGTAGAGAGGAAGAGAACAAACGCCTGCCACTTGTAAAAATATTTCCTCTATCTTCCGACCTCATGGTGCTGTTTTGACTCCCAGCAGATGTTTCCTACTCTCTAAATATTGAGCATTGATTTTTGGAGGTGAAGATCTGTACTTTTGAGAAGTGAACACCCTTCGAAATAACGTTGAGAGATGAAAGAAAGAAATGTGCAAGCGTATCAAGTGCTATGGTAATGAATTGCAGAAAAAAAGTTATTAATGCAACTAAACTTAGAATGTAATTTAATCAATATTGCTTAGAAGCTGTTGCATTTTAATGTTTTTAACACTTACATATGATGCCTAAGGGAATAGTATATTCACACCAATGCACTATTTTTTTCTTGCATGTGATCTGTCTATGTCAGTGCATTTGGGTGTCGAAACTCACAATCCACAAAAGCTTTAAAGTGCAGTTTAAAATTCTGGGGGGGGGGGCCTAAAGTAACTAAAAAAAAACTCTTCTTTATATATTTCCTTTTATTACAGAAGAGGCTAAGCACATCATGTGACATCTGAAAATGTGTTAATCATGGTTTAATTAAAGAAGGGCATTGGAACATAAGGTGAAACTACAAGAACAATTGTTCCATAACCTGACATGGTGAAACACCTGACACATCGGACATTGTAACCATAAACCTAACCCTAATCCATCCTCATCCTAACCCTAGTTATATAAGGCTTATAATTAGGGTGTCATATTACAGAAATACCCCTAGAAGATGATGAAGAGAAAGACTTACTGCAATATCACTGTTTAACTTGATGACAGATTCTCTGAGCCAATCTCTCTCGGCAATGGTTGAGTGAAGGATTTGGCGCTGGTCCGAGAAATCTTCTCTCAACTGACGGCATTCTTCTAGTACCTGGATGATGTGTGACAATGAAGGAATAAAAGCAACAAGTTGAGTTTATTATGATCAAGATGAGTTATACTCATCATATTTTAAATTACTATAGTTCTTATTACCATCATCATCTTCCTCCTCACCCAAGATCATCCTAATAATCATCCTCGCCTTCTCCACTATCCTGCCCACAAGGATAATAGTTTATATCACCATATTACCATCATTAATTATAAGGATGATGGTATTAATCAGTTCATTCATCCTCCTCCACATCCTCATCATCACCATCATCATCATCATTTGAATTTCATCAATGTAAGAATGAGCATAAACATCCCCCTCAAACTCAACATACATTTTGTAATATGCGCTATACAAGAATGGCTCATTATCATAATTATTATCAGTACAAATTATCATCATTACCATCACTATCACCATAATCATCATCATCATCCTCATCAACATAATCAACATTATCACTATCATTACCACAACCACTACAATCATCATCATCATCATCATCATCATTCTCCTCCTCCTTATTATCATCATCACTACCACTGCCAACACCATCACCATCATCACTCTCATCATCATCAATATCATCTTCACCATCATCATCATACCTGATCAAGTAGAGAAAGTTTCCGGTGTAGATCTCCCAGCTGTTTAGTTAGAAATGCATTCTGATTCACTGCGTGTTGTAAATCAAGGGCCTGTAGAAAAATATTTTAAAAATGACAAAAATGGAAATGGAAAATTGAAAATTGAAAATTGAAAATTATTATTATTATTTTTTTTTTTTTTGGGGGGGGGTTAATTTGAAAACGATTATAAGACAACACTCATTACAGATTTCTTTAATATTGATGTCAGGCAATCAAATACAACGTTTTATCATATAGCTGAAGCAATAGCATCATTACGTCCATAAAGTTATTGCCTGACATAAAAAAAAAAAAAAAAGCTTTGCACAAACTACAATAAACTCAAGAAAAAAATATGAATATACCATCTCATAAGCTGGTCTTATACCCAGATTTACCTAAAGGCTGAACACATCATAACAGGATTTGATCATAATTATAACTTTGCATATTTGCGGTTCCATTTGCTACTTTACTCTTCACTTAGCCCATCACTCCTAAGGCCAACTTCTCATGCGGAATCTTGACTCAAGACAGAAATTATATTATTGATGAATTCAGCAGTAATATTGCCAGTATTGCAAAGTCACAATTTTCTATTCCTTTAAGCAAACCATCAAAAATTCATGAAGGCAATTCGTGCAGAATATAGAGCAAGGAGAAATCAATAACGCCCTGGCCTTTTTTCACTTGAATTCTTCAAATTAATCACCCATCGTACTGCACAAGACAAATTCTTGTTTAGGGCTTTATTATATTCTTCCTTCTTTCAATGAAATTGGAAATCAAATTTAGGTCAATTATCTGTGGTTTTCTCTTGTCCTTGATGAGTACAATCCTTCGCTCCTATCCTTCCATCCCTCTCCTTTTCTCTCTCCTCTTTTGCCTTCCCTCTTTTCCATCTCCTCTCTCTTTATCTACATCCATGTATCTCCACCCCTTCTCTTTCTCTCTGACTGACTTTATTATTCTACATGTTTACTGTAATATCATTTTTCAATGAATGTTTGGAAGGTTAGTACACTATACAAATTTAATCATTATCTCACATAACTATGGAAATTGGAGAAATTATTACCTCTCTGTGCCAAGTAACTAAAATTTCTATTCCATAATTGCACACTTATGTATTTAACATGTTTGATGTATATTCTCACTATCATGTATGCTTATAAATGTGTCATTCTCTAATTTCATGATTTATTATTTTTTTAATAAAAACCTGCCTTAAACCCGATAGATTCATGGACCTGGTTCTTATATTCATTGTATATATTTCTACGCTTTTCTTTGAATTAAAGAAATGAAAATATGGGGAAAGAAGTGAGCAAAGAAAATGGGATTCCATGACCTCCTGATTATTGGACAGGTGCTCTACTTTCTTTCAATAAATTTGATCCCATTATCTCCAAGTTCATTTCTGATATATTCCACATCTAAAAGATAAACAACAGTCTTTGTAAGACCTCTGGCTTTCATCAGATGGAAATATAAAGAGATACATGAACAACCTCATCTTCTGTGCATGGGTCAGTGATTTGTTCAATTCCTGCTTTCTTTGCCCCGCTTGTCTGATCACATCTTCTACAACTGGCATGATTGTATTGAAAAAGCATTCACAAATTCAGTTACTTGACATGACTTTGTTTATTTTCTTTCATATAAAAAAGCCTGGACAAGTCGTTCTCTATGTTTTTACGATCATCTCGAGCAGAAATTGAAGAATTTCACTCTAGAAGGGCTTGACGCTATGCAAGATAATAAGCAGCTTTTGGACCCTACCAAGTGATGTTTAACAATATCATTTATTGATCATACAACTGTCTATCAAGAAATATTGTCCCCCAACAAATTGAGAATATAAATAAATAGGGTAGTGGTGGATTTAACTTAATTCTGAACAAAAGTTGAAATGCATATTATGGGCATATTCTAGGTTAAAGAAGACAGTGTACACAAAGATAACTCAAGCATTGGAAGTTACAGGTTACTCTGGGATGGACACCGACATAGGGGTTTGCCATAGCTCAGTCCACAGAGCGCCTGTCCAGCAATCAGGAAGTCCTGGTTTTGAATCTCGATGGGATCCCATTTTCTTTGCTCATTACTCATATTATATGTTTCTGCTCAGTTTTTCTTTTTGTTCAAAGAAAAATTTATCATTTCAGAGATTAATTTTTCTATTATCTGTTCGTAATTAAATTACAGACTGGATTTGTATATTCAAGCATGGTTCGTGTTTCATCATTTTACTTCAAGTGTCAGCACACAGCTGGCTATATGCATTTAAATGTGTATCATGTGGTGATAAATGGTCCCTCCATCCAGCTACTTGTCTGGCTGTAACAAGCTGAAACAACACCATCGAATCAATCTATGATCATGTGACCCAGACAATGCTACTTCAAACTCAATCCAAAGCGTCTATTTTATTCTAGTCCATGTTGGAGGGGAAACTGATGTAAATGCTAAATGAGAAGCAAACATTTTTATTTTACAATGTAAAAAATTGTATTTTGCTGTGCCAATTTGATGTCTAATGGGATCATGTGTAAAAGTTTCCTTCAAAACTTTTTACGATCCCACCAAATTTCCATTACTAATTTCTTTGTTACATTTCTTCGTATACATTAATCTTGAAATATTTTTTGTCATGCTTGTTATATGTTTTTAATGAATATATGGGTGAAAATTCAATTTAATTCACTTCAAAATGACTTATGACCACTGTGAATATCAATATGGACATATCATGTTAAAATATATCAATCAACAGTGTCACAGATCTTTAATGAAAAGTATAAACTGTCTAAAACTTTCAACAGTGATTCACTTGGACCCACTGGATTCTAAACCTGAAAAAGGTTGGGGTTGAGTCTATGGAAAATGCATGCATAAAGATAAAATTGTATCTAAAGGATTCGCTGGAGAAGTACAGAGACATCATAATTATGTTATCTAATGCACAATCTTCTTGAGGAAATCTGTTCAAGCTACCACCACCTAATCAATACTTTCAATGCCAGCGTGAGTTGAAGGAACTCTGCAACGCTTCTGTGAGTGCATTTTACACTTTTCGTGTCGCTATTTAGATGCCATTATGTTACTAGGAAATGCACAGTGTGATATAAATTCTGTATTTTGTAGAATCAACATGTCAATACTCTTGGTGACATACCCTTGGTTAACCAGGCAAAGAAGCTTACAAGAATATCCAAAATTGATATAAAAGCATACAAAAAGGGATCTATAATGTTGGAAAAAATTATTCATACGCCAATTACTTTTTTTTGCAATTGTCATTATTTTAGAGAAAAATAGCATACTATTATTCCTGATAAAACAGTAAAAAAAAAAAGGTAAAAAATTCTCAATAGTTAAGAAAATCAATCACAAACTGGTAAGTAACTGTACTCTGAAAAAAAATAGTGACATGAATGCTGAATGAATTACATTAATTTTTTTTAAATACAATCTTCATAACAAAATAGGTAAAAAGACATGTTTTTGTATAATTGTCTCCTCATTTGTTATTTATCGTATATTTTTAATACATAAAGTCAATGATTGCATTACTAAACAACTTTAAGAATGGATGTAGCTTGTCGTAATTTGTAATCGGTAAAAAAGTATAGTTTATGTCAATTAAGACAAATTTCCCCTACGTAATACTCTGGTGATCATGAAATATAATGTACTAGGGAATATGAGACCAAGTCAAAGTTACAGAATGCATTGTTATTGTCAGCAGGGTATTTTCCATTTGTTTGGGTTATGGATTGTATTTTATTGATGGAATTAAATTGCAGAACTTTCTGTCAGGAGTTTAGATGTAAGAATCATCAACTTAAAAATAAACCCAAATATGTTGTCCTCTCATTTCATAAATCCCCCTCCCCCTCTGTTATACATAAGAGCTGCTACATGTGCCAACTTTAATTGAAAAACAACTAAAGCATCCCAACATGTTCATTTTGAGGAGAACATTTGATGCTTACAGAGAAGGTCGAATCAATATATATCTTTCCTGTATGATATTCTCCTGCATGCATGCGATGGTTGACTTCTCCCCACCGATGAAAAAAAAAGCGAATAACTCAAAGATGAGTTTGGCAAATATTACCCTACACTGCATGCATGAGCACATCAAGAATATATACATATTTTGTTTCTTTATATTATTGTCCTTTCAGCCTCAATAACTCGGAGCCCTATGAAGCCAATTCAATAAATCTCTTCAAATTTCAATTTTGGCAAAGAGACGGGGCTCCGCTGACCTTTTCAACGTCTTTCGCAATTTGCGTTGGGATACATCAATCACAATCGGGATCAAATTTGGAGGGTTATTGGCGGGTCCAATAAAGTAGATCTGACATGTAACATGTATCGGGGCTATCTCAACCAGCGTAATTTGTATAAGTAGTAAATTTCTTCTTTTTGTTTGTCTCTCGTCACCACTTCTAACTGCCCCTCTCCCCTCCCAATAAACCCTTTTTGATCGGCCAAGAGTACATTTGATTGATTGATTTTGTAATATCGGGATAGAGGCATGATTTAATTGCGCCAGCTAAATTAATTATTGTTTTCCCCTCCATTACCCCTCCCCCACTAAAAAAAAGCAACAAAAAGCAAACCCCATCAACAAAAAAAAAAAAAAAAAAATCACAACAAACAAACTTTTCATCAGACTGTAATAAGTATTTGCACTTTATATATTTAAAACAATAATACACTTTCTGCTTTGTCTTCTTGGAAAGAAATGCATCCGAGCGAGAAAATTTGTGAATTTCCATTCAGAGCGGGATAAGTTAATCTGATCAAGAGTACCTATAATTCATCATAGGATCATACAGCTGAGAATACATAATGAACCACACCTCTTTTTTTGCTCTCTGTTCCTGTCTTTATTTTTAAAGAAAAAAAAAATATTTTTGTCACTCAATGAAATCACTGCCTTTGTGGCAAGATAATGCTTCACATGAATAAACTATTCTTGATTTCTTCTCTCTTTCAAGAAGAAAGATGAAGTGTGAGAATGACAGATAAAAAGAAAGATATCATAATAATGACCAAAAGTACAATGTTCCACTAAGAAAATAAAGTGAAAAAAGGGTAAATAAGAGAAGAATTGGATAAAGGAGAAATAAAGACAGTGAAAGAGAGAGAGAGAGAGAGAGAGAGGGGGGGGGGGAGAGTCACCAACACACACACACACACACACACACACACACACACAAACACACACAGGGGGATAGGACTACAGACAGAAAGTCACAAAGAGCCCCTTCAAACATATATCAAAATATCTTTGTGCCATACTAGTGATTTCTTTGTCTAGGCATAAAAGCTTTTTATTAGTCAGTACAGAAAAAAATATCAAAACCGAGGGGAACGTGAGTAAAAGAAATGTTTATCTGTACAAGCTTCAAATTCCTTTGAGGCTTTAAATACATGTAAGCCGATCAATACTCATTTGGTCAGATTGATTTCACTTTTTTTCCAAGGTTCTTAGTACATTTTCCAATAAATGTCAAACTACATATGGGAATTATTTCTTTGCAAAACACTATTTTTATATATTTTTTAGAATAGCTCTTCAGCAATTTTCGATGCATAGAGGATATACAAAAAAGGTCTTTATCTAATCATAAGATCGATTTGGCATGAAATCTCAATATGTTCTATTTGTGATCCTTCTTATTTTTTATGATCTTAAAATTTTTAGCTATCTTCAAAATCTTATAAACACATCAGAATATGGTCAATATGCAATTACCTATCCAAATCGATTACTCTTCTTTCAAAAATCATTTGAGCTATATAACTGACGTCTTCCAAACGTCATCCAAATGTTTTCCCCTTTTCATTCTAAGGCCAATTAAAAATGATTCCTAGTTTCTCGTCCGGATTTTTCGAAAATGAGGAGGAGGGGGTGGCTTATTATTTGATATTTTTTTCCAAGATGGCCGCCGCGCATACAAATCTATATAGCGACTTCTTGATTCATGAAATTTGATTAGTTAATGTCCCAAATGGGTACATTTCACAATATTCAATTTCAATTATGCTATACAGATTTCTACATTGTTATTGATTAATGAGAAACTTGTAATTTTTTTTAATTCTTATTAAATAAATGAATAGGGCCTACATATTTTATTTTAAAAAAAAAATAAAAATACTAGTCTATTTGAATTAAGTTTACTCGGAGTTACTTGTGTTTCATTTATTGCGTGTGAATATATTGTCAGTACAAAAGCCAAACTACCCAGTAATTCACGGTGTATAAGCCGCACCCTTGTATAAACCGCACCCAAAAATATGGACCCTTGCCAAAAAATAAAAAAAAATAATTTAAATAAAAAAAATTATTAATTAAAAAAATAATTAAGAAATTAATCGACAAATTAATAAAGAATTTCAATTCTAAGTAGAGTCAAATCTCGTTTTTATATGAGAAGCAACAAGGGCAGGCAAAGTGAAGACAGATCTAGGCCTAAACAAAAGATTTTTACGCGACGGACTCCGTGTATGGAGGCTGCCATATTGAATGAAAACGTAAACAAGTAGCGCTTTTTCGCTGATAGATGGCGCTAGATTGCTGCAAAATTAAAATCCATCAGAGATCGCTGCATGAATGTACTCTGCATGCACAAGACGACTGTACTGTGATCCGAGGGGTGCTTGCTTGCTACGCACCGTGAATGCGCGCGCACCGTCTCGTGTGTGTACTTATTCATTCAATATGGCTGCCTCCATAAACGGAGTCCGTCTAAAAACCTACCTCAGTTTAGTTGATTAACTGAACAAGAAATCATGGTAATGTTTGTGTTTTTCCCCCGATTTGTGATTATTCCAAATCCTGTGATTTGTCCAACTTATTGTCCTCTTTTTTAATATTTAGACTCTAGGCCTATTTATTTTTTTGACAAAATTAGTTAGAACTAAGCCTCGCCAATCCTATCTCTGTGTATAACCCGCACCCCCAACTTTTGACTTTTTGCCGACGGCAAAAAGGCCAGGTGGGTGCGGCTTATACACCGTTAATTACGGTATTTTGTAGCAAAAAGGCTTCAAGGAAATACACAAACATGAAATGCATTTTTTACCCTTTTTTAATTGCATCTTTTCTTCTTTTTAAAAAAAATATCAAATATAAAAAAAAAGGAGGCGGCCGTAAAAAAGGAAGTGGGCGGGGACGAGAAACTAGGAATCATTTTTAATTGGCCTAACGGAAATTGATTTCTTTCACCACTTTTTGTCATCCATTTTATGGAAGTTTTCCTGATTAGCTCCAATTACTCTGACAAAGACAATTTAAAACCAAATCTTTCCTATTTATCCTGCACACTTTTTTCTGGCATGGTTTTAAAACCCACAGCAGATAAGAATTCACCTTTGCATTAGGTAAAAGTGAAGCCATTCTACAACACAATATGACGACAGATGGAAAGCACCAAACAAAAAAAAAATGAATAAATATATTGGCTGACATCAGGAAAGCTCGTATTTGTATGAAAAACAGATATTGATTTAGAAGGTGAATATTTTTGACAGTCACACATTTTAAACAACACATTATCCTCAGAAAAACACTGTGATATGACAGAAAATATTTATAAAAAAAGAAAAGAAAAAAAAACCAATTGATTGCTAACACGAGAAAAGTATTCAAAGTTTTGTGAATTATTTAAAGATATTGACTTTAAAAAGAGTATCAACTGTGAGGATAACCCTTATTAATTTTCATTTATTATTATTATTTTTCTGTTTTGAAAAAAGCATAAAGTGACGAATTAGATATCTGTTGCCCCTGCCCTACAAATACAGTGCATTTTTTGCTCATATGTAAATAGCAACAATACAAAATCACAGAATTTTGATACTGTCTAGACCTCAAAAGATACAAATAAACATGTCATTTGTATTTGATACAAGCCTCGTCTAAGAAACCATCTCTCCTAGAATCTCAGACAAATAATTCCACACAAAGGTCATATAAATCAAAGGCAATTAATTATAAGAACAGTCCAAATGAAACCACACTAGGTAGATATATGTAGGGGTGCATAGTCACAAAATCAACAGACAAATTTAAAGAATTACTAGGTATTAGGCAGCTCGACTCATTTTCGTGAGTAGGCCTGCATCACTTATCCTGATATTCTGTCTGCCAATTTATATGAAGCTGTCGGGCATTGGGGTGTTTGTGTTGTTTGTTGTTCCCTTTAGAAAATGGATGTCACAATGATGGTATGGAATTTCGCAAGAGCTTTCTGCTTCTTCTGATCTCTACCCATCTACCTCCCCCGAATGGAGTGCGGCAAATGTAGATTAATGCCCAGCCAAAGGACATTAATGATGCGGCAAGAACTTAGAAAAAAAATTCAAAGACAAAACAAAATTCCTGGTCCCCCCAAGGGGGGGGGGGGAGCATATTGTTACTGTGCAACTTGTCATTGTAAAAAAGAGACAAAGTTTTCATAGCTGTCACTCAAAAAGAATGAAAATAAATGTCTTTATCCACACAAAAAGCATTGTGAGATAAATGCTGCTCTATCCCTTTCTTCTTTAACCCCAAACAGGGTAGCAGCAACTCCCATCTTTTAATGTCTTTTGGTCTGACGCGGCCAGGTATCGGAACCACAACCTCCCATTTGTCAGGCCAGCGCTCTATCCACTGAGCCAACAGATCGGAAACAAATAAACCCGAGCACCCGGGTATTTTTAGCCATAGACAATCGTTGATTGGTATTCAGTGGGAACAATAGCCTGAAGAAGTCTGACCAACGGGTCACGTTATTGGATTGTGTTTAGTGTGATTGACGGTATAACTTAAGGGCAACAGCTCATCACGACATGTTGCAGAAATTTCCAATGCATCAGTTTCATGACGGAAGTAAAAGGTATTATTTCAAAGGAAACCACTCCGCTAAATGTATGACATTAATTACAAGACATGAAATGACCAATGATGCTGTACAAGACATTCAAATATAAAGTTTCCTGAATTCTAAAAAAAAATACATGAGTTGTAGCACATTCTAGTACATAATGACACCATTTAAAAATCTGACATAATCAATCTTAGAAAAGAAAGAAAGAAAGTTTCATATTCGAATCAACTTAATTTGAAATCTATTAATGCAAACTGCATACACATCTAAAGCAACCATTACCATAATAATATCCCATTCTTTAAAAAGAAAAAAAGTTTCCAGCAATGAAACATGTCTCGCCTGATTTGATTGAAGTGGAACAATACTTCCCTATGAATCTGAAATTTAGAATGTTTCACTTTAAAAAGGCCCATCGCCATGACATTTGGTCTGTGTAAGAAATCGAAGATAATAATCAAATAGATTGAAAAGGAAAAAGAATTCTAATGGTTTTTGAGGTATTGATGTCACAGTTTGATGAAAATTTCGCTTTAAAAGTGATATAAGCATACCAGATGGGGTGATACAGATCGCTCCATTAAATTAGATTTCTAGATTTGATGTCATGGAATAGACTTCTTTTCTATAACGCTCAACTTTCATTTTGTCAGAAAATGAATAAACTTGTCCTGGATCTATGAAGCTTTTAAAATATTCTCTTTCATTTTTTTTTTTTTTTGCGGGGTCACTATCCTTCACTTCATATTTGTCCATACATGTATCTAATAAAACTACTTCATTTCCTCATACATGTATCTAATAAAACTACTTCATTTCCTCATCTTTTTTTTGTCAGACACATTTTTAAAATAAATTAAATCACTTTATTGGGCAATATGCACCTCAAACTTTTTTGTCTACATGTACAGAGCTGCAATCTGTACAATTCAATAATCATTTGTGGAAAGATTGGCTTTTCCTTTATAATAGATATTGTAAGCAATCAATATGGGACAGAGGCAATATCAATTCATTGATCTTGTTCTTTGCTTAGTTTATTCAATGTTTCGACTGTCAGAGCCAGAAGGTTACCTTCAGCAGAGAGTTCTGGCTCTCAGCAGATGGAACTGAACTAAATTTTGAGACATTTCTCTCTCAATCAAATGTCATTATTTTAACATTTTTATTCCATTACTGATCCAAATAGATGTGACTTAGTAGACTTTTAAGAATGAAAGAAAAACCACTAACAACATTCATTTCTCTCTGAGAAATGTTTTGAAAGTTTAACAAAAGTCAGATAACCCTGAAACTACTTGGATGTACAAGGAAGCTTTCACCATGGTAGTGACATTGAGAAATCATTACATTACAAAAGAAAAAGTTTTAAACTAATCATGTGCCGGGAAGAAGGGGTCCATGTTTACCTGATAATGTTAATTTTTCTCAAAAAAATGTATTGAAAACTTGAATGAAATTAACTATATTTATGAAACATTCTGAGTCCACTTTCCTAGTTGTTGAACTCTCTTTATCCTCTTTCCTTCAACATCAAAGCTAAAGACTTGATAATTTAAACCAAAATGTATTCAAGCCCTTTTGCCAGGAACTTGACAAACTTCAGGGCATTTATTCATGGCAGTATTATCTAACCCTATATTACCTTTAAGGCTAGAGTAACTAGATGCCATGTCCCAGACACATTACACATCAGATGAAATTTCAGCTTAATTGTTCCTCGTCAAAATTACATCTCGAATCTATCATGCTATTATGCTCGTTTATGTTTCGATGTGTGTTTTTTTATTTTGTGGTCGTTGTCGCAGCCGGGAGCAGGCTTGCGGGAGGCGGCTCTCTCTTGACAACCGAGAGGTGGAAACCTAATCGCAAACGGTACACCTTCCAGCTCTTAGACGTAATCAATGCAGGATTCTCCTACAGTAAATGAAAACGGACTGATCAGAATCTGTGGGAGACATTTGGTGAGCTTGGGGTTTTAACCTCAAATGGATCAAGTTTCAGCGCAGAGGAATCTTCCTTAGAACAAGCCGTGCAACGAAAAAAAGAGAAAAACGAGTCCAGACGTGGGAGGAAGGGAAAAAAATGGAGAAGCATAAACGAGAACAAAGACACCTGGCGTACGACATGGTAATAAACCGCCGTCACCTTCAGATTGCAAGCCAAGACGTGAAGTGCCAATATTTGGTTGGGCGCTGGGCATTTCAGGTTTGTGGAGTCGAATTTCAAGTTGAACAGGATATAAACTGATTATGGAGGAATTGTGGTTTGGGAAGAGGTTTGCGATGGATGGAAGAGAGTAAGCGATGCTGCACTAGCTCAAGCTGTTTTAAACAGCGCAATATTTGTGATCCGATGAATTAGCCCGATCACAGGAGAGCAGGCCTTTCTCTCAAATCGCACGCTAATATGAATGAAATTGCAGCCTGAGTCATCTTAAGCTTTTAAGAAATTTTTTTAGTTTGTTTGCGGTTTAGCACTAAATGGCACGCTTTTTGCTGCGGGGCTGCACTAGCTCGAGATAAGTAAAAAATCAAGCACATGTGTGTGTATACGCTAGCGGTAGTTACCAATTGCGCACTACAAATCAGGCTTGTTGTTCAAGGTATAGGTCAGTTCGTTAATGGAAACTTTTCCTCAAGCTTGGGCTAGTGCAGGACCAGTTACTTTTGTTTTTTTTTTTCCCCGATCCACCAATTACCGGGCTATTTTTATACTCGAGCTAGTGCAGAACCGCCTAAAGTGACATGGAATTGGTCTGGAAGGAGAAGAGATGAGACTGGGAAGGATGAAAGGAACTTGAGCATCAGAGGATGAGGGCCTAATTCACGGTAATAACTGTTTGAGGACTTTGCAGAACTTTCCTTGGAGTTCCATTAGGTTCAATTAAATCCGAGGTGAAGAGCAAGTCTCTGCTCAACTTCATGTGATTGCAGAGATTGAAAACTTATGCAACAGGAAACAAATATTAGTACCCTTTCCCTAGACGAAACATGAAACATTTAGGGAGCACACTGGAATTTCTGAATGTTACTTATCAGTGTATCATGTCCTATCATCAGTAACCTATCTCAAAGATAATCTAGAGTAGTAGTCATGATGAAATAAATCAAAACATTCTTGTTCATACCAGAATCTCAAGCATAGGAAATAAATACTACACACCAAAGGAATTTACAGAAAATTGCGAATTTGCTGAGAAAAGAGCAAAATAAGCATAATTTCTGTACCTGGACGGCCCGTCCAAGCACATGCGTGATTAACACGGCCACGTGGAAAGTCTACGGGTATATCATGTGCACGTGATTCGCACCAGATCTGTGTGTGTATGTTGTGCCGTGACTCGTGGCGATATAGCGGTCTACTCCAAGTCTCAATTTGACAGACTGTTTCGATATTTTTTCAATATTTCTTCTGAAATCATTATCGAAACGTGAATATAATCTTGTGTAGCCATATGTATATATGTTAATAGAACAATGTGAGGACATATCTTACAGTTTTATCTCAAATTATTTTGGCTGTAAGAACTCAAGCTTGGCTTTAATTAAACAACATGATCATCAAATTTGTTTTTAAATATTTTTTGCCCTTACAGTTAAGAAAAGATAAGTACAACAATAAAGTCTATTATTTACATATTCCCCCTCTTTCATTAATTTACTCTCCCTCTTTCTTTGTACTCTATTCTCTTTCTCTCTGTATATTTCATTTTTTTTAAATCTCTCTCTCTCTCTCTCTCTCTCTCTCACTCTCTGTGTTTCCCTATACATGTATAAACCATCCATCTCTGTCTATCCACTCCCTCCTCATCTTCATCTATTTGTCCCTCCTTCATTCCTTCTTCTCTGTTACCCTCTCTCCATCTACAGGTTATTCATACAATGAACTAAACAAAAATGCAACCAAATCATACAAAATAGAAAAAAAAGTGGCCAAGCAAAAAAACCTCAGAAACAAAACGAAGGTGCGACAGAGCGAACAGAAGGTGGGAGAATGTTAGTCAAATACAAGCACGCACCGGCCAATCTAAGGCTAGCACTGTCCTCCCTCGGGACTAACGAGGGCTCATGTTTCTCTCGGCCTGGGTACAGGTGTAACCGTAAAGCCGGCAAGCTCAAGGCTGCTGAGGTTTCGGCTTCACACGCAAGCCTTCTGGTCGCAAAGACGCAAATAGAACCCAAAAGGGAAAGCAAAGCGTATCGTTTACCCTTGACGCGTCTGGGTAAACAGGGACTTAGGTTAGGGATGTGAGGGGGAAGAGAAAAGAAATACACAAGAGAAGGTGATAATGATTGTATTATCTTGACATGGTTGGTCTAGTGACTTGCTGTATTTAACAGAACTGGCACAAAAAGGACACACCCTTTATGTTATTCACTGTCGCTTCTTTTTCTTAAAAAAAAAAAAACAACCTTTTTGACCATTCTCTCCCTCCTATTCTGATATGCATTTCTATTTTTAAGATATTAAAAGATGAAAGGGAACAAACTTGGAAATTGATAACATGTATAATCCAACAAAGGCAAGATATGAAGCTATGTGACAATATCATAATAAAAATTCAATGACTATGTGGATTACATTTCAAAGTCTTCAATAAATATTTTATCTATTATCAGCAACAGAAAGTCAAGACTTTTTTTTTTCATACTGCCCAACACACTTTCCCTTCAAGTTGCAATGTACCTTCCAAGGTTTAATAGGGAAACAAATATTACATACAATCTGGTATTCAATTCACATTTCTTATGACAAATAAAAATTCTTTTGACAAATTGATTTCTTTTCAATATCTTTCTAGTTGTGTCATCTTTGGAGACTCCTTTTGCAGAAAAATAACCCGACCCAAGAAAAAATACAAAACTGTATGAAGAAAAATATGAGACAAATTTGGTGATATCTTCCTTTACACAAAAAAGGAACAATTTCTCATCACAAAATCCACCCACTTTGCCAAACCTTCAAGCCTTAATCAATAATCCACATTGACAAATGAATTCTTAAATCCAATGTGAGCGAAATGCACGATACCAGGCCTTTATTGTATTTCAACAATTTGGCAACGTGATAGGATAAAAGCTTTTAAGAAATTTACTCAAGAAGTGCTTAAATTTATTGCATTTGCCAAAAGAAAATGTTGAAACACAAGTCCATTCTCATACAGGTGGAATGTCAATGTGAGGTATGAAAATAAAAAGTAAGAGAGACAAGCGTCAGGAAAGCGGTGAGTAATACCACAACGGTAAAAGCCCAGAGTACTCTACCGCCATCTAACCCTCTAATATTGATAAATAACGCATACCACTTAGTTGATGTATCTCTCAAATCAAACGAAGCAGGTAAATCTTCAACTTCCTAAGCAAAGCAAATGTTCTTTGATTTTGATTTGAAAGAAATTGAGTCAATACAGAGAGGGAGTTTGAGAGAACATGAGGTCTAAATTGGAAGAGGAAATTCTATCAGACGGAGGATTTAAATGAGGAAAGGATGGAGGCATTGTCTGGTAGTGAGCGGGACCTTTTAGGGTTGATGATGGTGAAGGGGGGAGGGATCTACCGAGACGGGTGCAGTTAAATTGGAAGTGGAAATTCTATTACCCTAATAAAAAAGCTAATGTTCTGCTCGGATAATTACATGCAAATGCTCGCTCAGATTTGAAAGTGAATTCACATTTAACCCATTCAACATTATCCGGCACAAAGCTAGCCATCTAAATGTATAGTCAAAGCTAGAGGTTGAATATGACATCAGCAGGAGATATGAACTTACTGAATAAGCAAAACATTTGCGCAAAACTATTTTTGCGACTTCGGATTAGGTGGGGGAATTCATGAGGGCTAATTTCATGATTTCTGTGATGTTTTCATTAAAATCAAGACTGATTTAACTTTAGGGTCTCAGCAAACAATATCAGTAAGGTAAAGGTTTTCATGCTTAGTGTCTTTTTGTACTTATGTGACTTTATACAATTTCTGCAGAAACAGTCCCACAGAATACAATTTTATGCGGTATTCAAGGTGTTTAACCAGTGTATCAATCTAACTGCTTTAAAACTGATCTTTCCACAAACTCATATAGACATGGAAGCATGGTCTGCATATATAATATGACAAATTTAAATGAAGGCATATCTCTTTATCTCTCTCTCTTTCCATTTCTATCTCTATCTCTCCTTCCCTCCCTCCTCCTCTCTCTCTCTCTCTCTCTCTCTCTCTCCCTCTCTCTCTCTCTCCCTTCTTCTCTTTCTCACTCCCTTTCTTTCTATCTCTATTTCTACCTATATCTCTCTCTTCTATATCACTCCCTTCTCTTTCTCTCCTTCGTCCATTTCTCTATCTTTATTCCTCTCTTTCTATTTCTATTTCTATCTCTATTTGTTTCTCTCAACTTCCCCTCCAGTGTATTTTGATGTGCAGACTGTAATAAAAATGCCATTTTAGGCAGGATACATGTCTACGCTTGACAGGCTTTGTCTGTTTCGTCTTACCCCAATTCATCACCATTGACAGTCCCTATTAGGAGTAACTTGTACATACTAGGGTGGGATGGAAGGGGTGTCAGTGACAGTCCCTATAAGGGCTATCTTGCACAAATTTGGGGTGGGAGGGGTATGTGTGACAGCCCCTATAATGGGTACCTTGCACATACTAGGTATGGGAGGTGTGGGGTGTGGGTGACAGTCCCTATTAAGGGTAATTTGCAATTAATGGGGTGGGTGAATGTAGAGTACTTTATACATGCATAGCATCTGATTGTCCTAATTGGTATACTAAAATCACTGAAAGCGCTGTACTACATTATGTTAAAGCATGCATATCTATGAAATTAACAAGGATTTAACTGTCATTACCTGTTCTCTGATATATTTCAAAAATCCAAGAAAAAAAATCATATTCACTAATTCAACTTTCAAACAGCAAGTATGATGCTCAATAGTACTTTAAGATATGGTTTGAAAAAACTTACAGAAATTGAAATCACCTGTTTCTGACACATGTTGTAATCAATCAAGGTATAATGAAGAAAAGAGGAAACAGTACATGACTATGGGCATAAACAAACCTAGTATTTTATATAATAGGGAGAGAAACAACTTAGTTTATGATTCTCTGCTACGGCAGTACAAAAGTAATTTATCACATGTGACATTGCTTTTAAGAACTTGAAGTTGCAAATGAAGATTGAAAAAACGAATTGAATGAACAAACAATGAAACATAGTCCAGACATCTTCAGGAACTTAGGCCATTGAAGTACTGAAGCCTTATTTACTGTGACATTGCTTTTAAAGCTATGGTTGTAAATTAAGATTGAAAAGGGATTTGATAAAGCAATACTGTAATTCATTCTTACAGAAAGAGAGCACCTTTTACTTCTTTTAATTAAATTGGCACGATTCTTAAAAGAACTGGCCCACAAAATCCACTATCTGTTCTTTGTTGTTGTTGTTGTTGTTGTTATTTGCACTGATATTATTTGCATAAATTGTTAAAAAGGATACATGTATATAAATTGAATATTTGTGTGTAGGGTTTTTCCATGAAAGTGCGTACCATCACCTTAATAAGACCTCTGCACATATCATTAATCCTTTAATTTAATTGTTGTCTTCTTCTTCAAAGTATCTTCTATTGCTTGTCCTTCTGCTACACACCCCTTGCCAAATTATCTCCCCATTCTCCCTCTCTCTATGCCCTCTCCTCATCTCTTCTCTATCCCTCTTTACCACCTCCCTCTTTCTTTCACTTTTTTTTTTACCACTATAACTATGTCTCTTGATGTTTCTCTATATCACTCCTTCCCTCTTCCATTACTATCCCTATCTCTCCTTACTAAACATCTCACAATGCATCTAAACAAAGCACAAACCCCAATCGTTACCAAACTCTTCTTTTCTTCTCTTTTTATGCCCCCTCCCTCTTTCTATCAACTTTTTTTCCAAACATAACTATGTCCCTCGATGTTTATCTATACCACTCCTTTCCTTCTCCATCACTATCCCTATCTCTTCCTGATATACATCTACCAATGCATCTAAACAAACCCCAATCATTACCAAACTCTTCCTTTCTTCTTATCTCTCTTTACCCACCCCCTTCCCTCTTTCTCTTTCTCTCATTTTATTTTCCACCATAACTAGGTCCCTTGGTGTTCATCCATACCACTCCTTTCCTTCTCCATCACTATCCCTATCTCTTCCTGATATACATCTACCAATGCATCTAAACAAACCCCAATCATTACCAAACCCTCGGGTAAACTCGTACCAAGACCAACCTTGGACATCAGCTTCCAACTACCCCCAACTCCCCAGGCGCTCCCTTCCTCTACAACACAAGACACAAGACCACATAAACAATAGCATCAAAGTCATCCACCGACATCACTCATGATGCAGAGAGACGCCAACGGAAGTGGACCAGTGATGACGCTAGCATGCCGTCTATGGCTCATCAACAGCTCTTTATGTGGTGTTTTGGGAGCAGTATGTTTAGATGTGAGTTCTCGCTTCACTTGATTATATACAGTGATGAAAAGGGTCATAAATCTCCTAGGGGCTGTTGATGGCTTGAGTAGAGAAATGAACCTTTCTAATGAATATGTTTGGGGATGGACAATGGAGATGGTTTTAATACCATGAATTCATCTTCTTTTCGAGCACTCTGTGGTTAATTTTACCCACTTTGCTTTAAACTCTCTCACTACGCTATATTCATCACTCCTACTTTCTGTTTATATCTTGCTTCTCTTGTTATAAAAGCCTCTTCACATTCATCAATGTTGCTTTGTGCCTCTTTCTCAAATTGTCTTTTCCATCCTTTCTTCCTCTCTGACTCTGGTTCCATTGAAAGAAGGAGTAGATGTTACACTAATGTAAATTGCACCTTGATTCTTGTAAACTTGATACACTTTCTACTCTTTTTATATCTAGAATAATTATGCATCAAGATTAAATTTAAAAGATAAAAATTGTGTGCCTCCAATGAGAAGGCTTTACAATCAGAAATTTTTCTGCACAATATATATCATAAAGTTTGACCTGTTGATATGACTAATGAATTCTGTATATATAATACTTGTATGCTTATAACACAAGATGAAGTTAACCTGTTGGAGACAAGCTAATTTTGGCTACAACACACATTTCACATAGACCTCAGCCCAAATATATTTGGGCTCTGTACTCAATGGGTCAATATCAAAGCTCTTTAGTTTTACTCACCAATTGATTAGACTTCTGTCTCTCCTCACAGAGATCTCTCTCTAAAGCTTCAAAAGACTTCCTCTGTTGGCTGACCTCTACTTCCTGTAGGTCAAATTAAAAAATAATAGATTGGATAATTGAATGATTAAATAAATCAAACAGTATAAAAACACCGTACTCAGTATTATATATCTTAGATCTGTAGTATTAAGGCCACCACACACCATATGACTCACAACTGAAATTATAACAAAATGCCTTGCAAAATATATGCGTTTAGTTATTTCAGATCCAAAGTCAGTAAGTCATAAGTTGCGAGTAGTATGTTGTGCGGTGGCCTTTATTGAGAGAAAGTATTTCTGTTCTTTTGAAAATGCTTTAAATGTTTACACATCGTATTACAAAGATATTATCACCTTTAAAGGAAAAAAAGCTGAAAATTTACATTTACAGGAAATAAAATAATTTGGGATGTCAGCAATATCCTCATAAAATACATAGTTAACATCCTCAACACTATTGGTATATCATACATTATAATGACAGAAATTTTAATTGCACCCCCTGTTTGAAAAGTAATAAAAGAATAACATGAATAGTTGTTCAAGTCAACAACAAACACAATTATTTGTTCCAAACATTACCTCAATGTGTACGTATGTGGGCAGTGTCAGTGAATCAGGGTATAACAGACATGTCAACATGCATGTATCTGTATCAATATCAATCATTACCTATCTAAAACCATTGATATAATTATTAAAAAAAAAAAAAAAAAAAAAAAAACTCTCAAGACTGTACCCAATCTCATAAAATAGCTTAAATATATGTCTCAATATATCAAAACTAGCTGGTATTGGTTAGATACACGTATATGCAAACTTTTATGCAATATACAAAATATCACATCCACAGTAGATATGAACTTACTGTATAGAGCAAAATGTTTGCGTACAACTATTCTCATGATTTTGATTAGTATACATTTGTAAATAGCTTTAAATGAAAGTTGATTTTTTTTTTGCTTGGAGTAATTCACACAAAAAATTCAGCTTACACAGAATACAAGTGTCACTATACTATTACGACTTCAAGATTCACTACTACTACGTTTCGTAACTGAGTTGGCGCACTCATGGATCTAACCAATAACTATATTTCAAAGCAGCTCTCCAAGTAATAGTTACCATCTCTCCTCTCCTGCATACAACTATCTTGAGGAGAGACATTGAGATGACTCCCAAACAAAATCTTCAAGATTCAGAGAACACCTTATTCTTCATGAGTACAATCCCAAACCATACACCAATAAGGTTGGAACACCAACAAAAGATGTTTTGCTGACATTAATGCCTTCATCCACCAAACCAGTCTGACACTTTAAATAAATTTTATCAAATTAAACAAGAGATATGTTGGTCTAGCTTTCAGTCTTTGCCAATAAATTGACTCTGATGGTCTCGGGTCCAAAACTGGGGAGCATTTCATCAAAGGACTTGTAGGACATTTTATCCGACAAATTTGCTCTCAGCCAATCAGATGCAAGCATTTCAGTAGCTTATAACAGTTTGTCTGATAAAACGTCTGACAAGTCCTTTGATGAAATGCCCCCCAGGTCACTCCTGTAGGATGGTACGACCATTGGAAGAGACACTGTGATGGCTCCAAACATGATCTTCATGACTTCTAATCATTTCACAACCTATCATTGTCACAATTTCCTTGAAAAATTCCAAACTGGACAAAAACTTGCTAGCTTGCTAAATGTAAAGAATAGTCACTGCTAAAACCACATTGTAATTTTGACCAGGATTCAATTATTGAGTCCAATGGTATGCACTGATGATGATGTCAACACCTTTATCAAAAAGTCAGACCAAATTGGTTACAAGAAGGCAGGAAATCAAAACGAGAATTGCTGGGAAGATGAATTCAAAAAGACCCCCTGATGTAACACTGTACTTTTCTCCTCACCCCATGCACAACAACCCATTCCAAGGCCCCATCTCCAATTTCCAGTTCCCTAATATATCCATATTTTGTACTTTAGTGATCTCCACGGGTCTACAATCTCTGCAGTCGGGATGTAATGTGATGACGTGTGGCCTCTGATTTGCAACGTCCATATTACCAATCAAGAACATAAAGATCCAAGCAAGATATGGAACATGATTTTCCTAAATCCGACCCCTCGGAGCAATATTGCCTTCCGCGGAAAGAGTTCACGAAAGTCCCCATCTTCTTGTCTTTCCTCATCTATCGTCCCCACGCCCGTCTCCCGTTTCTCATCCCAACACATTTAGCTCTCTCAGTCCCACCAAGAGTGTGGCAAGTTCAAATATCCATACAGTAATTGGATCACGACATCAGCCACCAAATCCTCCTCGACATTGCTGCCCAGAGAAATCGCCATCAAAATCAAAACCTCAGAAATAAACACGAGCAATCGAAGAACAAATCTTGAGTGCTAAGATCCAGTTTGACTGCATCCTAGTTTGTTGTCTGGAATAATGTTTTAACTGGACAGCATCTAATTTCCTCTACAGGCTCCAGAGTTTTATCTAGCTGACTTGGCTTTGGTCAGGTTCAAAGACGCATAGTGTAATAGGATAACACAACGTAAGCTTCACAACAAACAGCTAAATTGCCTAAATTCAATTAAAGAGCAGTCAGCACATCTCTTTCATATCAAAACATCTAAAGTCATATCTCCTTACCTTTAGGATGGAACCAAATTAACAGTTTTGTTTTAAAATATAATTTCAAGAGATATATTTTTAATCATGATTCTATTTTCAATAAGATTATTTTGCTTTCTTCAAGATTCATGAGTTCTAGAGTTGGCTTCATATTTTCATGACTATGTTAAGTGCAACAGTTGTCAGCACTTCTTGTAAATTTTACTTTCATGTACTGTAATTTCCCAAGGTAGAGAGGAAACAAGCATGCTCATATTACTAATGTATGAATTTCCTACACAATCTACATGTAGGCATACATGATTACTCCCGTGAAAAATACATGGCAGTATAGCACTCTGACATTATACAATACATTTTGGGGGCTAAACTTAGTATTAAAAAAAAAATAGATTGAGCAGCACACAAAACAGGCCTGGCACAAAAGATAAAAACAAATAAATATAAACCTTTCAAAGCATAAAAAAATAAAACACCTCACTGGTAATAGATCAAATATCTACTTGGGAATTAGACCAAAATGCAATTAGACAATTTGGCTATTAGACGAATTGGCAACCAGACCAAGTGGTTATTAGAACAATTGAGAATTAGACCAAGTATGTATGAGTCAAAGGAGAACTTAGACCAATTGTTAGCAGACCAAATGGCCCGAATTCACAAACGTGGTTTAGTTAGTCCATGGTCTAAATCAGGGGTTTAAACCATGGATTTAGACCATGGTCTAAATTTTGGTATTCAAAAACCACCTTTGTGAATAACAAAATTTGGACCATGGTCTAAATCTGTGATTTAAACCCCTGATTTAGACCATGGACTAACTAAACCACGTTTGTGAATTTGGGCCAATGGGTTTAACCCGTGTAATGTTAGACAAACAGAGAATGGAACCAACTGCTGTTAGACCAAGTGGATATAAACCCAATGGCCCGAATTCACAAAGGAGGATTCTGCAAAACCCACGAATCCGTGGATCCATGGGTTTTTTAATCGACGGCTCCACGCATCCACCAGTTTATGAATCAGTAACAGTTGACCAAAATTATGACGTTTTATGATGCTGTGGATCTGTGGATTCAGTCGAGTCCACCTTTGTGAAAACCATATTGAAAATCCTAGGTCCAACCCTAGGTTAAACCCAGGGTTGAAACCATGGATTTTGCAGAATCCACCTTTGTGAATTCGGGCCTTTGAGCTTGAAGCCTTTCTTTCCAATTCACTAGACAATCACTTATGAGCAGATACCAATTCTGGGGTCAACTCCAATGATCTACCTCTTTCATCAGAGATCATCAAGACTGGTTTATTATCATGTCTATTGATTCTGAGTCACGCACTCTTCAATGCACGGATGATGAAGAACATGACAGAGATATGGGCACCATTACTCATTCCCTAGACATTGGTACAACCCCAATCACAATTAATCAAGGGAGAATAGTCATGGTTAAAATAACATAGTCCACGTATAAAGAATCATGTCACCATAAAGGGCTCAGTTACTTGTTAACTGAGATGTGGGGGGGGGGGGGGAGGGGTAATCCACAAACTTTCAAGGTTATTATCACAAGATATTAGTGAAGATTTTTTGTCTAAACCTTAGGTTTAAAATGTAAACGTACAGTTTAATGGTATAAACAATTGGCAGAAATATAGACAGATGAGCAAATAGTTAACTCTAGTGAGCAACCAAGAAAAAAAAGCACACAAAGTTGAAAAAATTATAAAAACAAATGAAAAGAAAAATATTATTATGGAGATCAAGCCAAAAGCATGGGACACCTACATGTACAAAAGCAGCAAAGGAGATGGAAAAAAAAATCTTTATACAATCCAAATCTAACAAAATTTATATTATTGGGACAGTATTGTTGTCTTTGACTAGATAAACTCACAGCCTCAAGACATTTGTCTACGTTTTGGAGCAAAGGGAAGTTAAACATGTTATAAAAATCTTCACAAATGTGGCTTTTTGTCTAGTGGGTTGTTCTCCATATTTGCACAGAATCCAACAAAAATCTACCTTATTGGGACAGTATCATCGTCTTTTGACTAGATAAACTCACAGCCTCAAAACATTTGTCTACGTTTTGGAGCAAAGGGAAGTTGAACGTGTTATAAAAACCTTCACAAATGCGGCTTTTCGTCTAGTGGGTCATTCTGTATGTTTGGACAGAAGCGCAGGTGTGTCTTCCCCCTCCAAGAATCTAGGTTTAATGACCAATATCAATGGCAGTGGAATTGAAGCCGGAGGAAAAGAGCTTGGAATTACGACCAGGGCTTGTATGTTTGGGAAACGATTTGCACTTTGCCGAAAATGTCAGAGCCGCGTTTGCTTACAGGGCTCCTATTTCTAAGGAAGGATGAGTTAATGTTGCAAGGGTCGCATTTATTAAATGAAAGATGGATAGATAGATGAACGAATAGAGAGGGAAAGAAAGAGAAAGAGAAAGAGATAGAGAAAGAGAGGGAGAGAGAGATAAAGCGAGAGAGAGAGAGAGAGAGAGGGAGAGAGAGAAGAGAGAGTGAGAGAAAAAGAGAAACAAAAGTTTTTACAGGAAGGCAGGTTAAGAAGGGTACTAAAAGAATTTTCCCATTTTGTTTTTTCAAATTACATGTGTTTTTCCTCACACATAGTATAACCTTAAAAAAAATATTAGACAAAGAACAAACTAAACAGATATGAAGATTAGTACAATGGTTAAAAAAAGAAAGAAGAAAATCATACCGTCTCTACATCATTGACATGAGATCACTATCTCTGTAATCTATATCACACACTTCCCATCTCTCTTGTTCGCTAATATCCCATCATAAACAGTATCTCAGCAATATTGTTTTATCAATCAAAAAAATAACTTGGGTTAGTAGGTCAATGCAACATGAAATCTCTTCATACCAACCACCTCCCACGACCCAATATTCACCTGCCAAAAGAAAAATGGCCAGCGGGATGCCACACGCGCTCATCTAATTACGGCCCGCCACCAAAATAACGCCGCCGACACATTACACGTTCTATTAGCTACTTGCATTTACCGAGCCTCGATTCTGCTTTGAGGCGCATTGTGTGTGAGCATCGCAAAAACGTTCATTATGAGAGGCGGTTTGCTCTATTTGCTTTTAGCGTAATTGCGATGCGTACACGTGCTGCATAAACACAAACCGGAGACGGTAACGTGTTGGATGTAACTACTATAAAAATCAATTACATTTCATGTGGCTGCTGTATCTAAAAAGAGAATGGCTATAAATATGAGAAGTATGTCTGTGCCACATGCATGTGCTATTTTTGTTACACTTTACAGTGCTTTCTTTGGGATAGAGTGGACATAATTTTCTCCAAATTTGCCGAGTCTAGGCATGTCTGCATTTTAAGGATGAGAAATGGAATTGTGGAAGTGGATGAAAAATGGAATTGTGGATATTTGTATAGATGAAAACATGTCAAGCATGAAGCATTAAATAAATTGAGCCTGTACATACAAAAAAAAAACTTCTCAAAAAAATTTGAAATTGGACGTTACAATCAGGTGGTATAAACACGGATGGGTTACTTTCAGCATAAGTTTGAAAGAGAAATGCCATAAAGGGGAAACAACATTTTGGTCTTTACTAGACAAGCAGCATTTCTCAACAGGTGGTCATTAAAGAAGGTTTACCAATATCACTCAATCCTTCATCTAACAATTCTTATAGATACATGTAACTGCTGAGTATTCCATTAGTACTTTCGCTCCTTCTGTGGCTATACGTCTAAATATAAATATTATAATTGCATTTACAACCTACAGGTTCTTTTACTCGAAATATAGCTTCATTCTTATAATAATCTCAGATAATTCATTTTTGGGGGGTATTGCATTTACTAAGTGCTATTACTTGAAGAAACATTTACACATCTACTTGAAATAAAGACAAAGGTAATTCACTAAATTTCAATACAGGCTGTGAGGTTCAAATAAGTCTTTTACAATCATATTATCTATTCCGATGCAGGAGGGTTTTAACTCATATCATTTTAAATACAGCTTTAGTGCTCTCATAGTTATCGCCACATGAAATTGCCTGATTTTTGGGATATGCTTCATTAATTGCAAGTGTAACATTGCTCCGCTGACTATTTGTGCTGAGAACCAAAACAGCATCAAAATTGTTAAAAGCAGCCTGAACAATATCCTGGCTCTTATCCAAAGATACAATACATAGGAAGAGTGTTCCTCCACTCATCAGATCTGATCAAACAAATAAATATGCTCTAACCTCTGAAACCAAAACCACATCTGAAACCTGATCCTCATAAACCACAAGGTCCTGATTTCATATGACCCATACTGTTTGTTCAATACAATATTTGCATTTATATAGTGCTCTTTTATACAGTGTTCACTTGAAGATAGCAGATAGGGGTATAATTTTACACTCGAGTTAACACCCATAAGGGGCTCGACAGACTTACTCTTTTTCTACTAGAATCCATGCCTATACAAAAAAACTGTTTATGGTCTTTCCTCCACATTGTGACATCATCTGTACATTCCCCAAGTAGTAGGAGAGGGGACGGGAAGGTTTTACTTCCTTATACGAAGATAACTAATTCCAAATATTTCCAGCACGTTAATTCATGTGCTCTATAAAAAAAAATGAATGAAAGAAAATGTGAACTCTTGAAGGAGCAAAAATATCAGAAAAGTGTAAATTTAGAGCAAAATTCAAGAGAATTTCAAGTAAATTTGATGTGAAAATACATATTTCCTTTTGGAGTGAAAATGTGTCCTTGAGGTCAATCTAAAATGAGTTAAAATGAAGTGAAAATGGGTATTTTACCTCCAAATTCACTCAAATGCCACTCAAATTTCACTATATTTCTGAAACTCACTCTGTCAAGGGTAAACTTTTCCACTCGTTTATTTTTAGAGAAGAGTGTGCATCTCAAAAGATTTTGTTAACAAAGCAAGGAACAAGAGATTGAGGCATAGGCTAACATAGCTGGTCGTACATGTGAAGGAGAATGGACGGAGGAGAGGAAGAGGTCATCTGCCCATAATGGCAACCATTTAAGACATTTAGAGCGTTCCAAGTCATGTGTACACACATATCCCAACTATATTTGATTTCTCAACCAAGCATAAAACGCATGTCAGATGGAAGAGAGACAGCCGGAAGTGGGAAGAAAAGATTCATAGACTCCATGGTTTAAGAGAATAATAGGGGAGGGGGTAGTGAGGCCACCAATCGTCAGAATATGGGCTTCGTTTGCAAGTCATGTTAATATTTGGCAATATCTATAAATATGTTCTACTTGATCACACGAATCAGAAAATATATGTCACCAATTTTTTAATTGACCTTTTGTGACCCAAAATGAGGATCAAATGTCAGGCTTCATTAGCATAAACATAATTTTCTTCAAATTGTGTCAAGTTTGGTATCAAACTGTAGGTAATTTTATAACTAGCAATTATTAAAGTCTATTAACATTTTTTCACCAACCATATACTTCATTTAACACTGTTAACATGTTCTACTTGAATATGAAGACAAATTGCTGCAAAACTTATCCTTTGCATGCAAAATGCTTGTTGATGATTAATAATGCCAGTCTGCTTATTTCAAATTAAGGCTAGTGTTATCAAAAGTGGTTTGAGTATCTGATTTGACTAATTCATAACAGCTTTGTCAAACACCTCCCCCACCCCTTTCCAGGAATTGACACTCAACACACTGAACACAGAGTTGGAGAATTCGAAATTAAGCTGTCTTTTTTACATTAAAGTGTGATAGGTAAAAAAAAGAAGGAAATATACACCTGTTGCATATGACTGCATCAACAAGTATTCAGTTTACATCATTTAACAACTCACTACCTAATCATAAATGAAACCAGTTTGAAGGTAGAGGTAACCCCAACTGCCCCTTCTTTGCGACAATAAATGAGCCTTATTGCATTGAGATAACGATTCATCTTCTTTTGATGACAGATGCTAAAAGTTAAACAGGCTGTCTCCCGTTTCAAAGGGAATGCAAACACTTCCGAACAAATTTTGGGCTTAGATATAAGTGGTTTGCTTTGATCACGACAAACATTAGCTAGCTTCTTCAGTGTGTATATAGCTACCCTGCATCCTTTGGTCTATAACTTGAGTGCTCTCTCTCTCTCTCTTCCCCCATCCCCTCCCTCTAACTCTTGGTGGCTTCTTCTGTGTGTATAATAGTCAACCTACTCTATTGGGTCTCTCTCTCTCTCTCTCTCTTATCCTCAACTTTCACTTTCAGCTGCAGTGTGTAAATGTAGTCATCCCCTTGTTACCCCTCCCCCCCTCCGACCTCTTTCTCTCTCTTGCCCCTGTACACATTTACTATGTAGGGGTTTTACGTCATAATGTTCACCCCCTTTGTGGACATCTTTCTATCTCCTTCTCTCTCCCTCTAAAGTATTTTCCTGATCCTCCCCTTTCTCTATATGTTGACATATATCTCTTTCTCTCCCACTTGCTAATTATTTCTCTTCCTCTTGTGACATATTAGCATCATCTTTTGGGCAACTCTTTTGAAATGAATACACTAAATACCTATGTATTCTCATATGTGAAATTCTCATCTCTCTCCGTTTCTCAGTCTCTACAGACCCATAGAGAGAAAAAATTGCAAGCTAGCACATTATAGGAGAACATTCACTGGACTTCACAAGTAGAGACATGACAACACATCCCTCAAAATAGATGACACTTTTGGCAAAAACAAATCTATTAGGTCTGTCTCAAAGAATCCATCTTTCCATATTAAGCTAATGCAGCACGCAAATGAGTTGATTCTGACAAAAACACAGATTTGAGGCAGAGAAATTGCCCTTACAGAGGACATATAATAAATCCAATGTATTTTGTATCTGAGCTTATTAAAGATGACATTCATGATGCATTTTTTCCCTGTATTGTATTTTTATTCATATCACTAGCCTTTCATTGACCCAAAGAAATAATTTGACACTCTCAAAACAAGGAAAAATTATGCCAGATTTAATAGAAATCTATCAAGTTTGCTTCCTGACCTTTCATTGTGCAACAAGGATTAATTATCAATAAAGGGCAATAAAAAGTAATTATATTCTATTGTAACTGCGAACATTATACTATTTAATCAGAAATTTTTTCCTCATTATTTACTTATTAAGTTAAAAAATAATTGTTAAAGATGAAATTGAATGAGAGCTAAAATCGAAAATTCATTTTAAATCAGTACATTCATATCTACCGTAGATAAAGTACATGTGGAAGTGTTGTGACCTAGTGGTTTGTTCACATGACTCTCAATGAGAAGTTTAAGGGTTCAAATCCCACCCAAGCACTATTACAATCTGTTGGCATGATAATAACTTATATTTTAGTTCAGTATGTTCATATCTATATAAGACAGAAAGAGCTGTTGTGGTCTAGTGGAAAAGTCACTTATATGGTTCAAATCTTCAGTACAGTATCAATATTCTGGTGTTGCATAAATCTACATTTGCCATTCTCCATCCAGGTGGTAAATTGGTACATGATATAATTGAAAGCCTTTATTTTGGCGGATTGGTTATCAATGAGATTTAAATGGGGGAAAAGTACAAGAAAGTGCTAGATATGAGGGGTATATGACTCTAAGTGACCAGCATTATTACAATTATAACTGATGTACAAAGGGAGTTCCAGAATGAAAGTACAAGTTCAACAAAAAGTCTCAAAATGCAAATATAAGCATTTCCCACGACTGTAATTATTGAGCAAGCTTATGAATGTTTACACATGCATTCATTTACATTTCACATAAAAAGCCCACGCGACATGTATTATGAAAGGCAGAATAAATGTAGACATAATTCATTTGCACATTCTAATAGACTATTTATTTGCACACAGTTGGATAAAATTGCATCAGCTATAATTGCAAATTTTTATTGGAATCGGCTCCTTTGTTCAATATTTTTATGTGAATTACATCAGGCAATTTTATCCTTAATTTATGAAAAGGCCTTTACACTTTTTTGATGCAGTTGGAAGTTTATTGAAATTGATGTCCTAGAATAAATATAAATGGAAGAAGTTTAAAATTGGGTTGAGGAATTTCTTACATTTGGTAATTAATGAAAATTGCAACAGAGTAATACAAGGAGGACAGTGTATTTCAGAGTGGTCTACGATTTAAAAGAAATTCAAACAAATATATTTCAAGAGAAATGCTTTTCTTTAAAGCATGAGGAATGAATTTCAGAAAAATTGTTTTGAAATTTAAAGTGGCTTGATTTGTAGCATTCTATCTTTTCAAATTGCATATTTTTCAAATATCTCTATTCATGATGAATAAGTGTGATTGGTCAGATCAAACTTAAAATCAACCAATGATTTACGTACTGCATAACTTTAGCTGAGTTGCTGATACAGTTTAGTGGGAGTGGTGTGGTTGAGAGGATAAGTCGGCTGACTTACGATCACAAGGTACGCGGTTCGAATCCCGTTCATACCACTAGCATCCTTCGGCAAGGTGTCAACCTGCAAATTTGCCGTACTTGACCCAAGTGAGGTGAATGGGTACCGGTAGGAAGCAATTCCTTCAATGCTGTGAGCGCCCTTCGGGGTAGCCCAGCCGGGTAATAATTAGTTAACACTATAAGCGCTTAGAAACACTAAGGTGGAAATCGTATTAAGCGCTATATAAATGCAACTATTATTATTATTATTATTATACAGTTTAATCTGTTGGAGATGAGCTGATTTGGCTATAACACACATTTCACATACACCTAGGACTGAATATATTGTGGTTCAGTCCTCAGTGGGTTAAACAAGTACCTAAGGAATCAGGAGCAGCCAAAGCTAGTGATTTCCTCACTCAATGATCCTCTCCAATCATTGTGTGAAGCATCCCTATCCCCAAAACACACCAGTGACCACAACGTGCAGCCACTATAAAAGGTCACCGAAAACACTTGCTGCTTGTAGAACGTCAAGGGAATAGGATAAAGTATATGTGTCCTATGCCGCACTGAAATTCAAGTACTGCGTCCCCCGACCACCCTCTCACCCACACCGACCCTCTTTCAGATGGTCGTGAGACGCCAACACAGAACGGGCAGGGGTAGGACTGGCCGCCGAACCCTTGGGGACCGGTGGCTTAAAGGTTAGAGATATAGGGAGCTGGACGGCATGTCAACCAAAACAGAAATAATCAAAAGACAAATCTAATTCCCTACTCTGGGCTTTTGATGATGGAAATATTACGAGATACTGCTAGAATTGATGCGGATCTAAGTTAGATAAAAAGACTTTATGAATAATACAGATCGATAGGGTATGGCTGTTCTGTATTGAACAGAAACCTAAAAATCTGTTTAACAATTAATTCTATGGGAGTAAAGAACAGAAATTTCATTAATGATTATTTTTACAGAGCTTCTTTTGAACCTTTTGTTTTCATAAATGGAGGGGATTATTGATTCATAATGGAGTATATGACGCAAAATCCAAATCTGTTTATGCCGTCTATAATCTTTGAAAGTCTAATATACACTTTAGACACATCATACTATATTTAAAATCTTCTCATGAAAAGGGATGAAAAATATAGCTAAATCATTTGTTGCTTTTTCTCAACTGAAATACATTTTGCCGTAGCAATTCTTTGGAAAGTTTTATAGGTTTTTAAAATAATTCAAAGGAATTTTATCTTAATTTCCTTATCTAAAAAATAATTAAATATTCTGTATCGGTGCATGAATAAATAGTAGACAAGATGCATTAAATAGACATTTAAAAGACAAATTTTTCTTCTTGCGGTGTCTTTTTTATGCATCTTGCCTACTTATTATATACATTAAATTACTTTTCTATAAAAGGGGAAAAAATGTTGACAACATCAACAAGTGAGAGCCAGAAGGGCATTACTTGACTCAATGTAAAATTGTTTTTGAATTATCACCCTTCTGGCACTGAGAAGATCATTGACATATGTGACTCATAATATCAAAATGAGACACAAGTCGCCAGAAAAGAGTCAAAGATATCCGTAAAATAATACATAATTTGTAAATACTTTCCCCTACTTTCGTTTTCACTCAATTTTTTTTTTAAAAGCACACATGAAACATTGATGCTTCAGAAAACAAACAAATGTGTTCCCCCAAATTTTGACATTTTTTATCATTTTGCCAATTTCCTTCAGCCTTTGTTTGGTTTGCCCGGCAACTTATGTCTGATTTTGATATGATGCATCACATATTCTATTTTTAAAAAAGCCCAACTTACGACAGAGATACAGCATTCACAGTCCCCAAAGTGTGTCTGTGTAATCAGCTCATTATTCCTCTGATGTGTATTGAGCAGATGGTCTTGTGCATGTACAGCAGCCATGATAACTGGTATGCAACTACACTCAACATGGCCGCCAAACGCCTCCTACAAGCGCCATAGCATCAAATTCAAAATCTGCAAGACTCCTGCGTAAGTTAAAACCCCGTGGATACTCCAAAAGCTGAGGACCCCTCCGACAGGGTTCGCTCCAAAATTATTCACAGTTCCACTCAGGGAATGTTTAAACAGGAAGAGTTTCCTTACAAGAAAATGTTTGTGGTTTACGAATTTGTGGCGCAAAATGCACCAATAATCAGAGAAGGTATCAATTCGTAATCAAGCCTCTACTACAACATAAAAGCTTTCAGTACTGTTTTTCACACAAGGCTCTCAATTCTACTCTTCGCTATCAGCAAAATATGCCCTTCTTCGAAAGCAAATAAATGTCTTCTTCTTCTTCAATTCCGCAAGTAAACGATAGAATTCACTCACGACGACCACAAAGTTATCACCAATCCACTACATTTTCGATTTGCTCTTCTCAGCTTTCTTTGGCTGTGCACATCTCCTTGTTAACAGAGATGCGTCACGTTACTTCGACTAGAAGAATGTGCGTGACAGTCGTTTATTTAAGTTTGGTAAAGACCCTATTGATCGCTCGCCTCTAATGAGGAAGGTGGATTACCCATCTGAGGTATTAACAGTCTCGATTTCAAATTGTGCCGTTCCTTTTCGGCCGGTTTCTCTTCCTGACTCAACCTCATCTACTCAGTCCCGCCCATGTACCGCTCAGCTCTGAGTGTATCAAGTTCTCTAGTGCATGGCCCATCTCGGACATGCACATGAATAAGGACTACGGCACGGACTTGGTAATTTACACCCTCCCTATATACTGATCAACTTCATGTTTTCAACCGTGGAAGAGGGTGAGAAAAAGTCAGGAAACTTTCATTACAGGTGGCTAGGCTTGTCCCTCCAATAAGAGTAAATCCCATTGAACGATCAAATCTACTCCAGAATTTCTAAATGCGCTAGACTGATGAATACATCTTCAATTAATAGACAGCATGGGATCACCAATTTCAGTCACAGATCTATCATATTTTTTGATGGAGATGGCCTCGCTTCCGATAGTCAAGAAGTTTTTTCTCTATCGGTTATTCAGAAACACGAGATGAAAAATTGGATCCAGCAATCTAGGTTACGTGAAACCCCTTTCCGGCTCGTCAGTATTCAACAGCAGTTACCAGTAAGCACCCGTTTCAATGAGAATACGCTATGAGCTTTCAACCACTGAGATCGTTTGATTATAATTCAGCAATTCGTCCACTAAAAGGAGTACACTTCCTGCATTCAGCAACACATGCTTGGCTGGTGAAAGACAAAATGGCTGATGCTAAAAGAGAAGTGTTCATTCGCAAATGAATGATGTGAAGAAACTGTCAATCAAGGTAGATTCACGAAATACAGAGAAGACATACTCTTCGTACTCTCTTACTCTTCAAACATAGTCTTCAAATATAATCTAATACAGTTGCACATAGCATTTCCTTGCGTAATGAGTAACTGGACATAGCTATGAAAGAAAATTCACTACGCATTGGGATCCATGTCATAGCTTACATTGTCCAATAGTAGATATCTTGTAAAATAATTTGTGTTGATAGATGTACAATAATAGCATCACACGATCAAATTCCCTTTTTATGTACACGCGGTACACTGACAACCAAACTAATGTCCCACAGAGAGAGAACAGGGAAAATAAACTCTCCAAATTATGATAAATTCCTCTATCCTAGCCCTAAATTTTCTCAGCAAATCAGAGGTCGGCCATTAGCCGAGCATTCTTGCAGGGTATTGATGAGAAGAGGGGGTAACTCCCAAAGAGAGTTGGCTCCGCTATGTCTGAGGGTCGCTTCAGAATGTCGAGGGGGACTTACTCTCACGCATCGCAGCAATCCACTTTCCCAGAGAATCAGCCCAACATTAGTGCAAAAATATTTTTGATGTCTGTTTGGCCTTCACATTCTTGCAATGATTATGGAGAAGAGCAGCAATACATAGAACAAGTGGTTGGTGACGGCTTAGGTTCCGTTAAAAACACAATCCTTGTTTTACGAATTTGGTTTGCAATCAGCTTTACATAAGCAAACCTCAATTCCCAGTCCTTTTACTATCAACAAAAGCCTAGGGTAGCAATGGAATATTTGAAAAGTTAACAAAATATTCATGAATTCTGCAGTTTGAGTTGTTGAAAGGATTAGCCAAAAAGATCTTCAGAAAATGTTCCCATATTTGAATGGAATATTCATGGACATCTCCATCTCCCTCAGGCTTTTGAAACAGGGCTAAGCTCAGATGAATTGTCTTTTATCAGCTCTGCAACATACATATACATCCAAATTTTAGGAGTAGGATTTAATTTCTTCCCTTGTACTGAATCCTTGCACAGAATATGTTTGTTGATGACAGAATCAGCAAATAGGTATCTAACCATATAGCTATGAATACCAGTCACAAAATTCCTTTGCTTTCTGCACTCTTGTATATGTACAGTGAAATCCTCTTAATTTTTCTTAGACGTAATTTGGCAACATCTCCATGAGGCAAAAGTTGATGGCTCATTTATATAAACAACAGAAAAGGAAGTAGAATAGAATTGGACAGCTTCTTACAAGTCCGAAATCAACATTGCACAATATTGAGCTGTTCCCGGTTGTATGACTTCTGGGAGGAAATCAACAATTCTTTCCTGTTTACAAAAGTTATATTGCAAAGCTTAATTTGCAAGAGTTTTTTCCTGGTATGGCTTCAAGTATTATTGAGCAATACAAATTATCTTCCTTGATCTGATCATCAATTACATATTTTTATAACAAGGTGTATCAATGTCAGTTTTCCACCTCGTTATAGAAAAAATTTACATATTCCATTCCTCTTCCATGAAAATCGGAACATACATCATGTCAAAATACTGTAATAGTGCATTGTCAAGAATACAGTAGCCTGTGGATAAAGCAATGGCCGTTTTACTGTCTCTGCGCCTCAAAATATATCTCAAAAGCAACGAAATGGGAAATTCTAGTAAAATGCTCAAGATATCGGAGATGTTCAACACTAATGGAAGCCCTCGATTCAACAGATAAATAGACACGTCTCCATTAAAGTCCTCCGCTTACATTAACTGATGGATGAGATCACTTTCAACAATTACATTTACATCATCGCCATATTTTTATCATCTCAAACCACAATATTCATTGCAGTTATCCTTGGGCACGCTTCAGTTTTCAGAACATTACATTGAGTCTTTTTTTTTTTAATTCTTTGTTGTTTTTGGCCTTTAACCTCACACAGAAGCGGGAATAATATCAACTTTGTGCCAGTTTCTAAGCAGCTTTCTCTGGATAAAGGGTGAGTGAGAGCGATGTTAGCAAACCGCTGCTCATTTATTAATGACGGATTTGCGTTGAGTGGCGGTGATTATCTGCACGCTTTATTAGCGAGGGTACTAACACCTTGATCATGCTGGCAGCAAGACGCAATAACTTTGGTAGAAAGTCTACTTGGGGAAGAAAAATGCTCGCTGTGGCTTGCGATTGATGGTTCTTTTTGTTTTCTAAATATCAGAGTGGATGTCTTCTATCCAAAGGAAATGTATTCCATGTCAACAGTTTTCACCAAGTTTCATAAAAACTTCTTCACTGATTATGAAATTTGACAAAAGCAGGATGTCTCAAAATGTGAAAATGATCACATAACACATCAGCTAATAGAAGAATACTGAATGAAATATTCTATCACTTGAATATTATCTGCATCCACAATATTAGATGATCAAAAGACATTGTTCACATCAAGTTTCTTTGTTATTTCACCATCAAATTAACAGTGGAAATTCTTGATATTGATGAAGCATATACAGCGAATCTTATGAGGACACAGTGAAAATAAAAGTACTGAAATTGTTGTAAAACTTGCTATGAAAACAGATGGTTTTTCCCTCTTGCGATGGCATTGAAATTCATTCAATATGAGGTGTAGTCAGGTGTGTTACGTCCTTGTCACTTTTGTGTTGTCGCTCAAAGTTCAAATGCATTGTGGGAAGGAGTGAAAAACAGAGGGACTTTAAATACACGCCTCTATGACATCACAATCATGAACTTGAAGCTTAATGCGTTTTGGAAAGTGCTGTAACCCCGTGTTTCTCGCTCGTATCACATGCAAGCTCAACAAATGAAGGATGAAAAAACCCCTCCTGAGCTAAGGATCACTCCAAACTAAGTGAAATTCTGATCACATTACATCCCAAGGATTAACACCCAGTGCACAACGTGGCTAGGGTATGCAAGGTGTAGTCCCACATGAAGACGCTCGTGTTTGTGAAGCTTGTGCAGGTAGCGAGTGAATCTGAAGTACAATTATCCCCTGCTTGTGTTGATTGCATCTGTTTATCTATCACTCGACGAGGGAGATGTCGGTGGGGGGAACCGTCACCACCTGTAAGAGACCCAATATATTCGCAGAATGCCCCCTGATGAATTTGCGGCTAGAGAATCACTCCAAGCGAGACACTGCCACTATGTCTAAATCAATTCTCAATTCCTAGCATTTCTGGTCGACAGAGAGGAAAGAGTGAGTGAGCTGATTTATGAGTATCTCTCTCTGTGGTCTGTACATCCACTGGTGGGCTAACGACGGCGTGCGACCTGTATTGCACTGTAAGCAATCTACATACTACCCAGGAATGTTGCGCCAATTCCAAATTAATGTCGACAACGAGGAAGGCGCTGACAACACGGACCCTCTCGTTACAAATGACCCAGGCGACCTTGTCTAGTGGGTATGATAGGCCAACGGATGGGTAACACCGATAACAAACACCACTCGTCAAATATCCAATGTCGGCTATTGATCCAACAACCCCGTTCAAACGATGTGTCAAAGCCGACGGAATGAGTTTAAGCTACAGCGTGGCAGCTCCAACATTTCAAAGTTTGCGGGAGATCGGACAATCTTCGAACGTGCATGTTACAGGCCCGGAGAGCGCTTGGCATGTCAGACGATCAAACATGATATGCACAGGGTCTGATGAAAACTAGGGCAGGCCCTCCAAGATGGGATTGGATAATGCAGTGGTGATTGTCCGCTAATCCCCTTTTTTCGGGAACGATGTTGTCTCCTCACGGGCAGTTCAAAACAGACAACGGTCGTATCGCTGGCGAGCAGATTATGACACAGGCTACAGGTTGGAAATTAGGAGGAGGGAGGGAACGAGAGGTAGAGAGAGAGACGGCAGAGATGCTCAAACGGGGATGGCGGGAGAGGAGAGAAAGAGAGAGACACACACAGAATTCAACCCCGAGTGCTTTGTGTGTGCATAATTGATGCCTACAGCAACCACTGTATGCCGATTTGACAAAATGCCAAACCACATGACCATGCCAGGGAAACACTTCCAGTCGAGCTCTCCCCAAATGAGCATACACGTGTGTACCCCTTTGCACGGACGGGGCTTGGAGTGCTTTTCTTTTCAAGGATTGCAGTGGGTTCATGTGTGTGGGAGTGTGTGTGTGTGTGTCGCTTTTGAAGACGGAGAAGAAGAAAGAGAGGTGAAACAGAACGCTGATCACCGAACTTAGCATTCCAGCACTCGGGACCGGATTAATAGAATTTAGAGTTACATTTGTGTCTGTATTGGTGTGGGTGTTTTAGCTGTGCCTCTGAATATAAAGTATTAGGTAGAAAGAATGGGACTGATTAATTACTCTAGTCTTTAGCCATTCAGTTCACCCACTATCTTATTCAGTATCTTCTAAAATTGTTATCTTGAAAACATTTTGAGCATTCATATATTTTCTTTCCTCTTTGCCTCTGCAACTTTTCTACATTCAATAACTATCTAATTACAACTTCCCCCCTCTTAACTCTCTAAATTACTTTTTTCTTTCTTGCTTTCCCTCTTGTGCCTATAATATGATACAGTAAATGAATTTTCTGGATTACATGAAACACATTCATCCATATTTCCATATTTTCCATTCTTTTCCAATGATACAATGTATAAGCCTGAACACGAACATTATATTTCTCTCTGTAAATTTTTTTCTGTATGTTCTCTCCCTCTCTCTCTCTCTCTCTCTCTGTCTCTTTCTCATAATAATAATAATACAAAAAAGTTCTAATATAGCACAATTCCCCAAGGATTTACATGTCTATCACTCAATCTTGCCCTCTATTCATGTCTGTTTGAATTAAATGTAAATCGATTGTAACGATGGCCCAATGTTTTCTAAAATTCCATTTCATAAAAAATTTCCAAATCTACTTAAAATCAACCTTACACTTAATTCTCGGTCCATCAAGCAGATCATATTTCTCAATTCCTCACCCACAAACCACAAGCCCCGCTTAATTCACTAATGGCCCCTAATTATTGATCAAAATCTTGCTGGTAAACTGCACTTGGCTAGACAAAGCCGAAGAGAAAGGTGACAACCTCCTTAAGCGAGAGCCAAACTGTTTCGGGATGTCTCCGGAATTGATTTTCTCAGACGAAGTGCATGCTCCGTGAACTTGAGCAAGGCCATTTACAGGTTGGGAGCCACTTTAACCCTGTAAAGGACAGGTCGTGATGGACCAAAGTGCTCTTTCCTTGCCCTTCCACCCCTCCAATCTTTTGTCTTGTCTTGAGAAAGTGATGAAGATTGCTCTTGTTTTGTGGAGCAAGGATACTTGAAACCGCGCCTCAAGGTATTTCCCATCAAGTTCTTGAGGCGGGATGCCTTCCAGGAAAGGTGTTGGGAAAAACAGGTGAGAGAATCAGGTGAGGATGATGAACAAGGGGGTAAAAGAAGGAGAAAGAAGATGTTAAAAGGGGGCAGGGAGAAGAGGACAAGGGTATGCAGTGATGCCAACCCTCCAAAATAATTAGAACATTAGAAATTAAAACATGAATAGTACAAAAAACTTGAACCAGCTGAACCAAATGACTTCTCATGAGAAAAAGCATTCATGAACCATAACCTTTTGCTCTGTCATTCAATTTTTGGAATGTATTCAAATCAATAGAGTTCTTTCTCTTGTGACAGAGACATTCATTTCAACTGTTCCAACTATTTGCTTTACTTGCGTTCTAATTTCTTATGTTATAATTATTCCGTAGGTTTAGCATCTCTTGGTATGGATGAGAGGGGAAGATACAGTGCAGATCTTAACATGAATTTAGTCTTCAATTTGCATCTGGGCTTCCAATCAACATACAATTATATCACCAAGATATTGTTTACTCTACATGAGCATGACTCAAAATTCATATGACTCATAAAACCATGCAATAAGTTGTCAATACTTGTTGAAGATTGAACAAACATGTTAAAAGGAGTGAGAGAATTAAATATATTTTTCAAGATCATTGTGAGGATGGAAATTGCAACATAAAAAAGACAATTTTCTTGACAAAACTGACTCCCTTGGTACATGAAGGTAAAACAACCAAACGGAGTACTATCTGTGATTTGAGAACACACGGTTGCTTCCTAATGCCTGCCTTGCAATCAACAGTTTTGATCATTGAATAAGGTCAAGAATCTGGGGAATATAGGGCTTATATCCTCTTAATGGAGACAGAAGGATTGCACTTGGCACCATCCTCGGACCGCATCATTAGCTGCTCCCATTCTTATTTCATCTCTTATAATTTCTCGCTTTTCCTGAATCTTTCTCTCTTGCTTGCTTTCTCTTTAATCTTTCTCTTTAATATTTCTCTCTTTTTGTCTCTTGCTCACTTTCTCTTTAATCTTTCTCACTTTCTCTTTTATCTATCTCTCTTGCTCGCTTTCTCTGTCAGTCTCTGTCACTCTCTCTATTTTCCTTGCTCTCCCTCTCATTCTCCCTTGAGCAACTCTCTCCTCTGCTTGCTCTTTCAGCTACCCCTCTCTTTCTCTCTCTCTCTCCTCTTTTTCAATTGTATTGATATTAAAGATGGAGAGTTTGCTCCTCTCAATTCTTTTTTTTTCCATCTTTTACAGTCTCTCGCTTTCCTTTAATCATATTCTCTCGCTCGCTTTCTCTGTCAGCCTCTTTAACTCTATTTTCACTGCTCTCCTTAATTCTCATTCTCCCTTGAGAATCCCTCTCCTCTCCTTACTCTTCTAGCTACACCTCTTCTTCCTTTCTCTCTCTCTCTCTCTCTCTCCTCACAGTTTCTACTTATATTGTATAGAGAGCTATAATTTGATATCAAAGATGGAGAGTTAAAGAGATGCAAAAAAAAAAAAAAAAAACCACCATTAAACACCAATTCAAAATTCTTAAGGCACCACTTTCTCCACTTACTCCCTCTCTTTCATTCTATCATCCTTTCTCTTTCTTTCTCTCTCTCCCTCTCTGTCTCCCCCCCCCTTCTCTCTCTCTCTCTCTTGCTGGCATAATTTCATATTTGTACAAATAAGACACTCTAATCAACTGACCTAATTACAGTACTCAAAGAAGCACAAACAACACAATTTCTTTCTCCATTTAAATTACTGCATCCCCACCCTTTTAAATCTAATTATAATTCTGGTATGACATCAGTTCTATTAACTGAAAGGGGTCATTATTAAAAAAAATTATAAAAAAAAAACTTCAAAACATCTTCTTAATAATCTCTCAAAAAAATGAATAAAACTAAAAATCCTTGATCATGTGTTGTCTTTGAAGATTGACAATGCAGAAGTTAACAGGAATATATCTGGAAAAGCATAAAAATAAGGTATACTTTGTGCTTCATAGTGCGTCGTTATATATTGCACTCTCTATTTATTCATAAAAGAGTCTAAACACGATAGTTTTCAAGATTCCAAAGATCGCTAGAGTAAAGCTCTCTTGATCTAAAGCAACAATTGCTCCCATATGGTCTATATTTCTGCTTGCTAATCAAAGGGCCCATCATAACCACTCACATAAAAGAGAGAGAAAGACGGACAGGGACGATAGTGTCTAGAATGATAGACTAGCACCACCTGGAGATGAAGACGGAGAAGGAGGAGGAGAAGGATGAGAGGATATAGAATGTTTCTGGAGGGCATCTTTCATCCTCATGATGTCATCTATTCTCTATAGGGATTGGACCTCATCAGTCATATACACCTCATAATTGACTTGACCACTTAGAAATTTAAACACAGGAGACGACAAGTGGGATATGTATCATGTGCGAGGTGCACAAGAATATATGAAGAAAAACAATAAAATCATTTTCTCTGTTCAGCTTTATGCATTAACCCATATTTAGTGACTGCAGATCTACCAAATAATTGGCTAGACCATTTAGAACATTAAACACAAGAGACAAGAGGCGTGATTACGTCATGAGAGAGATCCATTGGGGGAAACAAGACAAAGATATTTTCAACATGGATAACTAATTTGGGATTAACCCAAATCTAGTCAATCTACCCCTAAATTGGTTTGACTGCTTTTTAAAGGAGAAGTCCACTATGGAATTTAATTTCATTTTTTCAGAAAAATATCAATTATTTCAATTATCCTGTTGATATACATGTACCATCAGACATACAAATAGATTAATTCCTTCATAAAGAACCATGAAAAAAAAAAACAGTGCAATTTGTATCTCGAGAGCATCAGATAGAAGAATTATGTTTTTTTTTCTATGTTATTCAATTTCATTTGACATCACATGTAAAAAAAAAACAATTAACTTTTGAGAGCCAAAATTCAGAAAAGAAATAATTGCATGATAGACTTAACATCCTTCTGAGTCTTGTTACATCTTATCATCTACATGTAAATGGTTTCAACTTTGAAACAAACTACTTCAATACATATTCAATTTAGCATTATTGGCTGGCCATGATCATATCACACTCTTGTTAAAGAGAATTAATTATTGAGAGAGCATTTTGATGGTTGTTATACCACAGCGGACACCTATGACTCATTTCCTAGTATTAGGTCACATATGAGTACGACATTCCCTGAGCGCCAGACAGCAATCAATCACAAACTGTTACACATATGGTGTAAACTCATTAACAACAATCAATCAACATGCTCATTCATCAGTCCTCCAAAGGCTTGTTACGACCGGTAATGTTGCACAACGCATAATGCAAAGCTTGCTATCATAGACCTGAGCTTAAAATGTCTTCATAATAAAAGAATTGAGTCAGAGTGATATATCATGCACTGGTCATTATTATTACATTCATGTAAAGACATTTAATTAGATCAAACAGTGTTACACATATGGTGTAAATACCTTAACAACAATCAATCAACATGCTCATTCAACAGTCCTACAAGGGCTTACAATTACAGGCAAAGGTTGCTATTATATATGGACCTACAGTAAGTTCAACATGTCTTTTTTATTTCAGAATCGAGTCAGGGTATCATGCAATGGTCTTTGTTATTACATTTATTTTATGACATATATAGACCATACACTGGTTTTCATATGGTGTAAAATAACAACAATCAATCAACATGCTCATTCATCAGTCCTCCAAAGGTTGGCTGACTATTTAAGACCTTCTGTTAGATTGTCAAGTGAAGAATACCAAAAAAAAATTGACATAATAGGCATGCAGGTCATCCTTATATGCAGGTCATCCTTATATGCAGGTTCCTTTTAAACAAACTTAAACGAGAAACTCGGTTTTGAGTTAATAGAATATTTGTATTACTGTAGTGGTTGTCACTAAAGCAAGAACAAGGTACATATCAAACACTAAAAGATTGTCAGATTTATGGGCAAGGGTTGCTATATAATCTCATGTAGTTAGTAATTACACAAGAGTTTATGTTATGAGTGAGCATTATGAAATTGAATTAAGTATTCAGTTAGATCACATACTGTTAATATTTTAACAACCAATCAGAAATTAATGAGCCAACTATTTTATGAGCAACTGCCTCAACTGAGTTTAGACGTGGGGCATTCCCTGAGTACTTTGTGATCTGCAGTGTGGTGACTTTAAATACAATGTACCCATAATACAACTTAACATGATTCCATGTAATTTGACTTGTCACATACAATTAATGTACATGCAATAAATGCTTATTGGAAACAGAATTCCATTTACACAACTAAGACAATTACACAGAAACACAATCAAGATTAAATGTAATTTGATTTGTCACGTGTGTGGTCCTACATGAATTTTTATTACCCCACTAATTGGACACATTATTATTCTACTTGCATTGACTCAGCCCAGACGAGCAAACACATACGTTATTAAATGTAATTTGACTTTTAACATACAATGTGATAATAATTGTTCATTCAATTAAAGATTAAAATAAAAGGTTACTAGTCTACATCTATTTCAAATTTGTATTTGATACTAATTAATTATGCAAGTGTCGTATCAATTCCATTCTAGTTGATTAGGCTCAGACGACAAACACATCCATGATTAAATGTAATTTTACTTGTCACATCTGGTTCGTCAACATTAATGTTGATCAATGCAACCTTTTAACCTTTCAATACAATGTTAACTTGTGGCACAAAAAAGCAGAATGCTTTATTTTATCTTACTCCAGAGACACAATCCAAGTAGTTTGTTATCTTTAAACCTTCTGGCATCAACATTAGAGTGAATCGGTAACTTCTAAAAACAAGTGTCAAAGGGATCAAAATGAATAAAATTCTGTTTCTCTGACCTTAAAAACAAACAACTGAACTTTTCTGATCAAATGGAAGTCATTTACTATCTTAAAACAGTAAAAAAAAATAAAACAATTAAAAAAAAAAACAAGGCTATACAAACACGGCCATACAATGGAAGGCATGGTGCTGTTTGAAAAGTGTTATAGTAATTGTTTTATTACAATTTAAATATGAAATCCTAGATATCTTGAAAGTTAAACAACTTTTGGTAAATTTCAAGGGATTTCAGAATGACCTATATGATATGATCCTTAAAGGATCCTTAAAAGATGGAGTTTAATGACCTACATGTTTATAATCATGTCGGAAAAATGAGCTAAATCAAATAAATTATCATTTAAATCTTATTCAATGTTACTGGATCCCTAGAGAAAAAGGGTCATCACAATTGTAATGTTTAAATTGTCATTCCTGTGGCAGACAAATAGTTAAAGTATCATTCCTACATCGGGAGAGTTTGCCATAAATGACAAACAGAGCATGAAGCCTCAAATTACACAATATCTAAACAAGATATGTTGACCCCAATAATCAATTACGTCTGATTGTGGTAGAAATTGAATTGAACAGAGATAGCAATTTCCGAGAGGTCTCACTAAATTAACAAGGGACTTCAAATCTAGTATATATGACATAAAATTCATATCAAAATTAATACCATCAAAACAGATATAATTCTTCTCCTTCAGGCTAAAAACAGAGCTTTGCATAAGTGTCAAAATAGAAAGTACCATAAGTAGCGTCAGATTCTAATATGATTTAGAACAAAAAGTAAAATTTCATTATTTTTTTATTGAATTTGCCGGGAGAATGAAGGGCACGGGGATAGAAAGCTGCTTATAAATCGAATAGTTTCTCAGGATTACAAATATTTTTTAATGCAATATTGGCGAGAGAGCAACTGTAGTGAAATTACAATACAAAAGACTTGTAGCTTGAGTTGATGAATACAAAGAAGAAGGGATTTCTATTCGAATTAAATTTAGTGGATAACTTTAAAGAAAAAAATACAAAAGTGAAATTGACATTTTTCTCTTTTGAGGAAATAAAAATAGGAATGACACTTAATGGCCAAAATATTTGCGTCATAAGTAATTTAGGATTTTGTAGAATTTCATGAATAAATTCCTTAACACAATTCAAAACAAGAATCTAGTTTTTGATCAATTTTGGAGGAGACAGAAGGGTAGAAAGAATAAAAACACAATCTTTGTGAGAACCAATGTGAAGGATTTCATGAATATTTGTTAATTCCATGTAAAAACAAGAAGATTCTACTTTTCAATAAATATGGGGGAGAAAAAAGGGCAGACAGAATAAAAACACAAACACTACTTAGAGAAAATCATTGCGTAGGATTTCATGAATAAATTCCTTCACACAATTCAAAACAAGAAGATTCTATTTTTTTATTGAATTTTGGGGGAGAAAGAAGGGTATTGGATGAATAAAACACAAATGCTACTTGGATGGAATTGTTGCGAGGGAATTCATGAATAAATTCATTACTTTCATTGATGATAGAGGCCGTGAATGGGGGAAGATGGATAAGAGCTAGCTACCGGTCTTGAGGGAAAGATGCGGTATGGATGCGAGTCTCATCTTTATGAGACCCAGGGTAATATTGTCAATACGCAATGGCGTCACAACGATCCTTTATGTCAGCGCAATTTCAACGTCGGTATATTCTGAAATCGGATATATTTTCTCCCACTGTACTGTGCACGATGCCGCAGTTGCCCGAGAGGGTAATTTGCTCTTCGCTCTGTTTGGTTTTTCCGTCTTTCTTTTCTTCTCGTATAATCATTCCATCAATTTTTTATACTCCTTCTCCATTTTCTTCATATTCATTTCACAATTGAGTATCTTAATATAAGAACGGCCCAAGTCCACTATAGTTCATTTCAAGCAAATCAAGAAAAAGTAAATATCTTTTTGTGCGACTCCAATGAGGAATTTGGACAGTACCGTTGTTTATTCATTTCAGGCACTTACATGTATGGGTAGAATTTAGGGCTGTGAATTAAACATTACATGGGCTCATGAATAAGAAATTCCCCATGATGAACTCAATTTGGCCCAGAGTTGGACTTGGGCTTTATTCATATTCTGGTATTTAATTGTCATTGTTATTCAATCTTTCTATAAATGTATCTCCCCCTTCATAAACTCTGTCACAATTCTGTTCGAATCTTATATCTTGTACCTATGTTCTACCTCACCCCCATCATACCACTTCTATCCCTATCAATTTCTTTTCTCTCTATATATCTTTCTTTCTCATAAATATAAACAATGACGTTTGATAATATTTGGCTCTAACTTTTCATCTTTGATAAAATAAGACCCAGCTAGAGCAAATGTCATTGCAGTTAATGTGGGATCCCTATACCATCACAAGTAAAAGCTATAAATCCTCTTAAATCTCCAGCTATATTACAATCATAGGCAATGAAAGACGAATGATAGGGGAAACAGAAGGTACACACAGTGAGCCAAGAGGGACTACACACATATATAAATAGGGGGGGAATTGTTTAGGAAACTCCAAGGTCATGCAATGATAATTCTGACAGCCATTTGGCATAATGGAGGGCTCTTAAAGGCTTTTGAATCTGCATTAAGTACATCTTCTTAACTCCCTATTGGAATGCACTTTTAGCCCCTTCTTTTGAAGTATGCATCAGTAGAATACTGATTAATGCATTTATGTGCAATACAGGGTGGAGCTACAAATAAAATTAAAAACTCAACTTTTTCCAGGAAAATCTAATCAATAGCATGCAGTTTGTATACAGAAAATGATAATAATGCTGATGCATAATTCCTTATAACCTCCATTCAAAAAGCCACAAAACATAAGGAATAATACCACAATAGAGTGATGTTTTGATACAAGTATGTGTCATATCAGCAAACTTGTTGCAAAAAAGGCTTAGACTTAGAGGAACCTTTGAGGAACTACTGACACCTGATATAATTATTATTGGTTTTTTTTTTAACAACCTTGTTATTGATTATCTAATGTAAATGAATGCCACTTGAAAAGAATCAATGCATTTCTTGACCATGTAACCTATTTTTGGCCATTATCATTTTCTTCTTTCTTTACTTATACCGAGTGAGTCAAAAAAAACTTTACACCTTGAAAAATGTCAATAAAAAGAAAACCAACTTATAAACCCCAAATTATTTTACATATTCTGAAAGAGTAATTTCTCCCACATCTTTTGGTACCATTTTTGTGTGGTATGTCTTTACGCTTGGATGAACACGACGCATTGTTTGTGAACATGTCAATTTCGAATTGTGCCAGAATTGGAGTAAAATCAAAACAACAAAAAGCTAGAAAAAAGCAACGTCATCCTGATTAAAATAGCATAACTTTTCAACGAAAATGTCTTCCGCTTAATAACTTGGCAGGGGTATTATTTATATATTGACTATATTTTGTATGAAAATGAGATAGATCTGTACAGTCAGGCATGAGTGAGCACACGTCAAAGACAAGATAATCACTTATTCAGAAGTATTAAGAGGCCTTTTTGGTCTGTCAGTGGCAATTTACTCTTTAATGTGTATTCATTCGTGCATTACTTCACGAGTCAATCTAATTTTCATACAAAATGTAGTCAATATGTGTAACAACACCCCTGCCAAGTTATTAAGCGGAAGACTTTTTCGTTAAAAAGTTATGCTATTTTAATCAGGATGAAGTTGCTTTTAACTAGCTTTTTGTTGTTTTGATTTTACTCCCATTCTGGCACAATTCGAAATTGACATGTTCGCAAACAATGCGTCGTGTTCATCCAAGCGTTAAGACATACCACACAAAAATGGTACCAGAAGATGCGGGAGGAGTTACTCTTTCAGAATATATAAAATAATTTGGGGTTTATAAATTGATTTTCTTTTTATTGACATTTTTCTAGGTGTAAAGTTTTTTTTGACTCACTCGGTAGTGATATCAGAATTAAGGTGGCTATTAAATGATTTTGTAGTTCCCGTTATTCATCTCTAAATGCATGGTTATTTGTTTGCATTGGTCAAAAGATTACTAGTGGAAAAATCAATTTTGACATTGCTGAATCCAATTTGCTGCAGTTCAATGATCGCAAAGTCAATCATCGTGCATGTAGCAATCAATCAAATGCATGGGAAAAGGTTGCATTCGTAATATGAATAAATCTAGTATATATGTATTCGAGGAGATATTTGATTATCTTTAATCTGCTTTAGCTATAGGAATTTATTAAATTGAAAATCTGGAATTGGACATTCAGGCAAGGAAAAAACTTCCTTGACTTGTTTTTTAGCTTTCCTTTTTTTCATTTCCATTTATATTGGTTGCACTTGCAATATCTAAAATTTAGAAAATCACCTTATATACAATATATTTGTATTTGTTTTTTATGTTATACATGCAAATACAGAGGTGTGTTCCTCTAGAATAAAATAAATTTTCATGTATTAATCAGATATGAATGACTATAAATTATCTCCCCCTTCTCACATTCAACAACAACAACAAAAAATTATAAAAATCCACCAAATGAATTTTTCAATAAGTTCACATCTACTGTAGACAGTAGTTTATGGTATTCCATGATAAGCCACGATTAACATGTTCAAAAACCACTTGGAAGTATAGGGACATCCTATTAGTGTGCACTACACGTGAATGGAAGGTTTTTGTTGTTTTCAGTTGTTTTTGTTGTTGTTGTTGTCATTATTATTGACTTAGGACGGCATGTATAGAATTCTTTGTTGACTGTTGCATCCATCAGATAATAAAGGATTATAAATTACCTTCCTCCTTCTCAAATCTATATACAAAAAAAAAAAATCACAAAAATCCATTAAACTTATTCCTTAGTAACTTCACATCTACTATAGACAGTTGTGGGCCTATATAGTATTCCATGATAAGCCAAGATAAGCAAGTTCAAAACCCTTTTAGAAGTACATAGGGACATCACATTATAACTTGGTGTGCGCAACACAAGAATTGTAGATTTTTGTTGTTGATGTTGTTGTTGTCATTATTGACTTAGGACTACACTGTACAGAACTCTTTGTTGACTTAAAAAGAGAACAAACAATATTAATAAATCAATAACGACACAGGTATGGTTTAGAGAAATGGGGTGAAGGTGTATTTTGTTCTATTCAATTTTATCAATAGGCATAGAAATATGTCCCCCCCCCCTCGCAAACAGGGCAGCGGGCATGTACATCTTATGCCCAAGCCTGGTTCCACCACTGAGCTTTGATGCTAAAATACTCCACTGCAGCACTAAAGTGAGCATGAGTTGGGCAGAGTGTAGCTGGTTCAATCTGGCAGAGAGGGGGCAGCAGTCATGTTTATATTGAAAAGCGTGATTGAGTAGTCACTGTGTTACCAGATCTAGGTCTTGTTCTGTGATATATGACATGTAAATCTCTCTGTGTGAATAGACATTAAACTGACATGACCAATGTGAACTCAGGAAAATAAAAAATTGAAGAAAAAAAAAATGAATTATTGGATTTCTACCCTTCTTTTGATTTGCCTACCTGTACAAAATTATTTTACAAGATGTTACTCAACTTTGAAGAGTCTAACTATTTTCTGATTAGAATTATCATCTGAAATAATAAATCTTCTGGTATTCACTAATGAATTGATAAATGTTTTCAGGATCCCACAACACTACAAAATACAGGTGTCTTGAAGATATATTTTGCAAAATAGAAGATCATTGCAGATTCTTAATAGCAATTATGGACATTTGTTCACAGGGCCTGTTGTGAACCACAGGCAACCTCAATCAATATTTGAGAGAATATAATGTATAGCTCCCTCTTGAGGTGAATATTTGCCAGCAGTATTCAACTAATATGTAGCTGTCGTTATTAAACTTGCGGAGATGTATGCTATTTTCTATGCAGTACAACAATGACTATCATTTGTAGCGTAACAAGAAACTACTCAAACGCTCTTTGTGTTTTTTGTGTTGCCTTATTGCAATATGAATGCGGTCATGAAATATTTAGGTCTCAATAGTGAAGAGATTATCAAACACCTAATTTTAGTCACATTTAATTTAATACTTCAATACGAATTTAATGTTTTATTCATGTCAGTTAATATTTGCCGTCAATATTTAAATTGATACAGGGTGTCTAAACCACAGGGCTGCCAATTTATTTTTTGTATTTTACCTTTTCCTGTTGTTTGTTTGTTTGTTTTTGTTTTTGTTTTCCTCTTCTTCTTCTTTAGTTGGGACACTGAGAGGGTGCAACAAACACTCGCTTTTTATAGCAAGTTCCCTTTTAGTGAGCAAACCTTTTCCACAAGATATCTGTAAAATCTAGGGCACATATTCTGTGATCATAAATCAAACATTTTATCAAGGTCATATCATTTGAATGAAAGTAAAATTGCCTCTGTAACTGCATTCTTATTCTTCAAATGCATTCTTACAGGTAGAGTTAGGAAACGCTGACCTTGCAGCAAACTTACCAATTTTTGAGTGACAGATCTCGAGTCGTCTTGGAGTTTCTGTAGCTCGTCCTTGAGGCTGCTATTGGAGTCTTCAAGTGCTTTGAGTTTAAGAGTGCTACTACCGGTGGAGAGGGAGCGCTGGAGGTCCCCCTGTAAGGAATGAAATAGATGGAAAACAGGTTAATTGGTTAAGGGGTGCCACAAATGTAATAATAATAATAATAATGGCAATATTTATAATACACAACATATCCATCTCAAGAGATACTCAAGGTGCATATAAAACTGAGGTTATTTCAAGAAATTCACCAAGATAAAGATAAAAATTAAAGTCTCCTACTGAACACAATGACATTAAAAAAAAATGATCAGTAGGGTCTATGCATGAAGCATCAGATGAGTTTTAAGCATCATTTTGAAAGTAGGAAGGTTGTTGGCTGTTTGGATAGAAAAAGGTAACCTGTTCCAAAAAAAAAAGAGCTGCAGATGCAAATGCTCTATTTACCTAAAAAATGAAAAGGATCAGAATCCCTGATTAGTCACATTCATAATTCATTTAGCAACAAATGAAATTGTGAACATATTTTTATAACACATCTCAATAATACAAAATACATATATATAACAGAGCATGAGAGATATGTTTTGTGAAGTGAGTTTCTAACACAAAAGAAGCAGCAGGCCAGACAATTGGTTACTGCATATTATATTTTACTTGTTATTGTTCGGAACCCCATGAGCATGTTCTGTAGTGGCACAGTATATTATTCTTCACTTATGAAAATAACTACAGCTTTTCAAAGCTACTCACAGATGGTCATATAAATAGTCATCAGGTAAATGAAACTTCTCATTTTACAAAAGAATTTTTTTTGTCCCGATACCAAGGACAAAAATTAATTATTACCTGTCATTCATTTAATTTTCCACAGAAGGGAAAATAACTCCACAGCAGTTTAGAATTGTTAGTATCTTTCTATTTATCAGCTGAAATCAAAGGAATAAAAAAAAACAGTTTTGGGACTTCACCAAGACTGTACATGTGCTTTAAGGAAATTTAGAAGGCGCTAAAGTAAGCCACCAATTACTTTGGCAGGGTGCAGGTAGTCTTCAATTTCAAGTGAGTAATAACAGTAGGGGTTAATAGGAAATTTTGAATGCTCCAGTGGGCATTACTGTATATCTTCTGCTGTTGAGAAGCAAAAGGAAGTAATGTCTGTTAACTCTTTAGAGTAGTATGAGTAACGGCCTTATGGCTATTAGAGGGTGATATCAGGGATCTCCATCTAGAGATAGAAGGCTTTCTATTCACCAACTCTCGATCTCACATCTCTTTTATACCAGATGTTTTCCTCCTATTCCTTTTTTATTACCTTTTTTCCCCTGAAAAAGTTGCATATCTATGTGTGTTGAATGTTCACTAACATACAAGTACAATACAGTTGTATATCTTTTTCGCAGATTTTTTTTTAAATAATAACTATTAAGGTGTAATTTCAATATTAGAAAATAAGATGATCTCTCTCTCTCTCTCTCTCTCTCTCTCTCTCTCTCTCTCTCTGTTTCACTGCCAATTATAAAATGTGGCCCAATCTTCAAACAAAAAAAGATCAATACATTACATTTGTATATTCAAAGTAGAAGGAAATGGAAACTTGAAAAGTAAAGATAACGTTAGAAAACTCGGATTTAGCAAAGTCTAGCCTTGTTTCCCCATGGCAGCTACATTACCAGACCAACAGCCTGAATTTCAATGCAAACAAGGGTGCCTGCAACCACCCCGGGATTTTTTGAAAATATAGACTTCTTCACAAACATGTTTCAAAAAGAAGAAAAATCAAGGGGTACCTTGAAGGGCTACGCCCGCTATTCCACCAGCCACAGAGCAAAATTTGCCCAGAGTCCTTGCGTTTTAAGCACTCCAGGCAAAGACAAGGTTTCGCCCTTTATCCACCATTGATTAAGTGAACGAGCCTATGAGAGTCCTTGAGGGGGATCATTTCATTTGACAGACCATCGGGGAAGAGAATGATGATGATGAGTTCATTACTAAGCTTACCAATCATATAACCATTCTAATCTACTCAATGACCTTAGTCTTTCATTTCAGACAATATCAGCATTTCAAGTAATGTATCAAGCCAATATTTTTCGGGCCCAATCCTCACATTTTTGCAAGTCTCCACAAAGTCACTTTATCCCTTTAACAAATTATACTATCCCTGAAGAGTGTCTGGAGTTGGTATCAAACCTCCATTTTTTATTTACAGGTAAAAGTGAATGGCTGATGAGGCAGCAGCCAAGAATGGTATCCCTTTTACTGACAGTCTATTGGCTGATAACTAGCCATGTGGGGCTGATTCCTATGAAAAAGAAATGATAATGATCTCTGAAGAGTTTAGACTTAGTCTGATGGTTCAGACAAAGTTTTGCCAATGTCTTGCTGGAAGAGGAAATTAATGTCAATGGTCATCATTTGAAACCTGACATTTACAATATGCAAAATGGCAGCATGTGGTACACCACTAATACAAAATAAACTTGACTTTAATAGTCAATTTTGTGACAATTAAAATAATATAAAGGTAGTGTTAGATTAAATAATTTCTTTTCATCAAAGGTTTTATTGGTAGTAGAGCAATTACCAGTGGAAGGTTTAAATGTGTGCAAACCAAGTATTCTTTCTTGGTAATTAAGTAGTCTTAAAAAGAGCATGCTAACAGAAACCTGCCAACTCATAATACCATGAAATAGGTACAAATGGGAATAAATTTTCCAGAAATAGGAAAATCCACATGTTATCTATGTTTTACTACACAAACCTGATGAAGAAAATAGGAACAATGAGTAAATTAGCCTCAATTATCAGCAGAAAATTCCTCTTACATAGAAAAAGTTTGCAGGTAATGCGGCGGTCACAACTACTTTCGACATGCAACTCCCTACAATGGATTTTGTAGAAAATTCGTGCAGGGGAGGCACCTCACAGGTACAATGCATGTACGACGTGCAGGAAGTTTTTACAATACCCTTACTACAGAAACGCAGGAATCGCAAAAGTTGACCAGGACCTGTGCGTGCGTTGTACATGCAACGCAGGCTACGATGATGGCACGTGCCCCATAGCCTACGACGAGTTGTGACCGCCGCATAAGGAAACATTGAGGGTTGTGAGTAGGTCCTCTCAGGACCACTCATATTATACAGAAAGATTATTACCAACACCATAAAACATTCTATTGTTAAATTATTTCTACAACACACCAGCATTGACTGCGAATGTGAATAATGGTTGCAACAGTCATGCATGTCCCTTGAATTCCTTTTCATCAGGGGATGCCAGCCCCCTCCATCAGACCGCACAGGTGATGTGATCATGCATATTCATGAGCTTCTTCCTAATCCAGTTCAAGTGTTATTATCACTCGCGCATGGCATTGAGGGGTTGTGTCTGGACTGTATTTCTTCGTCTTAAACTAGAAAGCCTCTCTGAGTCATGGGGAAGATAGAAGATAGTTATAGATCTGAAGTCCTCTTTACAGGTAATTTCAACATTTTGGTCATGTATTAAAATGCTTAATATTACTCTGTATTCATTGATGAAGCAAAATCTCTGAAAGTTTTGGAGTAACAAAATGAATCACATACTAAGTATACTATTTTTAAAATATTTAAATATGTTTTTTAATTTTTATCTACAGTGAAACTAAGATAATTGCCGAAATTCCTGAGAAGTGTGATTTTTTTTTTTTATAGGGCCTTCTGTACTAGACTCCTATACATACTAAATGATGATACTCAAAGTTGTTCACACTGATATTTTACAGTTACATAAAATAATAGATATATGATAAGTGATGCATGAGACTATCTTGTAATTATCTAGATATTTCATTATCTTAACTTGATTCATTTGCCTTGTATTTCATATTTTGTAAACTTGACACTTTGAGTCTGAGAACTACTATCTTTGTATCTTTACTCTACTAAAACCAAATAGGCTTGTTTTCTAACATATCATATTTCTATGCATACTCATTTCAACATAAATCATTCTTGACAATCTGAAAGCTTGCCAGAGATTTACCACACATAGCATATTGTTGCTGTTCACTCTGCAATAAAAGGTTAATTGATATCTCAAGCCCACAAAAGAAACATTCATGGCTTTTAATAACTTGGTAAACTGATTTATCAAATCAATGATAAAATTCCTTCTTTTTTAACACTGTAGATTGAAGCTAGACGGATCCCCCAGGTAGACGTAACAAGATTTCATTGATTCTTCTCATAGAAAGTGAGTCATCAGCATGTTTAGCTTGAAATTAGCATAAGACACATACAGATCAATTTAAGCACCGCCACCAAGGTTCAAATTTCAGCTAGAAATTATAATACGACGTGGACAGGTTACTCCAAGCGCTTTCACACTCGGTATATATCTAGTGCAAAATGTTTGAAATTTCAGCTAGAAATTATAATACAACATGGACAGGCTGGTCCAAGCACTTTCACACAGGTGTAAATGAAGAACAAAAATGCATGAATTCAGATTGAAAATATAATATAACATGTACAGATTATTTCAAGAGCTTTCTTCATTATCATTTTGCATGTATGTACTGGTATGGTCCGACTTTCACACAGTATCTACAAATATGTTTGAATTTCAGCTTAAAATTATAATAAAATTCAATATACTCAGAAGACCTTTTCCATATCGCTACATTTACAAATAAAACACTACCTTATCAAGTTTAGGTTATAACGACACATGTTTCTTCCTATAGGGTGAAAAGATAGTTGGTGGCCATTATAGACAGGTGATTTTTTTTAAAAGGAAGGTGACAACTTTGCAACGATGCTCACATACATGAATACTAAGTTACAAAATCAAAAACTGCACAATGTTTTTTCTTTTTTCTTCAGACACACCATGCATATTTACAAAGTTTTCCTATGAAGACAAGAGTATCATGATTTAATCAGCTAGAACTTCTGCATTGTTCTTGCCTATGGCCATTTCTGGACATTCTATTGGATTTATAATCTCTTCAGAATCATTATGAATGAAGGACACAAATAAAATTGTACTGCATACACGGTGCCAGCTTTCTGTGGAAAATAATCAGATTAATTTGTTTCTCATTAGACATGCCGAAAGCTGGTTGTTTGTACAAGCTCAACATACAAATCTAATAGAAAAATGCCACTGAAAGGCTCCCTGGTCCCATACAGTCTTCTCGGTGTAGCATTCATCACTCACTCATGTGCATAACTGTACACAGCTGAAGCCAGCTCCAATTGATTTCTGCTCCTATTTTCACAAGATATGTAACTGGAGTTGCAGCCTGCATGCTGAACCGAGGCCCCACAAGTAAATCATGGTCCCATGCACCCAATTCCGTGCAGGGAACGATGGAAGCTCACCCAATTAAATAGCTGCATTGATTTTTCTTTGTTTTGTCTTCTAAATAGAGTGTATCTTTAATGAGATCATCCAGCTTCCGTGGTCATTAACGAGATGGCTGCCATGGATGAAATTGAATTTAAGAGGTCCCTATCTGTCTTAAAGGGTGATCTGGAATAGATGTAATGAGCCGTAATAAAAGAGCAAGGCAGAAAGGTTTGGTATTTGAGTACTTGAATGATACAAACTTATTGGAACTTTTCTTTTTTAACACTACAAAAACCAAAAAAAATTGTAAAAGACCTCGAGATCAAATATTAACAAGAAATACATATCTGTTTTTCATCATAATTTACTTCTTTATGTGTTGACGTACCCAGCATTGTATCAAATCTGATGACTGGGGTAAAAATATATAATGAAGCACTCTGATCAATTATGAACTAGTTGTTGCGCTAAATTTCATCTCCAAACCCCCTAAAATTGAGAATATTAAACTCGATTCCCATGCATACAACAGTCAAAAGTTAAATGCGGACCCCATGGGATTTTTTTTTTACCCTTCAATGGACTACCCCTTCCCCATCCCTCATGAAGTAATTTGAACTAGTCAAATATATTGAATGGTATATTGTATGAGTGGTTATTTTCGCGGTGACTTTATTTTCGCGAATTTCGCGAGTCGGTCATCGCGAAAATTTCCACTTCAGTACAAGGATATTTATAGTAATGAAGTCATTACCAAAATTGCGAAAATTTGCTCTTGCGAATATCCCCAACAAGTCCAAAATCGCGAAAATATCTGTACACGAAAATATTGGCTTATACCGTAATCAAGAAGTAGAGATAGAAAGTTAGACAATCAAATTGGAACATGTTCATATCGTCAGTGATTTTACGAACCGTCCTACACCTCGCCGAGTTCCCAAAACCAGCTTTAAAGTTAGGGTGTTCTTCTAACGCTCATAACTTCGCGCCTTGAAGGAAACCACGGTAATTATTTATTTCAGTGTACAGCATGAATTCTTTAATATAACAATATGAAAAAAATTATTTGCAATTGGGGTTTGATTTTTAAATATTTAGAATAAAATGGGAGGTAGTATTTTAGAAACTGATTGTTTTATGAAAAACAGGGGGTTAAGGTCACTTCGTAAAATCATGCGTAGCAAGCGCATGTTTTTTAGCGTCCTAAACCACGAGATAGGACAGTTCGTAAAATCACTCAATGCATACGCGCACCGCTCACCCATATCTAGGTCGGGTTGCGCGCCATTCAGGAGACTGCTATATAGTGTAGAAACAATGGTTTCGGACGCTTCGTAAAATCACTGGAAGGGATGTGACGTTTCGAACAAAATTTGAATCTTCTCTTATTTTTTAAATAATTAAGATTTCGACCTGAAATATGGTAATTCGATAGAGTTGAATACATGCTTTAAGAATATCGAAAAAACAGCGACGATATCTATGGTAGATGTAAAATGCCAATGAAATTTAAACATTTCTTAAATCTCACTCCTTCTTTTAATCCCCCCAACTCTCCTTTATAATCAAAATCACTGCACTTCTGGCTTCCAAATCATTTATTCTTATTTCTTTATTATTATTTTTTATACAGAAAACTTAATTATAATTATTTTACAGAATTGTTAATTCTGTTTATCTTACAAGAAATCATACGAAAATTTCAATCACAAAATTCATCTCCAAACCCTATTAGGATTAGAATTTCTGGGACAAGTTATTCAATATGCATGAAAATTAAGCAGATTTGCATTAATAGCAAAAATACTTTAATCATATTGGTGATATAAATGCAGATTTTTGGTAAATTACAGCAAAAATTGTTGTAAAGGAAGACACACCCTCTTTTGGAAATATCCACCTCCATCGACAGTTCAGGCGCCGATAAACTACAACTACATGTATTATATATAGTGTTAACTAATTATTACCCGGCTTAGCTAGGCTACCCCGTAAGGCGCTCACAGCATTCAAGGAATTGCTTCCTACCGGTACCCATTCCCCTCATGTCTCTTGGTTTTATGCAGCCAGGGTTCGAACCTACCCCCCCCCCCCTCCCCCCGATGATGAGGCAGACGCTCTATTCACTGAGCCAACACATTGGTTACAAAGGGTTTAGCAAAAAATGGCCGGGTGTGACCATGGCATTGAATAAGAGCACACTGACATCATATCAAAAACCTCCTTCATAGAATATGGAATAACCCTGCCTGTAGAAGGATGAACAGGGCATGGTATAGTGCATATCTGGGTACAGTGGTGTCCATCTCGGCACTTGCTAAACTTTTGGAGGTGAAATGCAACCTTGCAGGATACGCTCTGTTCCTCCAATTATAGGTAACCCTAGATAGCTAAGATGATGAGAAACCTGTGTCACACAAATCTGTCTACGGCTCAATATCAGGACCTCAGACAAGACCCCTCAGACACATGCCTGATTGCTTCTTAAAGGGAGTGCTACATTTTAAAATAATAATTTTGTTTGATATAGCACCTTTTAAGTAACTTATCAAAGAGCTGGGCCCATATTCATAGAACCTTCATAGGCCTAGTTATCACCTTTCCTGTGTACTGTTCCCTATGTAATTAGCTGCCAACTAGCTTTAGTAAGGTTATGAATATGGGCCCTGGACAGTACATTATTACTTTGGTCATTGTAAATACATTTCTCCTTATTCAGGTAAGATTTTTTAATGTAAAGCAATCCACAGTTGATGATTAAAAAAAACATTTCAGAGAGACACCATATAATTCAAACAAAGTCTAGGGATGACTGCTTGCAGATACATGTAATAAAGACAGTCTCGCTTTCTATCTAGGTAAATATAATGAGACTATACCATAATAACATGGGCATTTCTGTGACAATACAATTAAACAGGAATACCTTGCAGAACACTTCATCATAATATTAAACCCTCTCTCTCTTCTTCTTTCCCTTCTACACATTTCCTTATTCTCTTTCTATGTCTCTAAATCTCTCTCTCTCTCTCTCTCCCTCTCTCTCTATCTTGCTTTTTTTCCATATCTGCCCTCTTCTTACTCTTCAGATGATATCTCACATCTCAGAGAAGTCTCAGAGACCTCTCAGAGATTCAAAAAATCTCATGAATATGAACATGCTCGATTTTTTAATGACTCATGAGACGTTGGCGGAGACACACGAGATATCTCCACAAGTAGTCTCAAACCCATGTCAAAGCAAGAGAGATACCACCATTAATTTCCACCACTCCCACTGTCTCTCTATCTCTCTCCGTCTCTTTAACTATTCATATTCATCTCTTTTCCAATATATATATATATCTCTATGTATCTGCCTCTGTTTGTTTCTCTCTCTGTCTATATCTCTTGTTTTCTCTCCATCTCTCTCTCCATCCTCCAGCCAGTCGCAAACCCGGCCTACATCCCCTGATAAAGATGGACGAATGTTTGAAACCTAGGCATTACAAATGATATATGGGTGGATTGAATGCCGTCTTGGGCGCATGGTTTACATAGGCAGAAACTTAAACCTTACGCTCATAAATGCATATTGGCTTAGCGGTGGCTATTCTTATTCAGGAATGAGTGATTGTACAACAACACCTAAAATCAGCATGCTTTGGTACCTTTGTGACATTTAGGGGTAGACGGTCTCGTTAGAAACTTGATTAAGACAAATATTTTTGAATAGTCTGCCCCATATCCTGACCATAGGAAGTTTATATTGTGTTTATGATTAAACTTTATATATCCTTTGCTAAAATAAGGCATTGATAAATCAGGATGTCATAAACAGAGACAGAATTAAAGATGGAAAGTTATAATCATCTAAATACCATGTCTGGTTTAAATATCTACTTTAGTATATAAAAAAGCAGAAGTTAATTATGTATTCAAATCACATTATTCAATGTCTTTCAGCAGACCAAATTTAATGAAAAAAACAAATTGCACATACTGATTCTATAAAGCAATATACTTTTGATAAATCAAATTAATTTCTAGCAATTTATATTTATTAACTGTGACCATTCTTTGCAAAGAGATATATGTTTATCATTTTCAAGTTTATACATAATTTCCCTCATTTTACTGATCAATTCAAAATCCCAGACTGATGAAAATTATTATAAAATACTGATGACTGGGCCAAATCCTGACTGATCTTTAAAGAATACCACTGTCTCTGCCTTGTCATAACAAAACTTCAGACATGGTCTCATTGATTATATCAGAGACCTATAAAAATGAGACACATGTATGTTTAACATGATTTCCTGGAACAGAAACATAGTGACAGGAAGAGGCTATCAATGTTTGGTTTCCGTCTAGATTATGTTGCTCTATTTCCTGGTATTTTCTTTCCTACTTCTGACCTACTTTGCAAAGTGTATATAATTTTCATGCTAAATTTATATATGCTTCTTTAATCCACACCTTCCATCTCTGCTCCCCCCAATAATAGTCAAATATTTATGATCATACTCAGATCATTTACTATTTTGTTTTCATCTCGCCCCTCTACATTCTCTTATATTTTTTTCCCTCTTCATTCCATCTGTGTATTTTCTTACAAGTCTTTCCATAAACATCCTAACGCTAAACCTTAGAATCAAGGGTAAGGGTTAGGGTTAAGGCCTCGTCACACCGAGTCCGGTCCGGGTCACAGCACGGGCCCGTTCCGGGTCACGGCACGGGCCCGTTCCGGTTCAACAATGGGCAAAAACGGTCGAAATGAATCGGCCGTGTACTATTGCAATGAGACTGGTCACAACAAACACGGGCTATGCCGTGCTAGCCGGAACGGCAACCGGTACGGTTTTTATGGGATCGCTCATGGAGCGATTTGAGACGGTTTGCCGTACCGGTCACCGGACCGGACTCGGTGTGACGAGGCCTTTAGACCCCTCTCTCTGTTTCACTGTTTTCTTGCTCTATCTCTCTCTCTCTTTCTTTCTCTCCACGTCTACATTAATCTATATTTTAATTTTCCAGACAACCTCTCTCTCTCTCTCTCTCTCTCTCTCTCTCTCTCTCTCTATCTCTCTTTCTTTCTTCACTCAATCAACTGATATCAGATCCTTCATCGATCTTACACTGCTTCGTTGTTTGGATTGATCAATTTCTGAGACCTTTCACAACCTTTTTTCAGCTACAGCGGAAACTTCTAATAACTGTCTCTCCTCTTTTCTTCCTCTATCACTCAACATTCTCTACCTTCCTTCCCCTACCCATCTCTCTCTCTCTCTTTTTCTCTCTCTCTCTCTTTCTCTCTTTCTCTCTCTTTCACTCGTTCATATGATATCACATTGTTCATCAATCTACACCACTTCTTTACATGTCTATCGATCGATTTCTGAGTCCCTTTACAATCCTAATTCATCTCCGGCGCAGACCGCACACATGATTGTCTGGCCATTTACATATGATTTTCCATCATTGCATATCAGACCTATTATCCATTTTAATAATAGGAACTAGTTTATACACTAAAGATTTCAGGATGCTACTATACGATCGATTAATATTTCTAAGAATTGTATATTTAAAGGGAATTTTTAGTTTTGGTCATAATATTCTGGATAGTGCTCGATACATCTATGTAGCTAGACTACTTCTTTGAGTGCTTTACAGACATAGTATTACCCCGGTCATCAGATTAAGGCTTGCCCGCACACAATGTGTGCACATTCTCCACTCCCTGAATAGCATACCACCCAGGCACCATCAAATGAAGTGCAAAAGGTGCTGATAAAACCACAATGATGTACGTACATGTATCCTACTGGGTACCTATTTACACCTGATTGGGGGAAACATGTAGACAAAATGTCCTGCTCGAGGACATACAAAAATGTAAATGCCATACCGGGGATCACACCCACGATCTTTGCTTTCTCAGTCAAGTGATACAATCACTAGATTATGACTTTAACTCTCTCATTTCCATATAGGTTTAATAAAGGAAGCATTATGATCCATCATGCCTTATCATATAGGAGTTAAGACATTACAATATCATTCACCTCCCTGGGAAAATATTCTTTCTTGATATCTTACCAATCAAATACACAAAAATATATCACAAATGACATGACACCCCCGCATACCACATGCTGCAATGAGTTTAAATCCTGACAGTTTTCCCATTTGAAATGTTAGATTGCCCTCAGAAGCAATTTAAGTCTCGCTCTAGAAACGTTTAATGACTATTCTGCCAATTAAAGAGCTCCTAACCTGTTCATAGGATAGTATGAAATAAGCATGGAATTTAGATAGCATTTCATATCTCAAGTTGGCAACTTAAGAATGTGTCCTTGGAATAATGACTGTTATGCTCCAGATATTTTTTTTTTTCATTATTTGATTGTTTTTCATTTGCTATTAAATTAATGAAACAATACTTCATGCTAGTGCCTGCATGAACCAAATCACTGTAATAAATGGATAATCTTCAAAACAGTTATATTATTGGCCCTATTTCTACTTTCATATAGATTCTTCTGCCTTCATTTAAAGGTAGGGGAGACACGGGTCAGTCGTTACAGTTCTCAGTGTGCTAAGTTGGAACAAAAGAGTTCGTGCTAACTGGCATCTATATACAGCCTACACATAGCTGTGATGAACTGCCGGTCGTGAGGTTTCTCTGTTGTTTTATTAAAAAGTAAATCAACAATAACCATTTTTTACAGTTCCAAGTGAATTTTTAACAAAAATTAATATTTGTAATAGTTTTTACAACTGAAGGCACATGATGATAGTCTGGTATTGTGAATATAGTACATGTATGTCACTAATATACCTCTGAGCCATGCCCGGTAATTCTGCCTAATGGCTTTGCTACAGTTGATTTTATGTGTAAAATCACCCATGGGGTAGGTTGTTACAACAACCTACCTCATGTCGATGTAACAACCTACCCCAATTACATTACACATGTAAAGTAATTTTGTTTCAATTTTCAGGGGTTAATATTTTGATATTTCTATTATTACTTTAGTCTATGCTAGAGCTCTACTTGATCTACTGTTAACGATACCAAGAAACTGGAAAGTTGAAACAAAAGTATGGTATAAGGGATTTACACATTTTAACAAATTACCCCGTATGTTTACATAGTAACAATTTACCCTGTATGGTGTAACAACCTACCCCGTATACGGGGTAGGTTGTTACAAAAAAATAGCTTCATTAATTAAGCTGTAGTTAATTAGTGTTTACATGTTTTCAAGTTTTATGTGCCTCAGGTTTTAGCCAACATAATAGGCTAACTACAGACCCAAATGGAGTGTGTGAGTACTTTCATTAGAATTATCTGGCCCAAAATGTGAATTTTGTAATGTCCATACCTGGTCTCCCCTATATGCTGACCTAAAAATAATGACTTGACCATATAAAAATAGTTGGTTAATCAAAAACTATCTGCTCATTAGCAGCCGCACTGACCACAAACTAAACCTGAATAGAATAGAAGGTCGGTGAGAGCAAGAAGGACTGTAGCTTTATCTATAAGTGTGTGTGCGTTAAAGCCCTTCTAGCCCTCAGAAGAACAGAAATAGTACAGATGACCCCTAACCGATTCAATTCAAGATGACTCATGTGAATTGCACATAGAAGAAATGTATGTCATAATGATCAAGGAAATATAGATACAACTCATATTCAAGTTAACAATTGTACAATGTATTGAAACAAGACCTACATGAAACCTGTAAATTATACAGGTGATTTAGAACAAGTGGAGAGTGCTAGTTCAGTCGGTCGGTAATGGGAAAACAGAGATCCCTGGACTTAAAGGGATGCAGTAACATTGATTGATATTAAAATTGCAATTTTTCATTTAGCTCATTTTGCCAACATGATTATAAACACATAGGCCAGTCTGGCATCCCTTCAAAATTGCAGGCAAATTGCTTGCTTTACTTTCGAGATATCTATGATTTCATCCTCAAATTTTGAAAACTTTTCCAGGAACACATTTCAAACCATGTGCGTTTCAAAGCAGCATAATGTACAGTACACCAAATTTCATGTCGTGAAGTCCCCATTCCTACTGGGCTGCTGAGCTTGCAACATAGCGGTAGTAAATTATTTGTGCGCCGCCATATGCTTTTATAGCCTCGTTTGTTTTTGCTGTTTTAAGATAGTAAATGACTTCAATTTGATCTGAAACTTTTTTTCTTTTTTTTTAATGTTCAGAGCAATAGAATTTTATTAATTTCCTCTCTTTTGCACTTGTTTTTGGAAGTTAACCAATCCATTTAAGCTGCACATGTAAGTTCACTTGTTGTTTATATACAAGCAATAATCATTTTTTAATAGTGAGGGAAGATAAAAACAGTCACACAGGTCCAAAGTTTTTCCCCTACTGTTTAGGTATTTCCTGTTCCAAAGCTTCAAATAACCAATGTGCTTTCGGGTCGGACAAGAGAAGGTTATGAATTCTCAATGAAGAGGACTCACTTTAGCTCATAGAATATAATTGCCCATCAGCGTTTCAATCGGACCCAAGAGGTGGTGTTACCTATCAAATATTGATGCCAAATTTGTTTCTAAATCTGGACACTAATTGAGTATTCCTAGATATATCTGCATGTCTCTAATTCAGATTCAGATTCAAAATTATCTCTGATGAACCCGAATGTACAGAAACCTGCTTCTCAAAAGTTTTATTTCATTAGAAATTCTCCATATGAATACACAACAGTCCGAAGTCTCACCTTTTAACTAATTTCACTGCTATACATGTAGCACTCAAATTTACTTCTTTTTTTTAATATCTGGTACAGAAATCTTAATACAGTTAATACAATGCATGAGTGTATTTACATTAAAAGTATTATCTTTCTTTTCAAGTTCTACTTGCTGAAGAGGGAAACTGGATCATTAACCCACTAAACAGGAAACACTTAATGTGATCAAGAGTGGATAACATATTTATGAAGTTACAGATAACAATACATAGGCTTTGATAATGAATATGGGGGAAAACCAGGATACATGCTCCTAAAAAGACCAAAGCCTATTCCTATATGCATTTTAAAAAAAACTTCATTATTTCTAGTCATAAGATATAAACTCCCAAAAGCGACATTAATTCTAAAAGCCGGGCTGTTATAAATGACTTCCATCAATTAGAAAAATAACAAAATAAGCGATGTAACTGACAGTCATAATACCAAACTTTGCTAAGTTTTGAAATTATCTTCATCAGGATACTGCCTCACATTTATGAATATCATAATCAATCTTTCTTCTTCTTTTCTATACTTGTACATGAAGCTCTAGGGTTCTGAAAATTTAGCTGCTAGAGCCACAACAAAGATAGCAAAACCAATTTGACATGAGCTGATGTTCACAGAAATAAAGATTAATAATGTATCCAAGACCGGCAGTATTTGCAAATCAGCAGAAAGGAGGAAAAGTCACAAGTGACATATTACCTTCTTGCGTTTGAGAATGCTCAGCCCCATGATGGGGGGCGTAGTACCTAACGACACAGTGGCTGCTAGCATGATGTCCTTAATTCATTGTTAATTGATGTTTGCTGCGGATTGGTTTGATGTATCTTACCCCGTACGTGACTGGTCGTCCGAATGGCGAGTTAAATGTTCCTTTACTGGTTTCAAATCGTTGGATAAACAATGGAGCGCTGTCTTTGTTTTGTCCCATATCCTGTTCAGAGCTTGTCTGCTCACATAATTATGGAAAATCGTGGCATGATTATTTTTTGTCCTCTTTCATTCTAGTTGAACTGTCACGGTCTAGGGTCTGACATACATTCTCTCTCTCTCTCTCTCTTTCTCTGCTTTCCAATATGCACAACCAATCATACCCTATTTCAATACCAAGAGTATCTCTTTATTTTAATAATTCAAAGAACGCTTCTGTTTACTCTGTCATTCATCGTCTACTCTATCACATGCTGTTTATGTCTGACCTGTTTCATTTTCCTCTGTTTTCTTCCTCCTTTAATTGCTTCTACCTTCTTTCTTTCTTGCCTTGTGTGATTTTCCCCAGCAATAGCCTATTGTACAACTCTAGTCTATATTTCTTTCACTTTCCTACCTAAAAATGATCTCTTTAAGTGCTGCTTTATCCTGAAGTTTACAAATAGCCCACAATTTCGGACCATATTAGCCCGATCAGAACTATCAGGCTTATTCTCTGAATTAGTCACTTATTTAGATTGAAAAGTCAGCCCACATAATCTTGGATTTAGTTCAAAAACTTTTAGGTAGCCAAAACCTGCTTGCCAGTTCATGCAGTATTGTAATACACCAAAGGTCCTGCACACCAAAGGTAACAGGGATATTGGATTTAGCACTAGCTGGTGTAGAGGTAAATTCACATTTCAGCTGAATTCAGGCTTATTCCCCTGATATCCACCTTGGCAGCAGGCTATTTCTAAACTTTGGGCTGATAAAGTAGCAACAAGCAAACAACCTCTCTTTAATGACTTCATAAAGTTACGGGTTTTGATTGGTATCAACACAAACTGGTTTCATGTCTGCTAATACTTCCTCCTTGAATGAGTTCTTAACACAAAATCCTACATGTTGCTCTGTCTCTTATCTTTGAAACAAGGATCCCTGCAACACCCAAGTCATGTTTCCTAGAGCATCTCTGACCTCACAATTATTTACA
>CALNVZ010003434.1:12982644-13100053 GCA_940671915.1 Paracentrotus lividus | reverse complement strand
TTTTTAAGTTGATATTAAATTTGTACAGGTAACAATCAAAATAAAATAGAATTATGTGCCTAACCCACTGTGCTGCTACGGGCACTGCTGCTAGTATAATATAAAAACCACATTCTGTTTACATACTGACAGATTTGAGACTTTAATGTGACAAAATAGTGACATATTTATTTCCCTTTTATTGTAGGTATTAGAGTCAGTCCTCCAGGAAAGGGCAATAAATTTCATGAGAGGGCGTTAAGGCCAGCTTGAAAAAAGGCAAGGCCAGTTTGGCCGTGAATTAATCTGTTTTCCCTTGGGCACCACGGCCAGGGACATAGGCATCCAAGGCATGGCCGTCGATGGCCTCCGTGAAATTTATGCCCTGGATAGGCATGGAATGACAATTTTCTAAATTAATTCTAAGTTATTATAAAGAAAAGATAGCTTTAAAATATTATTTTACTTATAAAATGCTGTGACACTATTCCCTTATATAGTGGTATAGTAAATAAAGGCTGTAGAGTATCTTTAATGTGTGAGGAACTGATGTGGAATTAAAAGCATCTAATGCACAGAACAGAATACACAAAAGAAGCATACTTTCTTAATATGTTTCCAAGGCAACCATCAATATTTTATCAAAGCGTATCCTAAAATCACTCTGTGTACAGTTTCCTGCAAATTCAAGGTAATCATCCCTTTTTGTTGCTAAGCAACTTTGAGTTTCCTCAGCTGTCCGACGCTAATATTTTGCCATTTAACCGGAAGTATTGCAACTTTAAAACCAGCTCTAAATAACCACTACTTTAACATAAGAGGTCATCAGCTTTATAGTTAGAGGGTCTTCCAAAGACACTGTAGGCCTAACTTTACTGTTGTCTTGCTTATACAAAACAAAAAAGGTATATATGGTGAAATTTTTCAAAATTTATTTTTCATGGCAATTCAAATCTCCCATATCTTTATTGTAGTGTGTCTTCATGGGAGGGGTTTTCTCTGGGCACGTGAGCAATATTTGCAAAGGTAAAAATGTAAAAGCATTTGCAACATAGTTTTCAAGGGGCTTCCAAAGACACCATACCAAATTGAATTGAAGGACTTTATTGCATCCATGCAGTCCAAAGACTGAATTGCAATGCTTAAAATCATAAAAATAACAACAATCATTACAATCTTCTTAGTATAGTAAATTAATTAACTCTAATGTTTTCTTGCTTGTACCTTAAAAAAAAAAAAAAAAAAAACTTTTTGGTTTACCTTTTCTAAATTAATTTTCCATGGCAATTAAAAGCTACCATATCCTTATGGTAGCTTGTCTTCTTTATCTATATGAAAAATAAAGTATGATATGAATGAGTGTGTCTGTTTACACGCTAATGGACGTAGTGTGACCTTTTATCTCTGATTTAGAGGCACTCTAGTTCAGGATATGATAGAGCTTTACCATTTCCCTCTAGTCTTCACCGTCCATTTAACAGGATATCCAAAATGTAAACAGAAAAACAGAGTCCAGTCTTAAAGAAAAAACACACAGAGTCCAGTCTTAAAGAAAACACAAATGAAATAGAGGAAAATTTGGTTTTGGGAATATTCTGACAGGTATAGACATGATTGTAATGAATATCGAAAATTATACAAACATTGTGAAAAAAATAAGCAAGTTTTCTTTGACAACAAAGTATAATGTTATTTCAGAGAGTATTAACAAGGTTGAATATAAATTTTTTTAAATTAAAAAAATAAACATATAGAAATAAGAATGTATGCCAATTTTTTCAAATGTTGATTTTGACAATCCAATTTCAAAATCTTCTTGCTCATCTATGCTTGGCTCTTTCGTTTTGCATTAGGTCTCAAAAGAAAGATTAAAAGATGAACTTTAAAAATATGCATTCAATTTTTCACTGATTTTTTTATGTCACTCAGAAAAATGACTGACCATAACTGTTTAGCCTTTTCTGGGATATAATGCATAAGCCAATATTTCCACGTGCAGATATTTTCGCGATTTTTGACCAGTTGGGGAAATTCGCGGGAGCAAAATTCCGCGATTTTGGTGATGATTTCATTACCATTAATAGCCTTGTATTGAAGTGGAAATTTTTGCGATGACTGACTCGCGAAATTCGCGAAAATAAAGTCACTAAAAAAATAACCACTTATACAGTACTGTAGAAGTGAAAGATTTAAATTTATATACTTTGTCCCATTATTGTTTATATTTCATGACAGGGAAATCTCATATTTGTCAAATTTATGAATTCAACTATGTTGGGCTTAATTTTGTTAGTTATGTGGTAACTAGCATTGACTGGAGGTCAGTATTTCCCTTATTTTACCTTAAATAGTTCATTACCAAAAAGGACCTGTCCCTCTCCTAACCTCAATTTGCAGCAAACCTGAACCAGACAACTGAGTCATTCATGACCGGGTTAATGATTCAAGCAAACGGGTCTAAAAGTTTCTTGGCCAATGAACTAAGACTCCCTATATCACCTATACTTGGATCACGTATACAGGAAAGGAAAAGAATGCTTTACAAATTTCAATAGTACCCATATTGTTATTAGCATATCCATGCACACCTGAATACAGAGGGGGGGGGGGGGGGTTTTTACAAAGCGTTAAGTAGACTTAGAGTCGCACTTAAATTCCTAGTTACATGCGGTACCATATATCATATCTCATTGGTAAGATCTTGCTTAGAGGATGCACACCGTTGAGAAGTCCATAAATGATATTGCATGTACCGGTATTATGTAGGGTGCACTTATAGTTTAAGTGAGCTCAAAGGGTACTTTATGGTCTTTGTGAAACGCCCCTGGTACTTTTAATTCAAGAAGAGTTTTACTTCAATTTTTTTTATACTCCCTGAAATAACATAAATTGGGAAATGGGTCTTTCCATGAACTTGCTCATCGACCTGACACAAATGATACGCTAACTCTAGATGTAACCCTAATCGTAACTCTTATGCGAACCTTAAACCTAACCATAATCCGAACGTCAACCCTAATCCTTATACCATAACTTGAATCCTATGATTTTAGTGTTAGGATTATAGGGGTTTAAATGCTTGAAAAGTTCAGATTTTTTTATTTTTATGCAAAATGGTAAGTTTGTACCTTGATCTAAAATCCCAAATTGGATACGACTAGGAGCAAATAGTTTCTAACATTATTAACTTTTATATCGCACTTTTATATCCCCCTTTTGTTCCCTTTGTTTTCTTTCTCCAGGCTTCCCATCTAGGTAAAGCTTTTTTTCTTTCTTTCTCTATATCCATGTGTGTTCCCTTCTTTTCTGTGTCATTTTGTCTTTGACAAAGATTCTGCTAGGATCGAAAGCTCAGGCTCCTATTGACTTCATTTTACCCCATTAGCTCTCCTTTATTGGATAAGCAGTTTCAGCAGTTCTCTTATTTTACACTAACATTAAGAGAATACAAAACCCTACAATACTCTGGCAAGATTGATGTACATGTAGAATGGCATTTGACTTGTGACATTTGTTAAACCGTTTCCAACTCCCAGAGTTTAACTATCTCCCTCTTCGTAATGTTAATGTGTTTCCACTCTCATTTCCTTTTCAAATGATGCATCAATAATGTGATTTCATGCTTCCTTCAATGTTCATTAGGCATTTATTAAATCTCATGAAAAGCGTAGCAATTAATGTTTGATTCTCTTGAGTGGGTTTACAGTAATGAACAGCATTGAACGTTCCAAAAATTTCAAAGGGATAAAATGATAAATGACAGACTACATTTAACCATTCTTTTGAAGCATTATGGTGGTCAACGTCATCAATGGCCTGTAACAACATTCAAGTGATAACATACAAAACAAAGATGATCTTGATGCAGATCATTTTGACGATGGTCCTTGCTATACTAACCTTATTTTCTTTAGTGGCCTACAAAAAAATTGTCCTCAAACCAATAAAATATAAAGACTGCTGAACGAGGGTTTTACATATTTGATTTCATTGTAATTTTCAGACAACTTTCCCGTCTACAAATAAAACCAATAGTACTCTTTAAAAACAAAACAAAAACAAAAAACATTCACTCTTCATGGAGTGAATGTCTGATAAAAGTGAATTTAGAGCAACATGTGAGTTAATTTGAGTTAAATTGGAGTAAAAATACACATTTTCACTCCATCCAAATCTACCTTAAGTTCACTCCAACAAGAGTTAACTTTGTCAATCTTTTTTTTTTAAGTACTGTAAAATATTGTTTCAGTTTGTATCTAAACGATCAAAAATTTACACTATACACTTTATTTATTTCAATGCATTTCAACCAATCAGAGGTTTCTGAATAAACATATCGCAGCTAAATCCACCACTGACATTTTAAGCAGCAATTGTGCACTTCATATATTATTAAGGATGTTTGTCCACTCCACTCCATACCTTTGAAGTACAATAGAACCAGGCTATAGGTCACAAGGATGTAATGCATTATCACATTCATATAGAGAACCATCGTCCAGTAATAATTGCTCACTGGTCCAATCAAGCGACAAGTCAAGTCTTGTGCTGATGGTTACGTTATTAGAAATATGATTAAAGGGACGATATCAAACAGCCAAAAGGATATTAATTCTATGATCTCTATGTCATGTTATCTTAAATTAGGGATTTCTGAATATAAACAGATTTTTTTGCCTGTCATTGCTGGATTTTAAGAACATTCATGATTAAATCTATGACAACATAACAATTTTTAAAATTCTAACAGTTTTAAGATCTCAGCGTGTGATTTCATTGGAACCAATGGCAAGCTTTTCTTACTGCACACAAGTTATTAAAATGTATTTCACCAAATTAAAGAAAATGACTGTTCGTAAGAGTGAAAATTCATTTTACAATGAAAAGAATGACATTTTCTTACAATTTCACAAGGAACTGCTATGAATTGCAGGTTAATCAATACAGCACTGTATGCACTATGAACAGAGGTGTGAGCCTCGTTCTTGAAACAGTTAGTGTAAAAGGGGTCTGTATTTGACATATCACTGCTGAGACAAGCAGAGGGGGAGATTACATCTGATGGATTGCCTTGTTTAATTAGCAGATGCAATGAACATTGGACTGGCGTAGCCACTAATAGATGTGGAGGGGTAAGGGGGTGTTACTATTACCCATTATTCATATATTCCAATTATCAATTTAGAAGGCATGATAGCATAGTCCTGGTCACAATAGGCCGTGCATGGCTTTACATACTGTGCAAGACTAGCAGCCTGCTTCAGGCAGCTGCTGACTCTTGCTATTCCTAGCACCTTAAACCTGCCCTTGCCTGTATGAAACACATAATGTACATCTCCTTCCATCTGATGCATCTACGCAACCCTTCACAGCAGATCTATGCAGTTAGACATTTGCTGATGCACAACCAGTTTTGAGCATAGCATAAAGTGGTAGAGTGGTGGTATTGCAACCCTAATGCTGCAGTCACACAGACACTTACGTTGAGTTACGTCCGGTCGCGTCCAAAATTATTTTCTTTTTTGCGGATCCCCACGGATGCCTTCCCATCATAGTCATCAGTGGAAACAGTAATAATTTCGTTCATCCAATAAAACAAAGAAATACATAAGAAATGATAGAATAGAAGATGAAAGAAGGATAAAACATCAAATACATAACTATACGTAAGTGTCTGTGTGACTGTAGCATTAGGTCCAGGGTTCAAAACCATGATGATGTGCTAGTGCCATCTGGTGAGGTACTTACAGTAATATCCTAATTATCAAGTTCTTCAGATACGACTACAAGTTAAATGTCCCCTTGATTGCTTACCAACCTGACTTTACTTGCACTGTACGTTGGACCAAACAGTAGATCAGTGGTATTACTTATTAAGTATACTGATTCAGGATATTGCTATTGAAACATATGGGTTATTATGCATCTGCAACTTCATAACTTTAAACCCCCCCCCCCTTACAATAACTATAATTATTTGTAATATATGATAAAAATGAAGGAAAATTAACTTAAATTCAATCAGCTTCCTCCTCATCACAGATGTTGCTTCAGTGTAGATGTGTTACTTATGCTATACATCTATAAAATACATCGAGATTGAGCTCAACATCACGTTTCACCGTGATATAAGCCATAAAAGAAATAAAACAAATTACATTGAATCCCATCTTACAGATAATGCACTTACGCAGAAACACATGCTCTGGGATTACAGCATTGAAAACGAGTTCTATAAAAAGAAATATACATTCAAAACACACCTTAAGAGTAACTTGGGGCTGTAATTACAAACCCCACATATCTTGAAACTAATTTCCTGCACGTTTAATTGCCTCCTCTATTGAGCAAATACAAGCGAGAATCACCAGGGAAGCGAGAAAATCCCCTCCAAGAGCACTTGGTCTCGTGGCAGATATGCTCTCCATTTGTAGTTCTGGATTTTAATGAACTTTTCTGTTATTTTAATACTTGAGTTTTGTGGACATCATAGTTTGACGTCGTGAGACAACTTGAAGTTTGAACACTAGCTCAATAACAAAGGTACATTGCATTAGTTCCTGGATGTGACAGCGAGCTAAGATAAATTACAAAATATGAATTTTGAAAGATACCAACTATACAATATCTGTAGTCCCTGATACACAGTAAAGTTTATTCGTGAATTATCAAAACAATCCCTTTATCTATCTATCTCCCAATCAAACTGACTAAATAACTTTGAAACATATTTGAAAGTCTAATGTTGAATTATATTCTTGTAACTTATTTCTAGTTTTGCTTAATAACATTTTTCTTATAACATTTCAAAAACTTCACAAAGATGTAATTAATTCAACAGGCTTCCATTTGGGGGTAATACTTCGCGTAGTGGCTGAGTATAAATTATACTTACATTGTAGGGTGAACAAATCATAAATTAAAAATGTATATTTGAAATGGTGTTCGACCTTGTCACAACTAAAATCCTCCATCTGCCCTGGGGGGCGTTTCATCAAGGGATTTGTCGGACGTTTTATCCGACCAACTGTTATAAGCTACTGAAATGCTTGCATCTGATTGGGTGAGAGCTAATTTGTTGGATAAAACATCTGACAAGTCCTTTGATGAAATGCCACCCAGGACTATCGCTACTAACAATATTACTCAAAGGTCTCCATCATGTCAGCTAGCAGGTGAATAAAGTACAGAGACTTTTCCAGGGGTTAATTTTAAAATAAAGATTTTCTCTTCCTCACAATTTTTTTTTTTCAGTTTGGGGCATCTTCTTATTTACCAGGCAGGGTGAGGCCCCCCCCCCCTCCCCCCAAAAAAAGAGAAAAGATAATGGATCGGTTGAGAGTTAGAAAGCTGTTAAATGTGAAAGAACCGAAAAACTCAAAAACTAAATAAAAAAAAAAGAATGATAAATTAACGTTATTTGTTTTTTTTCTTTTAAGTACATTTTGGTAAGTTCTCAAATTTTCTTTCTCCTCTCCTCCCCTTCTCTATCTCTCTCTCTCTCTCTCTCTCTCTCTCTCTCTCTCTCTCTCTTCATCTGTCTTTTTTTCTACCTTTCTCCATCTCGTCCTTGTTTGTCTATGTAATGAAACGACATAAAAAAGAATACATATAATGATACCTAATGGAATATACAGTTCTATGTGTTGACTCTGTTACCATAGTAACACATGTCAGACAGCAAACATTGATTCCATTTCTTTCTGTCCACACTCACAGACAGATTACAGGAATGTGCAGAGCAAAGTGTTTCTACCTTTCTTCCAAAAAATTAATACAATTCCTGAGCCATCATGTAGCAAATGAATGAACTTAAACAAGGATTGGGAAGACACACTACTACACTTGCATTTATGTATTTTGATAAAATGCGAATCATAATGACATTTCAAAAGAAAAGTGATATTTTTCACGAAATTCAACATTCATGAATATCTTTTTTCTATACTGAAAAACACTTAAAATCTTTGTTTTTTGTATTTCTAGATGGGGTGCTGATTTTACAATATATGTATAGGATGCAATAGCATATTGCCATCAATATATCTTGGCCAAAGTTATGAGGAGAACAGTTCCTTAACAAATAAAGTGAAAATTTATCATGAAACCATATAGAAAATGCATGGAAAGTTGTGCCCCTGTGACATCACAGCTTTGTGACAGTGTTGCCAATTTGGTATAGCGATCAATTTTTTTGTGCATCGTAAAGATATTCATAACTTTCTTATTATCTAATTTTTCTGCTTTTTATAAAGGCAACTTATTTTGGGTCCAGAGCTTCCCTTTAAGAACTTTAAATAAATGCCATGTTGCAAAATGGTTTCATTTCTTCAATATTGACGTTCTGGGGGGTGTTTCACAAACAGTTAAGGAGACTTAACCCTACACTTAAATTCCTAGTTGCATATATATCACGCATCACTTTGGTCAGGTCATGCTCAGGGAATGCTCACCATTGAGAAATCTACCAAGGAGATTGCGCATAATGTTTTGCTTAGAATTTAAATGCAAATTTAGGTCTCCTTAGGAGCTTTGTGAAACACCCCCAGAATAGTCAACAAGAAAAATGCATAAAGTGAAATATTATAAACATTCTTTTGCCATGCATTAAACAGGCCCTATTTGGAGTAAGATGGTTCTCATTGAAGAGTGGTAACACACCTGAAATCAGTACTATGCAATGCTGCATCTGTATCAACAATCTTTAATTGCTTAAATGTCATACAGCTTGTATACCAACTGAGCAACAATCAAATTATATGAATGCGAGTCTCTAGTAGGCTTTATACTAATTGGTAAGACATGGCAGATGTATTTTTCATTATCTCATTCTGATGTCGATGAATGTAGAAGCAATACTTCAACAACTAATTACGATGCAGGGATTATAATATGTACGTCAATGTCTTGCTTTCATTTGAACAACTGTAGAATGAAAGCGAAGTTTTATTAGTTTACACACAAAGCACATTGCAAAAGAAGCTCTAAAGTGTCAGAAGTCTTGTGTTTGTAAGATTGAATTTAAATGAAATGAAGTGATTGTTTGTAAGATTTTGACCTTAAAAATATTGGGAATGAATAATTGATATAGACTTCAATTCATTTACATTAATTTAATTACTTTCAATTCAGTTTGATTCAGCTCAAATCAATATTAAATTGAATTAAATTCAATCCAATTTCATTCTGCTCACTATTCATTGCTAACACTATATGTCAGAAAACGATCTAATGTTATGCCTAGGTAGTTTACCATTTATGTACAAAGATAAAACATTGTAATTGGTTCAAAGTGAGTTCCTTCTACAAAAAGTGAATGAAACAAGGATCCTGATTGGCTAATATCAATTTGCATTGGTAGTAACTATTCATGTTACAGTTCCCTAACACGCATGTGGCCTATTAGCATACTACATGTACTACCTTACAAAAATGCTTTCTTTTTTTTTCTTGGACTTGTTTTCCACAAGGCAGTAAAACAAGATCAATGTCATGACCTTGAGGCCAACATCCGACAAATTGTTAGCTGAGTAACAGAAGGAGGTTAACACATATCAGCTTACATGGACATAACAACCTTCTCGCTCTCACAAAATAAAATGTAGACAATCATCCGCTAGGTTGTTTTGATAGCGAGAAGCATGGATGAAGCAAAAGCTATCGATGAAGAGAGCGACAGTATATCTCTCAATTCCATTTCCATGAATGCATCTAAAGCAAAGCAGGTGGATGTAGACAAAGCTGGATAAGAAAGTTATCCGGCGTTTCCTATTTACTCCAGCAGCATTGGATGAAAATGAGGCCCGCTCTTACCCCATTTCAGGAATTGTGCCATGTTTCTTTTCCCTTCAATGATTATGATTCGTGGTCTTTCTAAAGTTCATGAAAACAAACTTGTCATAGTTTGAAATCTAAGGCTTTAAACAAATTCCAATGATGTGGAAAATGGTGTCAGCTGTCAAGAATGGAAAGATATTGACAGAGAGCTAGAGAGACAGAGAGAGGGGACTTTTTTTCTTGTCTTCTAATAAATTTAACACTATTTAAATAAATTGTTATTAAGATCTGTAGGAAGAACAAAGTTTTGAGAAGAGCCACTAAACAGTTTCATATCATCAATTGGAAAACAAGATTATAAAAAAATCTGTTCTTCTTACAAAATCATTCAATTGAGAAGCTGTTACAAGCTGCAATAAGAAGTATAATCAGTTTTATGTGATATTTCATGACTTTTCAGAATTAAATTCCCACAAATCCCACATATATGTGTACATTTCCCTATCAGCTTCTAGCTATTTTTCATTATCTTTCCAGAACATTTTCATCCCACTCCATTTCATCACAAGATATATTGATGTAAGAACAGCCATTGAAAGATGCATTCTTTTCATGCCTTTCTCGCTGTTTTGAAAGCTAGATAATCACTTAGAGCCCTTGCATATCAATGACGGCAGTATCTTGAGGCAAAGATATGATATCAGAGAGTTAGACGTATATTTTCAGAAGAAGAGGTGAAACATTTTTGGGGTTATTATAGAAGTGATGTTTCCATTGATCTAATAAAGACAATCTGAACACAATCCACTAAAACACGAAGACAAAGTTTTGTGCAAAACTTCACATCAGTAGTAATATATAAAAATATACGTTTAGGTCACAAATTGGTGTCTTGATTTTCCTGAGGGCCCTTATAATTCAAAAGAAGATAGATAGGTTAACTGATTGTAAAATCGGTGAACTTTTGTCCCCTTTTCAACTCTTTCTTTAAAAACATTCAAACATACTATTGTCTGAAATATGAACTGAAAAGTATCAAAAAGGGGGTGGAATACATGTACTTGCATTTAACAACAGGTTAACTGCAAAAAATAATTGTATAATTCTCAAAATATTTTCAGGCTACAAGTTCTGGAGTCAAAACCTTTTCAACAACATTAAAAAAAAAAGTATAAATATACATACATGTACATCAAGCGAGAAAATATAAAAGATTGATTCTTCACCCACATATGGCAATACTCATGTGTGAAAGGATCTGTTTGTTAGGTGACTGGCAAGCGGCATGTGAGAGGGGTTTTGACCCCTAGCCTTAGATGACGTTTCAAAGATCGCATCGTGAAACGTGTCTTAACACACCCTGTTCTCCATAGAGCAAGTGCACCCTGAGGGGGGATCTCCCCACAACATCAAAACATGGTCGCCTATAAGCCCACGCTGCGCTTAACAGCTGAATGTATGCAGGAATGGTGTTTCCATTCCAATATATTTGCTTCGAGATGACACAATTTCTTCCACTATATTTGTTTGAAAATGTCATAATTTCTTCCAATATATTTGCTTCAAAATAATATATTTTCTTCTGCTTCAAAATAATATATTTTCTTCTAATATATTTCCTTCGAAATTTAAGTGTGTTTGTGCATATGTACAGTATGTATATAAATGCAAAATAGTGCAATAATTTTGATCTATAGACATGTTGATGATTATTCTATTTGATAAATCAACCACTATAGCTTGTCAGTTTCAAATGCTCAATGCTCAAATTATAAACTGATGAGGATGGACAACTAACAATGGATTAAAAATGCATTTTCCATGCATTAAGTTTGAAAAAGTAAGTATGCAGTAGAAATAAAACTGTAATTCTACATGTGGAACTACATGTACATGTATCTAGTGGGGTCCATTTGTTTAGCAAAATATACATGCACTACATTGCAATAACAAGAACATATTTTTAAATAATTGTCTGCAAAAAAATATCAACACATTCAAATACACAGTATTAAAGTCCTTCTGGCTCTCAATCAACATTTTTCTGATTGAAATCTTTGTCTAAAAATCTGCAAATTCAAGACTTTCCTAAGACTCCTCCTGGGCCTTCTTGCATAAAAAGTTTGGATTCTACACAACTAAAAAAAAAATCAAACACAAGTCCTGATTTTTTGAAAATCAAGTTGTGTTTGATTTTTTTTTAGTTGCATAGAATCCAAACTTTTAAAGCAAGAAGGCCCAATTCTTGAGAGCAGTATCAATGGTATTCACCTTTTCTTCTATCAATAGTACGTTTACATCTACTATAGATTAGGCTTCCATACGGGTATCAGACAAGGAGCACAGGTGTACAATTAGGTACCAATATCTATACCTGGGAAGAGATGGAGATTAATGCCTTGTCCATTAAAGCACATTTTTGTCTATTAAGGCTTGAAAGCAGCTTCAATAGAATATGTATTCAACTGGAATCCATAAAACAAAGGTTTGCAATCAATAGCAACATGGCACTGAACAATCAAGATCATTTATACAGTGTGTGTCAAATAAAATGGTACAAGTGGAAAACATTTTTTTATAGTATGAAGATTAATCACAGCCTGCTATTGTTTGGTATTTTCAAAAAGCAGGAAGATCAGGCTTTCACCTGAAAATTTTTTCATCACATTTGATGTTGTAATTTTTGAAATATGACTAGTTTTCTACAATCAAGAAAAAATCCATTTTTCGCATGCCGTCCCATGCCTTTGTGTATAGGTTTCGCATAATGGCCATGAAGTGCTCAATTTCGATTTGTTCCTCGTCGCACAAAATTTAGCATAACTTTTGTTTTACAAAAGCAAATTATACAGAACAAAGCGCGTCAGCAAGGAAAATTATTTGGGTTTATTTTGGTACCACATACACACATTATTTGAAAATATTTCACACCTAAATATTTTTTTTCCGACTGTACCATTTTTTTTGGACACAGACTGTACATGCACTCTTTGGTCAAAAGACTGACGAGTAACAATTTGAAATGTTCCTTCAAATATGCAATAAATCGCAAACCTTTGTGTTACGAGGCCCAGGTCTGCTATCAACAATACATTCACATCTTTTATAGACTAAGGTTACATGAACCACTCTCGGACATGGTGTACATGTGTACAACCAGGTACCCAATAAATACACTTGGGTCTAGAGAAACAAATAGAGATTAATGCCTTACTAATATAGTCACCAGCTCTTTTATCAATAGTATATTCACATCTGCTATAGATTAATGTTCAATGCCCCACTCTCAGACATGGAGTAAATATGTACAACCAGGTACCCAATAACTACACCTGGGTATAGAGAAATAAATAGAGATTAATGCCTTATGAAAGCACATTTAATAAGGTAAAGAAAAAAAATGTCTGTAAGGTCTTTTTTTTTTGCATTGTGGTACAGAAAAAATGGTAAAAATTCCTCTATTAAAAAAAAAAATTTCAAGGCGTTTTGGGAGCTGTTATGAGCTCTTTGAGTGCTTACGGGAGATAACAAATTTCCTGGATTCATATTTTGTTTTTCTAATGATTTTGTACATGTAGCTCTATAGGGCTCAAACCAATAATCTTAATATAATCAGTTTGACATTCAAACAGCTTTATAACTCTCCTTTGAATCAACCAAATGTTGAAAGTTTCTGGTTTAAGCATTCAGAGTGGGTTACAAAGTGTAATTGGTAAAACTTCATAGTAAAATTTACCCAGCCAGAGGAACTTTAAAATTTGATATGCATAACTAATCTCTGGAAAATCTTTGCTCTTTATAATTCATTGATTGCACTCTATACTCACATGAATTAATAAAAACTTAGGCACAGAGTAGGTTAAGACCTAAACATGAATACAATACTTGATAGGACTCTGCCAGAGATGTATGAACTATACACTGCCATACATGTATATGACATTTATAAGAGGACCATACAATTAGAACACCCTACAGTGACAGGGTATTTTGATGATAAGATCGCCCACAAGACACAACTCAAATCCCTGTTCATGGCATAATACCGTAAGCCGAGAGCTTAAAGGGCACTAAATCTGTGTAAAAGTATATGAGGCAATGCCGTACTGGCCCTCAATAGAGGATATCAATGTGTTCCGGAGGTTTTTGCTTGGTTTTCAAGAATAGTAAGAAGCTCGTATCCCAATTTTCTGGGACATTTCAATTATCCTCAAGCAAAGAATTAGCTGAGACATGAACTCCAATGTACTTTCACCATTAAGCTGTCTGAGCCAACATGTCTAATGGAAAGAGCTTTTTCTTCCCTCCTAAAACACCATATCATATTTTAACTATTTTTTCCAAACTATCTGACAGAAGTCTACATTATCTCTGACCTATTCAGGTTAGACAATTTAATTATCTAACAACAAGAATTAGACAGAGCACAATACTGCTTATATTTCCAGCTTTTGGATAATTTCAATTATTTTTCTGTCCGACCTGAAACACCTCGAGAACTTATCATTTTGGTGTAAACCCTTCAACTACATGTATATCGGTTCTCTAGAGAAAAGAGAGATGTTGTGATTTAAAAAACAGATTAACATGTTATTGTGTCATCTTTTTTCAAAAAAGATCTTTAAAGGAAACTGCTTAAAATACTAGATTTCTGTCCTGCTATCAATTCTGCGATCAATTTAGAGTACAACAGGAATGTGGACAAATGTTAAGTCTCTCAAAATATAATCAAGGATTATATCTTAAACATTTCCAGATGGATTGGCACATAGCTAAGGCAATTTCAGCTGCACTGGATTGTCTCTGCCCATAGAATACATCTGGTTGGCTCACATGTATCCTACAGCTCAGCTAGAACCCATACAGGATAAATAATAATAAAGATCATAATCAGCGCATGTATCCTACGGCAAAGGCTCCTACAAACATCCAATTATTATTCTTATCATCCACTCACTTAATACCTTTCATGAAAAGACCCTGGCTAGGTGGTCATCATAAGGTATCAATTCACATACTGGCCAGCTTAGTATGATCTACCTAATCAAGCAATAGCCCTACAGAGGGGATTAGTGAATGGACAGTCGGGTATTGGGATTAGAAGGGGTTCATATCTTCACCTGATTCCTTGTTTTTAAAAGAAATAGAAATTTTCCACAACTTACAGTGACCATCATATAAAAAAGCAGCAGGACAATGACTAAATGTACTACATTTTCTTCAATTCACATACTGGCCAGCTTAGTATGATCTAGTTAATCAAGCAATAGCCCTACAGAGGGGATTAGTGAATGGACAGGGGGCAGTGGGATTAGAAGGGGTTCATATCTTTTAAAGCTGATTCCTTGTTGAAAATTATAAACCTTCCACAAATTTAAGGTAACCACAATATTGGCAGCAGGAAAGTCACTAAATGTACTACTTTTTTTTTTTTTTTTACTTGAGCATCGAAAGCTTAGGGATTCTCTGGGACAGACGTTGACATAAGGGCTTGCCTTAGCTCAGTCGGTAGAGCACCTGTCCAGCAATTAGGAGGTCTCGGGTTCAAATCCCTGTTAGAATCCAGATTTCTGTGCCCATTTTTTAAATAAATATACTTCTGTGGGGTGTAACACAAAGACTTACGATTGATTAAAACTTACGATTGATTTTTTGTCATTAGCCTCATCATGGACAGGATGCTCCAAAGTTGATGATCTTAATCCTAACCATAGCCCTAACCCTACTCATTATCATATCCAAATCCTAATCCATGACTGTATCTGGGTTCCAAATGAGGGCACGAGAAAAATCAATCGTAACTTTCAATCAATCGTAAGTCTTTGTGTTACACCCCCCCCCCAGGTCAGTTTCACTCTTTGTTAAAAAAAATTTTTTAATCGTATGAGGAGGGGGTGTTTCCATAATCCTGAAAGGACAATCTAAATCCCAAACAGGATTATTAACAGAAAGGATTAGCAGGGGTTCATGTCTTCACCTAACATCATTATAAAAACAGGAAATTTTCATGACATGAAACATAATAAAAAATCTTAAATGACCACATCTGTCTCAAAACGATTAATGATCACCCAAATTTCTGTGTGATATTCCAGATTAATATTAGAGCATTACAGACTGGTGAATCTATGACCATGCACACATATCAATCGACAATGGTCCAGGAATTATAATTAGAAGCTCCTTGCACTATTGCTATGTATTCTAGACATGACTTTTCAACAACATGCGCTTCAAATGGACCTATGAACAAAAAAAATCAGTAATGTGATTCATCTGAGGGAGGAATAAAAAATATATATCTCATTGGTTATGCATGAGACCTAGATATTATAAAATCTGCAGCCAAGATAATCCTAGTCCCCGACAACATGTGTTTAATCCAGACAAATGTCATAGCAATATAATGATCACTGACAGTGCAAATCATGACCTATATTCATGCATGAAAATTCTCGAAGGAAACATGGATATTATTCTGGGTCTCAGTGGACGTACCATGCACAAAAGTGGAGGGAAAATGATTTTGAATTATAAATCTCATCAATAAAATGATAAAAGAATAAGATATTCATAGATATGTAGATACATTCCTGAGATGAATTTCATAAAAATTCAGAAATCAATAATTGATGAAAAAATCTCCATCCGAGCACAGAAATTACAGAGCTCTGCAAAATCTATAAAAAGCGATATCATCAGGGAAAAGGCAAAATTATATAATTTCTTTTAGAGTCACATGTACAAGTAAAATGCTTGCAGAGAAATCATTCCAGTTGTTCAGCCACAGAAACCATCTTCTATTTCCATATCTCACAAACTGTCCTGTCAGTGACGCATTCTCTCGCACATACAAAAGAGTAAACAACATGATAACAATTGAATATCCATTCAAATGAAAACAGCTATTGATAACTCGAGGTACGGCTGGGTGCAATTCAAAAGCAACAAATTGCTCACAATCGTTTGACTAATTACTGTTTGCTTATATGTCCGCAAGTAATATCTTTGAAAGGATACACTATGCATTAAGTATGAATGTATTCAGGGATGTTCCTATTTCTTCATTATACTAAAGTCTACTAAAACCACATTTTGTGATAATTCTGTCATTAATAAATGAGTGTATTCCGTCGATGTGTCCTGAAATTACATGTACAGTGTAAATGTTGCTTAAAATTGCATATTATTTCATATTATTGGGTAATATGACTTATTTAAAACTACAATGTATAGCATCTCCTGGGCCCGTATTCCATAAAAGCATGAAATTTAAGCATTTTTACTTATCTTTAAAATGCGTATTCCAAAAATATGGCTTACTAAGAATTCTGTTCAAGCCTATTTTTGGTAGTGAAGCATAAATTCTTAGATTTTGCTAAGTCAGAAGTCTTAAATGGAATTGTGCCTTCAAATTGCACATAACAAATGAGAATTTTATCCTAACTTTAAGCCTACTACCCAGTGGCTTAACTTTAATGTTGATTATATGGCAAGCACATTTGAGATCACAAAAATAAAAAATGACAATATTAATAAATTCAGAATTTTGCTTGATGCTTTCTGACCTCAGACAAAGTGCTTAACGTGTTTGGTATAAAGGCTAATAATTTTTTTTTCCTGGACAAAATCTTAGAAAAATACTTAGACTTACGACAAATTGCTTAAGTATAGTTTATGGAATACGGGCCCTGGTGTATCAACATTTCAATAGACACATTCGTTTATAGAGTTAGCATATTGTCCGGTCAATAATAAAGCATATATATACTGACTAAGAACCAGGAACATACTCTGTCATATCCTGCAATATATATAACCTTCTAGCCCTAAACTAAAATATGTTTCTTGCACCAGTATGTAAATTAGCAGCCGGTCAATGCTACAGATATTCAACAATGCAACATGACCAGATGATTTTGAAAAGATAAAAGAGTAGGATGAAGCTTTTTAATGTAAAATATGAGTGTCCATGGATATATATACACAAAAAAGACAAATAGCTGATATGACAGACCTACAAAATTTGGTCAATAGAAATAAAAAATGCAACATCCATCTGAAAATATGAGCAATACGACCTTTATGTTTGTTAGGAGACCCTGAAGATATTTCTTTTACATTAATAATGGATTGTCTGTAGTGTTGCTAGAGTAACCAGAATTATGCACATGCAATGTGTGTCAAGAACTGTGATGATATATGAATCCCAATATTATTATCATTAATATCAATATAACTATACCAGGAAAACCAGTTGATATTGAATAGATACAGGGGAAAAGAGAAGTAAAAAATCTCTCTAATTCCAGTCAGTAGAAAATGTTTATCCTACCTTAAGACACCACACTCCTTAAAAGCTCTTAGCAACCGAATCCAGATCAAGCGAAAAGAAGTCGAGTATGAGTCCGTTTAAATGAGCTAGCTATAAAGAGCACATGTACCAGACGTTACTTTCCCCCCCTTAGACATGGGAAGACAACTCGTAAAGCAACACAATGAGAGCTGCTCGCTCGGTATGTTGATATCTACAGCGGATAGTGACGATCGAAGATAAACTCTAGATGCTTAGTCAGACCAGAAGCTGTCTGATGGGTTAGTCGGTCGCTCTGCATGCACAGGGCAGCCTGTGTGTGTGTGTGTGAGGGTGTGTGTGTGGGTGTGCGGTATTCCGTGGATCTTCATTAAAGAAGCCCAATATGGGGACACGTGTGTGTGAGTGAGAGCGAGAGAGATAGAGAGAGAGAGGGTGTGTGTGTGTGTGTGTGTGTGTGCCCTATGTCCCATAACGCACGTAGCATGACGAGGGGTAGGGTGAGGGTGCGTGTGTGTGACTGTGTGCGCTCATTACATCCTGGCGTGTGTGCTCTCCCATTTATGCTTCTATTAATATCACATACCGGTGTGCCTACATTCAAATGCAAAGTCCCATTTCAGGAATGGAAAATTAAAAACATAACGAGATGTAATAATCGCTTGGCTGCATCGTCGTCTACCTGGGTGATGTGATGTCATGCATTAAAGCACAAGACTCTATCTGTTAATAGTTGGAACGGCTTTATTTCATACGTCTTTATGCCTCTGAGTAGAAAATTCATCTGATCATAAGGTCTGCAGCATGTAGACTATCCTGACCATCCTTTATGTATTATTGCCATTATTACCCTAACCTTTCGCTCAGGCTACTTGAGTTTTTTTTTTCTACTGCCTCCGGGCAAAATTTAGGATGGAACTAGCTACAGTTATTGCTCAACTGACCATATGAATAAACCTGTTGTTCGTGCCGCTTTGTTGTACACATCATAAATTTAATAATAGTTTTAAATTGCTCAAGGTTGTATTTAGATTGGTTCATATGTATCATGCAAGCAAGTGGTATAAATATAGGATAAGGTTCGAAATACATGCGGGGAAAAGTACAATGCTGTACATAATTAAAAGAAAGGCTAAATGATAAATAATCAGCAACAAAAATTAAAATTTGTTATTTTCTTCTTTTTTTTCTTCAAAACCTCTTTTTGATTTTTTTTCTAGTGCACATCATTAAGTGGTTTAAAATACCACAAACATAGCAAAGTATATTCATGAGGGATAGTTTAAAATACCACAAGCATAAAAAAGTAAACAACTGAATTCTAATATTTTTTTGCAGACCGTTTTTGAGGCAACTTGACTGTATTGATGACTTGCAAGAACAAAACTGAAAATAAATGTACTTTTTAAGGTTCAAATTTCTAATTATTACCTAAAGAGAGTCAATTCTGACAGACATGGCATGGTAAAAATTACCACCATTTTAATCATTATTATTCATATTAGTATCTATGGTAAAGAATGCATTTGGTATAATTTAACCTCTAATGGTGATATCTCACTTGGCAAGAGACAGATTTGAGACTTGTTGGAGACGAATTTGATATGGATATGAGACAGTTTTGAGACTGGATGTTGGAAAGTTCTCCTGAGTCTCTGTGATATTTTATGAGCCTCCCCTTCATTTCATGAGTCGCAGGAAAATTGAACATGTTTATATCTATGGCCCGTATTCACAAATGTGTCCCAAGTTAAGCCAGGTCTAAATTGCATTGTTTAAATATGGGTAGCAAAATATGACATGTGCAATCTGTTTATATGTTGTTATGTTCCTTAAGTTCTGGAATCATGCTTTACAGGTTTGGAAAGTACTTGTCATTCTCAGGTAGTTATTAATAGTTTCAATACCAACAATTCTGATTAATGGAACATCTACTGTTTGAGATTGTGTGACATTTTGCAGCCCATATTTAAACGGCAGAATTTAGACCTGGGTTAATTTATGACACCTTTGTGAATACGGGCCTTATGATTTTTTTCTGTCTCAAAGACATCTTAGAGACGACTCCACAATGGAAAAAGTTATCAGAGAAGTCTCTGTGTGTTCGAGACGTCTCCATGAAGTGAAATATCATCTTAACTGAGCACATTTTAGAGAGCTTTTTTTATCCTGGCAGAGAGAACAGAGTCATACTGGATTTATGGCAGTGTGCTTGATCATGCATCACATCATTATTATTATTCTAGGCAATCTTAGGTACTCTTGGGAGAAACTACCACCATCTACACCCCCATTACCACCACCACTAATAGAATACTTTAATAGACATCCATACCAGCTACAGATCGTTATTTAAAAAATAAAAAAAAATAGGGGGTTCAATTACTCTGGAGGGTCATTATTCCAATGATTTTAATTCCTACAGTCCATTATCTGAAAATAAAAATTTATTGTTCAGAAAGTTTGATTTACCAAAGATCAAATCTGGTTTGTTAATCCGACAGCAAAATAAGGTTTACGAAACAAAGTTCCGTAGTACAAAATATTAAATAGGGTTTGTTTTATAATCCAAAGATAGATAACCCCAAAACTATAATCCTATTCCGTTTTAGCTTAACAGATTTTGAACCCATTTCAATTTTCGGTGAATAGGGCCTTTGGAATACCTAACCCTATTTCAATTTTGGGATGATGATCCTTTGGAATAAGAAGACGACATCTGTTTGTCTTTCTATATACAGGTTAAGTTGTCATAAAAGCAGGCCAGCCAGTCTATACAAAACAGTGCAATGAATTTCTATTATTTCTAATTCAAACAATATCAGTATACTAATTGATATTCATTTGCATTTTCATCAGACAAAACAGTATTGATTGTCTACAATATATGTGACGACATCTAACAGGATCAATATTGATTTTTTTTTTTTCTCCTAAAGTCCAGTGATTGCTTGATGGGTCGTCATATTGGCAACACACAGTTGTTAAAAGATTTACCATAGAACAAGATAAAAGCACATTAGCTAGAATTAAATAATATTTGTTTGTTAAAAAAGCAGAGTGACAAAAAGTTTGTTATACTTCAAGCCCTACATCAAGGAAAAGATCAAGACTTGGTTGGTCGTGCTGTTTTTTTTTTTTTTTTTTTTTTTCAGAACTAAATTCAGCTTTGCTGATCTGATCTTCAGAATACTCAAGAAAAAGATCATTAATCCACATGAAGTAGTTAATAATAAAACACTTGTCAAAATTTCAGGATTGCCATCTTGACAACCCACTAATTTCATTTAACTAATAAATATTAGATATCGAAATGAAAGACAAGTTCAGTAACAGGTTTCATAAATAAATTTGACAATACAATACTTCATTTAAAAGAATATTTCTGCTTTGAAAAAAAATACAAACAACTGAAAATCAGAAAAGGTTTTGGTTACAAACAGTCCAATCTTTTAGCTATATTAGTTTCTAACACTAATTGAAGAAATACACAATTTATGCAAGCCTCTTTTCGCACAAAAAAAAATACATTATTTATGAAGCTACATGTATGTACAATGTAGAGATATTATGGCTTTTGTCTATTTTAAGCTCTAATGCTTTATTTTTACCCCTTTTCAATAACACTTAATGTTACAGTAGCCATGTTCTGCATTCTGAATGCCTTAGGCCATGTACAAATGGCACTAACCGAATTTGCGATTGAATGCCCTTTAGACAAATCAAGTAAATTAAAGTGATAGCTTCAATTCAGGGTCTCAGTTAACAGGTTGGAAACATTCTATTTCTGTGCTTTTTCTTCTTTTTCTGTCTTCGAATAACTTCTCTCGTACAGATGTCTCCTTCTACTGTATGAGAAGTTACTTGCGGTCATATCATTTTCACAAATTTTGCAAACCCCTGGATATTCGCGACGTAACAACTCATAACGACCCCGTCATTTGCGAAAATATCTGTCCGCAAGTATAACAAATAGCTTAACAGCACATTGATTTTGCCCGCGATTCTACTCTCTTCTCTCATTTCTATTATAATTTATAAAAACAAATAATGAGCTGTAATGAAATTCACATTGATATTACTAGCCCCCCCCCCCCCCCTCTCATCTCTCTTTCTTTCTCTCTCTCTCTCTCTCTCTCTCTCTCTCTCTCTCTCTTCTATCTCTCTCTCTCTCTCTCTCTCTCTCTCTCTCTCTTTCTCACTCTCTTCATCTTCTTCCTCTCCCTCAAACACACATAATAAAATGTTTCTTTTCTCATTCGATATCTGTTGCAGTAATATTCAACATAAAATATTATAGCAAACAAATATAAATTTGAGATAATAATGTAGAGAATTTGAATTAATTGATTAATATTAAGTTCATAAAGAATATTGCAAGTTTCAAGTAAAAAAAAAAGATATCAATATACATATACGTTTACAAATTGGTGTACTAAAATAAAACAGAAGATGACATACAATAAAGTTTTAAAATGGGATGAATCTTGTTCCGCTTGTGCATAATTAATAGCAATGTTTAAGTGCATCAACAATATGCGTCACAATTGGTTTGTGCAAAAAACGAACACTAAGATTATGAAAGTGCCTGCAAAAAAACATCAAAGTCATAATGGACTACTAGTATTAAAAAAATTAAAAATAATAAGGAAAATAGAGAAAATGCAGCAGGCCAAGGGATAGACTCGGGTCTATTTACGTTTGCATGCTCTATTAATGCATCATTACTGGATTACTATGAATTCCAAATACCAAATTATCCATCATGAGCAGGTCTATTTCACCTGCCAGTAAGCCTTATGCCTCAGTCAAACAAACATATACTTGGAAAAATTTATTATTTAGCACATACGGTAATCCAATATAATGCATGATTAAGCATGCAATATTATCATATCGTCGGCTTGGAGCCAAAAGGGCGCTATTGCAGATCAAGGATGTTCCGTTTGGAGCCAGAAGGGCGCTATTACCATTGACTTTGTACAGTAATAGCGCCCTTATGGCTCTCAACGGAACATCTATAAGATGCAATAACGCCCTTATGGCTCCCAACAGACGATATGCTCTGTCTGTCTCAAAAAGGCATTAACTCCTTGTGAGATGAGCCAATGCCCTTCTGGCCCTAAGCTAGAAATACTATGGAAACATTTTAAGTTCCAAGTCTTACCATGTTACCGTTGCAGGATCCATTGTTGTACACACTATGCTCATATCCATAAATCTCTTTAACACCATTGGTACCATTCACAATGGAACCGTTCATCCTGGAACCGTTCATCGCGGAACCGTTCATCTTGGAACTGTTTATATTGGAACCATTCATCATCTCAGAAAGGAAACAGATCGTTTGTCCATGAAACTATTCCGATGAAGAGTCACTGATCGAGCAATGATGTTATCGCTAAACTCACATCGCTCTCTCTTAGGAAACCAACTTCCGAAAATAATCCCTCAATCACAGTTTCACGGGACAGGCTGCTCTACCACGATCAGAAAGGAAAAATGATTGACCGGAAAATGTCTTACACTCAATTTTCTTCCAGCGTGTTGCACAAGGTTCATATTAAAGAGAAAAGGAGTAGGAGATTGGGAGTTGATCGCATCATAACTTGTGTTCGAGATAGCATCGTCGTTTCCAGATGACAAATTATGATGAATTATCCCCTAATAATAGATTTCTGGGGGTTGGTTGAAGCAGAGTTTATCTCAACGATCAAAATGGCCGAGTTAGGGGTAGCAGTAGATTCCAAACTTGAAGAAATATAAATAAACCAGAGATAAAAATACCGGTAATCCGACAGCGTGAAAATAAGCAGGAGGTATAGGTTTTGAGCAATGCAGGCATCTAAATTGAATCATTAGGATGGCGAGAAATTAATGATTGCCACATGAATAATCTAAAAACTTTGTAATACATGATCAGTGTTGTCTATTTTGATATCCGTAATTGTTTGATGGCTAAATGTGATCTGCATTCATAATAAAATCAATGTAATTAATATCCGATTGTTTCATAAATCCACTATGACACATTTATACCTGGGACGTGGCCACACAGTTTTCCTTCTAAGCTGATAATTGATGAGAATATTGTCCTCTCCAACTTGATGACATGAAAAATAGCAGAATAAGCATTCTCCAGCAACTTCCCACCACATAAATCGGAAACAACCTACAAACTTTAAACAGGTCTACAGATGTGGATTCTTCATTGGTATATGAACAAACGAAAAATATGGCAGTGAAATGCATTAAACACTAATCCAAGTTCTCTTATCGCCCGAAGACACACCACTCAAAATTAATGTATCTGTCACTTAGCAGTCGGCATTAGACCAAGCCACCTGGGTATATATCTCAGTTATGATATGTTTCTAGTTTTTGCTATCGACTTTGCTATCACCAACTGCCCAATTCACTCCCATATCTCTGTTACGATCAATATGCAAATGGCCTCGTGTTCATTTCGGGACTTAAATAGATTAAGCCAGCAATCAACTCGTTGAGCCTAACGAGGGAGTGAAACGTACGCACATCCCATTACATCTAACACAAACTATTTTTGTGGAGTTGTTTTGCTCCTCATTTTGGATATTGCCAGGTGGATTTCACCATCACTCAGGCGTTACATTGAAAGCATGCCCAGTCTTATTGGTATGCCGAGACACTCTTGATAGCAATCATGGGCTATACTCCTTCTTTGCTTAGCCGAGAGCAGCGTGTCTGCTGTGCAATGTGATTGGATCTTCTTTTCAATCTACTTTCAATAGAAATATTGAAATAGACTTCACTTTATTTCCATTATCATGTTATTCATGAAAAGCTTGACAATTAATCTATATCAAACTAATATGATTGCATATTCAAAATTCATTTATAAAACTTAATAAAGTTCATGGTGGCAAGGGAAAAGAAAGAAAACAGACAGCAAAAAACAAGAAAACAAAATGAAAGAAATATGGATCAAGGACAAAGGAAAATGAAAACCCACACACAATAATAAACTCATCATCACTAAAAGCATGATCAAACACCATGCAGCAAGGATATCAATAAATTTTAATCAGGTAATTAATCTGCACAATAAAATATTGCATTAGCAAAATTAATATCATAATAGATACCCATTGATCATCAGCATAAAGCCAGGTCTGATAAAGCTTCAGTAAATGCAATGTGCAGACATAATAAAATATAGTGGCTGTAAAGAATCAGAAGGGTGCTAACTACATGTGATTTAAAGCCTTTCTGGCTCTCAAACTGTCAATCAGACATGTAAAGAACAAGTAGAGATCATGTTCTTGAATATAATGCTACAGTGTACAGACAATTATTTTTTTAGTTTGAGTAGCAGCAATGAAAGTGCGAAACTTAAAATAGGTTTTACTGTGTATCCATTGAAAATAAAGGGTTTCAGCCGTCTTCACTATTCTCTTCATGATTTCCAATTAAAGTTTAATTTTAATGACGAAAAGAACTCCAAGTCAAGGCCATGGCTCATATTCACCTCCATACACGTATATCAATGCCCATTGGTAAAGAACCTATTAACTCAGATCTATTATATGCAATTTGACAACACCCTGCTGTATGGGGGTTTAAGCCTATTCCGCTTGGGGATTTACATTCTAACTACAGTACACAATGTTCACCTTCCATTTGTTTCATATTCCAGAGAAAATACTAATAACAGGAGGAAATAATTAATTATTCATTAATTGATACAAATTGTGATAAAACATTTGAAGCAAGATCAATCAAAACTATACAAGGGCTTTAATAAGCCAAATTACAAATTGCACGGACTTTCAAAAAAAGACTGAAAGCAAAAATAGATAAATGGTAGATGCTGCTCACTCTTCAAATAATACTAATATTAATCTATTCCAACCATTTAAACCACATGACGTACAGTCGTAGGTTCCCTAGGAAAATAATCCATATCCACAACAGCATCTCAATGAGATATGAAATCATTCTATAGCACATTACCGCAAATTGCAAAACTTTGTTCCTTGGAATAAAACACAGGAAAAACACAAACAAAGTGATATTATTCACCCTTACAAGCAGCCAACTTGAATCCCTCTCTCACTGAGTTCCTGATAACATTAATCTTAATAAGACATTTTCTACCAAAACAGACTCGACACCCAATAAGAAGTGCTGACGTAGAGAAAAGGTGTTGAGATATGAAAAATCTAGATATTAAGCATGTAACACACGCTGCTATATTAAGGGTGGCATGTTTGTCCGTTGCTTCCGCAATTCCCAAGTGTAATGGTGTATGATACACGCAAACAATGACATAAATAACAGCGTCATGTTCATTCTAGGAAGGGGCGATCATGACGAGCCAATCAAAAAATTGAGGTTTACGTCACAAAAATTGCTAAAAACTGAAAAGTAGCTTACCATCAAGACGGTTAATAATCTCAAAGTAAATGCCAAGAAGTGATCGATACTGCGGCAAACAGAAAGCGGATCCTGACGGTAAAACAAGCATTCCACACATGCAAGATACATTGTAAGCTCAATGAATGATAAAGATTACATGTTTGAGAAAGCAACAAAGTAAAATTGAAAGCTTAAATATTGAAACCGAAGACATGAATGTAAAGTGCATTTGCAGACAAGCTTTGACTTTATCGGTTGAACAAAACAGAGAATCGTCTACCAAGGTTCATTTATCTGAGATGGTATGAGTTAAATGAGCGTGTGCCCCCCCCCCTTCTACCTTTCATACCCCTCTTCCCATCCTTTTAGAGCACACCCAGCCGCCCCCTCCTCCCCCACTTGTCAACTTTTAACAATCTTTATGGTAATGCTAAAATAGTCTTCCTCATGTATCTTTTGCACAACTCTTGTCTCTGATGAAGATTCTGCTAGGACCGAAATTTCAAGCTTACTTTGACTCAATTTTAATCCAATAACTCTCTTTTATTGGATAAACAGTTTCAGCAGCAACATAACAGAGGAAACCAGAAAGACGGGGGCATCACGACACCCATTAAAACATTCCCCTCCCTACAGAAGAAAAATGTACATTGCTCATTTTGCTTGCTTCTTACTTTGGTAAATGATATCTCCCCAAACAAACATTATAAGTGTGATAATGTGTATTAAAATTTAACACCTGTTTTAAAGCTCATATCTTCTATTTGATAGATAAAATCATTAGGCCTACCAGTTATTACATTTGTTTTTATTTTTTCTATTTTGTATCAATTCTACAGGTCTAACTCCACAAGTATGATAATGGACTTTAACCCTCCAATATTTCCTTCCCCAACCTAAAATTACTCCTATCCAATTCACCCTAAAGTACACAGAATGGCTTATGGCATTTCGGACCCTATAATTTCATAGAGACAAAACATCCAGCGGAAATGGATTGCATAATTATTTGGCGGCTTTTTCTCTTTCAAGGTTTCTAGAGAGTGGGTTCCATGAGGAGTAATCAATGGAATAGGATGAACACAGCTAAGGGAGGTTGGATTGTTTTCAATACAAGGTTTACATGCTTTTAGAGCGGGCTTGCGGTAATCATAATGATATTTCACGGACATGTGCATTCAGAAAAGTCAGATTAATAAAAGATGGAAAGTGTTTTAGCAAGGCTGATTGTTTTTATTTCCATTTTCCATCCTCGTCTCTATATCCGTCTCTGTTTTGACATGTTGATATCTCTCTCTCTTATTCTGAAACACATTCTCATGACCAATATGTTATGACAATTGTAGAGTCTATTTCTATCCCTACAGAGTTTCCATGAAAAAAAGAAATAATAGAAAAGTGGTTTACTGACAATTCAAGTAATATAGGGTATTTCAAAGAAATAGTTGGTAATACAATATCCGCTTCTGATCACTTGAGATTTAAAAGCTCTTGGATGGATATTGACATAAGGGCTTGCCACAGCTCAGTCTGTAGAGCACCTCTCTAGCAATCAGGTGGTCTCATGTTAGAATATGGAATCGCATTTTCTTTGCTCATTATTTTTAATATTATATTTCATTTTATATCATATCTGGTCACATTCACTATTTGTTCTAAAAAAATAATTGTAAGCTTACCTCAATCAGCTTGTCCTGCCGGCCAATCTCCATCTCCTTCTTGAGAGCCTCCAGCTCCTGTTTGAGATGCTCCACCTCCCTGTCTCTCACCAGAGCCCTCTGAGCTCCTTCAGCAAGCTCCCTGGCCCGTTGCTTCACCATCATCCTCTTCATCTGCTCAACATCCGGTATCACACCGGTGGAGGTAGCAGGGCGGGGCTGCTCTGGGGGACTAGTGGTGGTTAAGGTGGTGGTGGTAACAGTCGTGGCAGTGACAGGCGTGGTTGATTTTGGTACCATGGGGACATTGTCTGTGCCTGTTGTTGTCCTCTGTGAAGAAGAAATGGTAGGAAGAGGGGGGAAATGGTCTGATTGGTTGAGTTCAAATAGAGGTAACTTTGCGATGAACGCATGTAACCAAAACATTTGTACTTTGCCAAGTAGGTTCATGTCCACGTATGTTACCAAAACAGATTCTACATTGTGCCATATTCATAAATATTTTTTTTTAATAATAATAAGTCATGTACTTCATGAAATAAAATTGATAGTTTTTTGTTGTTGTTTTTTTTTACCACCACCTGTGACCTATATAAGGTCACAGGTGGTAAGTAGAATACTTATTTTTTGTAAGTAGAATACTTACGAAAAATAAGGTCATAAACATAAAGGAGAATTGAATTGATAGGTTACATCTTGAGAGTCATCTGGAAATGTGGGCATGGTTAAATCATAGGAGAATATTTCAAATTTAAATAAAAAATTGTGAAACATGATAGAATAAGAAGATTTTGGAAAGATGAGTGCTACACATTTGGAGAAGTAAATTTGCAAAAGAAATGTGTATAACACTGCCATTTGCAAAGAGCATAAAGTGCATTTCCATACTTCAAATAGTATATGGTCATATTCAAACGTGAGTGACACGACATTTGGACTGATAGAAGGGCGCATATCTTTGCACTTGTAGGTTATGAATGTATCATGACTTCAATATTATGTATAATGTAGGAGTGGCATGTGTCATTACCAGTTGGATTTGAATTTTTCAATTGGTCCTGGAAATTATGATTAAAAAACATGCGCTGAGTGACACGACAGAAAAAAGACATGGGTTTCTGACCATCATTGGTTATGGTTGGATTTGTGCTCAGGTAGATCTCTAAGGGTACCATAGGTGCTGGTATATTGTATGAATAGTGTACCTCTCCGGCATTTATTATGTTTATCAATCATTCCCTCTCTGTGAAAATGGTCCACCTCTATGTGTCGTGAGTGACACGACATCGAAAATGTGAGTGACACGACCAGTGCCTTAAATTCAACATTTCAAGTAATAACTAAATCCAAATTACCTGTATTTATATACCATGTTAGAGTAGTCATGAAAATTACTTTAAGTAAAAAAAATCTTACAAAGTGATTAGTTATAAGAATAAGAGCATTTAAAGCACCATAGTCCATACGTGCAAAGTCCTGTTTGCTCAATTATTCAGCGTAAGAAAACTAGATCACATAATGTTTGAACTTAAATAATTGTTTGTATTGTAAAGAAGCCTTGTGTTTGATTTCAGATCCTAATTTGCATTTTCAAAGGCAACAGCGCCACATTGAAATTTCAGCTAAATGTCCCACTTAGTCTGAATATGACCATTTATAACATTCTACCCCTTAATAAAAAGATAGTGCAGTGTTACATGTAAGTACATGTAATCATATTGCCCCCCCCCCAGGAATATGGTTGATGCCAAAATCACGTAATCATTGATTGCAAACAGGACGGGTGTCTCTCATCCATGGCAGCCAACGACATTAATGTGACAGCAAACATTACCAGTCAATATCCAAGGCCCCAATTCACATCTGAAAATTAATATTCCCTAGAACTGCAGCAAACATACAGTCAATATTCAGGGGCCCATTCACAACTGAAAATTAATATCCCTAGAATTGTAGTAAACATACTTAGTCAATATTCAAGGGCCAAGTTCACATCTGAAAATAAATATTCGAAGCTTAGCTATTGATAATAATGAGATGCAGTCCATACATTAGAAATCTTAATTGGCATAGTTGATACGGTCTCCGTTGTGGAAAAAAATTAACAAGTTCATGTTTTCGGTAACTGACGTTACACTGCAAATGAGGGTTGATTAAATCTAAGTTTTTGACCAAAGTCACAATTGAACCAATCTTTTTTTAATACGGTTTGATAAAGTGTCTCTCCAACAACTTTATCCATGTGAAAGATTATCAGGAACAGAAACGGTTTAGGTGAGAAAATGAAAATGAGTTTCTTGTTAATATACCTTTTCTATACGAAAAAAATATTGAAATACTTCAGCGTATGATTAGAAAGTGAAAATGGCGGCCATCGGGAAAAATTTTATTGATTCTCAAAACTTCAACTCATGTATTTTTTTAAAAACAAATTTTTTTTACCAAATATCATTTTGAATTTCCGGCACCCTTGTCCGGATTTCTGTGGAATTGCCCAATTGGATTTGATATATATCCCTGCTCAGCTCGTTCGTGTACACTGCATTGCGTGAGTGTATGGGGCGCCAACACGGCACGGGGGCCTAGCATAACACTGAGCAGACCGAACTCCATATTCTGAGGTCATCAGGAAATCGCTCCATTCGCTACCGAAAGTGGGCGTGGCCAGAGTGATTGACAGGTGTTTTTGAAATGGCGTTTTAATCAATTTCCAATAATCGATTTGAGTTCTAGTTGGTACATTCTCTAGATGCTCTCTAGATTACTCTGATACATAAACTACTGATTTTAGTGATCTCCAATAAAGGTCAACTTTAAGATTGACATATGAGAGTTTTCTTCTTTTTTAAATATTTTTTTTATAGCATTTAGAAACATTGTATGTACACAAAAATGTAGCACTATAAAATTTTACATATTATTATAATTATTATTTCTGATGGCTTTTAACTCTGCCCTACCCCATTAAGCAATTTCAATGTATTGGTTCTACCAATTGATGCATTCATAAACAACGTCAAGGAAAGGTCTAATTTTAATGACATATGCTCTATACAGTGTGTTCCTAAAAAAAGGTAATCAAAGTTCAAAGGTCAGTCATTGCAAAAGTATATGGTTTATATTTGTGATTTGTTTACTAAAATACTAAACTCATCAGCTTTAATTTGAGATATTTCTTACGTCCAAACTGTAATGGGTCACAGAGTGAGGGTCCTTTGAAGGTGATAGGTACAAAACCCATTTTTTCCAAGTTTTTTGTTTTTAGGGTATGAAACCAACTTTTTATAAATTTTTGGTTTCATAGTTTTGGGGGTTTTTGTCACACAAAGTTTCAATGAAATGCAATCTAATTTGTCAAAGGACCTACAAATGTATTTCAATGGCAATGAGATGGGTTCACAATTATGAGTTTCTTGAGTCGTGGAGACGTCTCCTGAGACTTCAGGGCGTCGAGGGAAAATGGAACAAAAGTAAACAAATGTTCAATCTTTTAGTACACTTCTTTAAGACTCCAGCAAGTAAAAATTATTAGCCCGTTCGATTTATTTTAATTGTTATTAAGTTCCGATAATGTCTCTGCGACATCCTTAAGGGACGTCGCGGCAACCCCGCAAGACGTCACAGACTTGCTCGCGTATTAAAGAAGTCTACTAAAAGATTTGACATAATTGACATTTTGTTTGATTTTTCTCGCAACTTCCTGCAGAATTAGGAGATATCGCGGCGACCTCTCCGAGACTCAAGAGACTTATCAAACTCGAGAACCCATGTCACTGCCAGTGAGATAGGTCCTTTGACAAATGAGATTGCATTTCATTGAAACATTTTGTGACAAAAACCCTCAAAACTATGAAACCAAAATTTTATAAAAAGTTGGTTTTATACCCTAACAACGAAAATGGGTTCTGTACCTATCACCTTCAAAGGACCCTAACTCTGTGACCCATTACAGTTTTGGACGTGAGAAATATCTCAAATTAAAGCTGAAACTTAAACAAATCACAAAAATACACCATATACTTTTGAAATGACTGACCTTTAAACTTTGATTACCTTTTTTTTTAGGAACACACTGTATATTCAGGTTTAGGTATATTTCTGAATCTCACTGATTACAAGAATATTTAAAACCCGTTTTTGAGAGTGCAACCAACTTTCTTTTAAACGTGTGTTACAAAATGTGTCTCAAAAACTTGCACAAATTTTTTAGAAGGTAAATGCACCTCTTTCCTACATTCCCTGACCCAATTTCCATTACACTAAAGTACATTCCAGAGCCAGGGGTGAATTGTCATGAAGAAAGCTCAGTCAATTTGAGCTCTATTTCTAATGAGGAAGTGAAAGGGAACTTGTAAGTCATCTGTTCTACTGTATGGCCATCTGTTTTACTGTAGGGTGTGAGGAGGGTGGGTGCATGTGAAATCTCATACAGGAGTGATATGACAGACAACAGTCGTTCTGCATTCAGGGGTCAAAACATTTACCACTGCAAAAGTAATGATCAATCCTAAGTCTATTTTATAGAAAAGATTAATTAGCATTTCTGCTTTTGCTTTATAAATGGAAATATCCTCTAGAATGACCCTTGTCACAGGTTTCAATGAAGAAAACTGATCAGAGCTACCAAGTAGCTACCAAGTACGCATTCTGCGTGAGACTCACGCATTTACGGTCCGTCTCACGAACTCACGCAGAACACCCATATTCTCACGCAAAAAAAAAATTAGCATTGATATAGATTTTTACCATTTTGGAGCCTCAAAACCCTAAAAATCGGCAGTCTTGTAGCGCATCAAGCCCTGCGAGTGCAATCGTTATACATGCAAGATAGCTTGCTACATGCTAAATGTGTAACATGCGCGTGCTTCCTTTGTGTACAAATTACTACTGCGCAAGCGCACATATGGTAATGCGTGCCGAGTGTGCACTGCTTCAAAAAAAAAATTTTTTTTTTAAACTTGGCATCTCTGACTGATGAAGGGGGAAAAAAACATCTGTGGTCAAGCAATTTTTGTATAGGCCTACAGGTATCCATCAAGACAATTTGGACAGGTCAGAGTCTTTCTATACAGGTTCCATCAAGAAAAATTAAGACATGTCAAAAGTCTTCCTAAAAGGGTGGTGGCTAAAGAGCAGCCAATTTCAGAAGGAGAGTAGTTTTCTTGTGCAAGTTCTCAGGAGGGCAATAATAATTGAATCAGCAAACACAGAATGAGAAAAAGATACAGAGGTGCCATGAATCACCAAGGGTCAGTGCACTTCTTGGGGGTATAATTTGATAGTATACCACTCCTGGCTTTAACTTTGTTCCTGACTTTGACATCAATCCAAGATCACCTGCTTCTATTCATGGAGGTTGATATTTACTCCTATTCCTCATGCCCTTGTTGTTAATCAATATCTGTCTCTTTTCCCCACCCTACACCAATCACTATAATTCTTACCTTTTCTCTTTTTTTTTTCTTCATCTTTTTATCTTTTCAACTAACCTCTCTCTCTCCCTCCCTCTATTGACATCCCTGTGATACATCTCAATTCAATTTCCACCTTTTCCTCACCAAAAGCATTCCCCACCAATTCCTCTGTCATCAATGTACAGCGATCTTCAATATCTTGCTTGTCTCTGCACTGTTAATGTGCTTGATGTAGAAGAAATGTCAAACTAAGAAAATACCAAAGAGTTACATTATATATTGGACACTGTACATCTCAATTTAATTTCCACCTGTTTCTCACCAAAGGCATCCATTTCTCTTTCACCAATGTACAGCACAATGTATCTCCAATCTCTTGCTTGTTACTGGGCATGCATTTAACTCTTTGCCCACCATGTACATAATCCCCCTGTGCCATATTAAATCAACCTGGCTAACTTTGAATAGACTACATGTACCTGTCAATTGATCATTTGAATTCCCCCTTTTATAGAAAATTTATAATGGAAACAATGTCGGCATATAAAATGCAATGAAAAGTGCAAGTGAACACTCCGAGACTCCTGATTCTCTTTTTATTGTTTGTATGTGGGAGCAACAGATTAAATTGCGCTCATTACTGTGAATTGATTGTGACTTAAGACGAACTTGGCAGCCTGATGAATGTTTCACAAGTCGAAGGAAGTGGGCACAGAGTTAAAGAAATATTAAGCTTAGAAAATAATCATCGAATTACATTAACAAGACCATTTTGAAACCCTATTTTAAAGAAATAAGGTTTCATATCTTCATGGATATCATATCTACACACTTTCTCATATTCAACCGTCCCTATCCTCAAATTGAAAGTCTGAACAATGATTGCACAGTCTCCAAGGAATGGTATCACACTCAGACACCATCAAGAGGGGGAGAAAAGAGAGAAGAGGACTTTCTTGGCAACAAACATCTACCAGTCCACCCCTGTACAGTCCGCCCCAGAAAAAGCGGAACCAAAATGTCAAGACATTTTTCTCTCTAATGCAAGCAAATAATTAAATATTACAGTAAGTGCACCACTTTAAAGTTCAATTTTCTTCTTTCTTTTGACACCAAATTCAATATACAGTTGTCCGCAAAATTGTTCATACCCTTGACATTTTTTAAGTTTTTTTAATTTTGCTTTTAAATAAATGAGTTTCGTAAAACGTTTTTGTGATCAGTATGTTACCAACATCTGGACTATTAGGAAAGTTTGACATTTTGAGTAATTTGGTAGTCCGGGGTTATTTTATTGAAAGATTTACGAAAAACACCATGTTCATAATTGTTCATACCCTAGGGGTACCCAGTCCAATTTCTTATCAAATAACCAGGGGCACACTGTTATTTACTTCAATAAGCATCTGAAATAGTTTTTGCAAGCGTCTATAGTCTTTATTCATGGCTTTTGTGGGGTCTGGCCCATGTGTCCTGTGGAAAACAACCAGGCTGAGTCAGGTTGCATGGTCTTTGAGCCATCCTGTGAGTCTTCAGCTTCCCAAACCCTTTATTATTTGTTTCATGTCAGGACTTTAAAATTTTCACTAAGGAACATTTATTTCAATGTTATTGAAATCAAATAACCGCTCTACCCACACTTTTTAGTCCTTGATTCAACACTCAAGTGCTTCTCTCATGAGCACCAGATGCAAGACACTCTGGATAAAGCTACCATGGGCATGATTTAACATGCAAGGTGTCTCCTTGAATTACCAAATAAGTATACTGAGAGGCCTACAACAACCTACCGATCACAATCAAGGTCGGAATGGATACCACTGACCAGCCAGAGATGAACGTGCCAAAGAGCGAGGATATCTATACAGACACTTCCCAATACGGGCTCCAGTTTTGCAGTCTGACCCACTGGGAGGCATGTGGAGAGTTCTTGAGCTCCTTTAAACCATAATTTTAACTTTTGGACCATAATTATATAAGTTGATGAGAGAAAATTAGAATTTACGGGTGATATGAACTTTCTTCAATTTGGCAAAAGAATGATGAATCCTTCAATCTGAAGAACAGTGTCCTGATCTTGGCACATGTTATTCACATTGAACTGCTATGAGGATTATCATTGCTGGTATCACTGGGAATCTGTTCAGAATAGGAGGCATCCCGGTGAAAACATTTTTTTATAAAGATCCTGGATAAAAACTTGCAGAAGTATGCTTGTAAATGTTACCTGGGACAGCATTGGACCTGTCAGCAGGACAAAATTCAGAAGCATACAGCCAAGTTAGTCATGTAGTAGTTCAAGGACAATCATAATGAATGATCTTGAGAGGAATATTCAATGACATGACAAGAATCCCTTAAGAGATGTGTCTGGGAAGTTGAAGACTCACAAAATGGCTCAAAGACCATGCAACCTTACACAGCCTAGACGTTTTCCAGAGGATGCATTTTGGTCAAAACCCTGGAAGACATGAATGATGGTTCTTGACATTCGCAAGAACTATATTTTGTGGAAATTTAAATAAATAATTTTAACCGAGATGATTAGATAATAATTAGATTTGGCACCCCTATAGGGTATGAATAATGATGAACATGGTGTTTTTCATAAATCTGTCAAGTAGAAACCCCTGGACTACCGAATTACTCAAAATGTCAAACTTTCTTAATAGTCCAGATGTTGGTAACATACTGATCACCAAAAAGTTTGACGAAACTCATTTATTTAAAAGCAAAATTCAAAAAACTTTTTTTAAATGTCAGGGGTATGAACAATTTTGCGGACAACTGTACATGTAAGAGAGCCATGCATGGATGAGCAAGAAGAGTTTGAAAATTAATGGTAAAAAAAATTTGCTCCATATGAGTGAGCAGGAAGCAACAGCCTTGCCTGAGAAAGAGATCGTTCATTAGCATTTCTTTTATGTTTGGTAGTTTTCTTTCGTGAAATCTCCTAAGCATGAGTCCTTCCCTTGCTACGGACATCTAGTGAATTTTCCATTACTTTGATTTGCGTGAATTGGTTTTGACCATTAATTTTCAAACTCTTTATGCTCATCCTCGCATGGCACTTTTGTCTTGACTTTGGGGAAAAAATAAGGGGGGGGAAAAGAACTTTAAAATGGTGCATAAAGTAATGTTTCATTATGTGCTTGAATTTATAGAGAAAAATGACCATTCGGGTTTCACTTTATCTGGGACACCCTGTACATCCATAGACACGCTTGCACTTCTGCCACCCAGTGAACAGGTCACTAATATTCAATGAACCAAGAGCGTATATTCTAAGGGGGTGTCATCACTAATGAGGCATTGGTTAAAGGGAATGGTTAGGAATTTTGAGAACAGAAAAGATGCATGTACAATTTATTCATCATAAAAATTTAAAAATCTAAGATCGTGATCTCACAAGAATAAAATTGCCTCAAGTGATTACAGGGCAAAAGCGATTTTCTTTTTTTTTTTTCTTTTTTTTTCTTTCCTTTTCATTCTTGCTTTTAATGCATCTGGAAATTGGAGGCACACATTATTTGCCAAAGTAAGTATCTGAGCAACAATTTAAAATTGAACTCAGATGCTCTGCTATGAACATTGTAAGAGAACTTTTGGAAATGAATTTACCTCAGACTTATACATAGAGAGTAGAAGGTTATGAAACTCCTTCCTCGTATTCCCACCACCAATATCCTCTCCTACATGTACACCATTAACACCACTGACCCCCATCATACCAACACCCTCTCTTGACCCCTTCCTGGCATTAGTGCAATTGTCCTGACTGGTCTCTGTCAAAGCCAGGTGATCATGATGACGATGAGGGTTGCTAGGGAGGATGCGGTGGGGTTTGGGGCCGTTACTAGGGAGAATGGGATGCTGATGAGGGGCGTTGCCATGAAGGATGCGTTCCTGATGCTGGATGGTGGTGGTGCTCTCCTGGATGACCGGAGCATGAGATGTAGTCTTTGAAGCCAGAGGGACATCATTGGACGTCGGTCCGTCCTGGAAGAAGGACAGCTCAAACGGGAGGCGGATACTGAATAGAGAAGTCATGGCGGCTCACTATTCATATTCCTCAACAAAAAAATGAAGGTCTCCTTATAAGTAAAAGCAGTTACTGTCAGCAGCCTGGATGATTATTTCCATAGAGATCATCACAACGAACAAGATGTCCACATGGTAAATTCCAAGGATGGTATGCTTCTGGTATGATTAAATGTTTTACAAGTACAAATGTAGGCAACCAACAGCTTGGAAATGTCCATTAATCAAGAATAAGATTACTTCGCTCCCGTATGTCTGATAAGATGTCCAAGTTAGTGGCTCAATCCAAAAAGGTACAGTATAATCCGATTAAGTTAGACTACATATCTACATTATGTTTACTCTGCGTATCAAAATGATGCAACTGAGAGCATTAAATAATAATAATCTGGTTCAATACAAGATCCCTATATACACAATTAACAAATAAAGAGTTTCCATCAACTGAAAAATGCCCAGGCGAATTCTGAGTCAAATTCCTTCTAAAATCTTAAAAAACAATTTTTGTTTTTTATGCAAGTCCAGAAATCATCGCCAGAAAGTCAAGCGATGATGAAAAATGGTGTTCCTAGATCCACTTTTATACATGCGTCAATAATCCTTGGTAATTCCAAATCAAGACTTTCGATCTACACGTGAGTTCTCCTCAGGGTTCTGCCAAAATACTCTTTCAGATATCCTTTCAAGGATCAAAGTTTACAAACACATGACCCATCATTCCTTTTATACTTGGATAAGAGGAGTATTCGTTCATCGACAGACTCCAGGTTGAAAAAGATGTTTAACAAAATTCAGTTCAGGAGTATTATTCTAACACCCTCTTCTACAAGATAACTTCAAACACCCAGTTCGTGTGTCCACTCAGAATCCATGTCAACATAACTTCAGATGGGTGTACTTAGCACTTTCCAAAGTTCAACCCAGAATACTTATAGAGAGCCTTCAAAGATGGCCAGTCACCTCCATCAGGAACAGTTCAACCTTGGTTTTAAGACATTAGAATACCTCCTTCGACCGATCACCACCGATACTTGCAAACGGTAACCGCAGGAGATGGAGGGAATTTGCTGCCTTACATTACATAATGGGTGAACAATGAGAAGGCACACCCTCGGTGAAAAGGGGGTCCCTGACCAAAAAAATATTGATTTTGTTTCTATTGTTGGGAATGAAGATGGAAGAAAGGCGGAACCTTCAGCAACTCTCCTGAGCTGGAACAATTCTTTGATAATCAATATCTAGACTATAAACAGAAATAGATTCCTTGCTTGGACTTTTCTGATTGGCTGGCAATGAATGTTGGTAAAGGTGTGTTCTAGTCTGTTTGTTCAGACCCTATGTTGACATGATGACTGACGCAACTGTCATCCAAACCTTCACAACTTTATTTCACTTTGAAAAGTAACAGACGTGACCTAAATTATAAATTCTCTTGGTTTCATAGCATGATTGTTATAAGCTTTCAAATGTCTTCTTGGCAATCAGGTAATATTTTAACAATAATCCTCAGAGTCTGACAATAAAGACTATAAGAACACCTCCAGTTGCAGATATTATTCTTCAGACAAATTACTTTCAATAAATAGTCTCATTAATTATTCAGGTTTACCCCCATATCCTGTAATGTACACATTAATGTATTGAAAACATAACATGGAGATGTATAGACAAAAACAATGATTGCAGCAATGACAGTACATGTAAATGTACCATTTTAGACAGGGAATTTCATCTTTCATTTCAAAGGATTGTTTAATGTTTTTATTATTCATATTTTTATAGCCAAGTCTTCAATATTTGAAGGACTTTGCTCACTTAAATCCCTTAAACATTTTACAGATGAAAAGGATAGGGGAGAAAGATGATATGTAGAAGAAAGCATCATCTACACTATAAACCAGCCTATTCTTTTCTGAAGCTGTTCCTACAGGGGTGTAGCATTTCAAACAAAATTAAATTAACACATCTTTACATCTCTATTATAATTCAAATATCAAATGATAAGCTTTATGAAATAAACATCATATCCCCACCAGCCCCCCCCCCCCCCTCACCCTTTGAGGTCTTTAGTTTAACAAGTCAAACATTTAAAAAGTCTGTTCTCTCAGACTACTGGAAACAGAAAAGTGGAAAAACGTGTGCAAGTGTCGTGTAGAATTCAAAATCTAGAACCAGGGTAATGCAAATATCAGAGGGTCAACGTCGCTTTGGAAACATTCATACATTTGTATACTTAGCATGAAGGGGGGGGGGGCTTGGGCTAGAAAAAGATGATTGATTGGGAATTTTGACGTCATAAATATTCTTGAATGTCAGCAAAAGTCATTTGTTTCTCCATTGGAGGATGTGCTGAGAGCTATCGATAAGGAACATTTTTCTGATTTTTTTTTTTCAGCCAGTCTACTAATATGAGCAATATTTTTCGTACAGGTTTTTTTTTCCACACATTTTTTAATAGTTTGGAAATTCGTGAGAGGATAGTTTTTGCAATTTATGCATCTTTTCTAAGCCTTATTTTGGAGTGGAGATTTGTGTGTGGATTGACTAGCAGAACTAGCAAAAATGAAACCACTACAAAAATAACAATTTATACATTTATGATTTTAAAAGTATCAAAAGGGGCATACTTTCATTTAAAAACCTCTTGACTGCAACAAGAAAAAAAAATTGGGACAGCTAAATGAACTAACCTTCCATTGCGGCGTTGGTCTATTCTTCATTTCTTTAGCCTTCTCCTCCAGTCTTTTGGCCATGACTGCAAGCTCTGAGCTTCTTTGTCTTATCATCTGCCTCTTTTCAGCTGTTGTCGGTTCTTCCCTTCTGGGTGACGGAGACGAAACCTTCAACGCAAAAAATAATAAGACATTACAATAATAATGATGCCCAATTCTTTTTAAAATGCATTATCACAGATCATACAGTTAAATGCATGTCTGCATCCTTAGAAAACTATTGCATGAAAGATACATTAATCTTGATATTCAAATCATGTTTATTCAGCCATAAAGTAATGAAACAGGGTTCCCACAGAAATTTGAAAACAGAATTCCATGACTTTTCCATGACTAAATTGCTGCTTTCCATGACTTCCTTTCTGGCACAGTTTCCAAAATCAGACACATTATGATGGCCTCCACCTCCCCTCACAGCCATCCCAGGGTTCCCACAGAAATTGGAAAACAGAATTCCATGACTTTTCCATGACTTTTCACAAATTTTCCAAATTCCCTGACTTTTCCCTGACTTTCCATGACCACAAATTTTTCCAGGATTTTCCATGACTGTGGGAACCCTGTGAAAGTTGGCTAAAAATTAATTAACTTTACAAAAAACATTTACATCTAACAAAGATGTAGCCTTTGTGATTTTGAAAAAATCTGAAAAATTGCTCATTTAGAAAGTCAGAGTACTTTTTTACGTGTATGCAGTATAATTCATTGTTTTGAGTTAATACCTTGTTTGTAGGAGATGTTTCCTGCCTCCCATCAATGCTTTTAATGAGTTTATCTGCTTCATCATCCGCATCTCGTGACTTTGACCTTGACCTGCTTCTCGGTCTTGGACTATGACCTTTGACCTCTAAACTTTCACTACGCCGTCTCTGTTGGTCATCCCTGACCTTTGTAGTGGTAGCCTGATGATCATGATCCTCGGCATCAGACGACTTTGACCCTCGTCTCCGTCCATCCAGTTGACCCTTGAACCCTGACCCTCTCCTTGGCCTTTCCCCCTTGACCTCGGGGTCAAGTCCATCTGACATCCTTTCCTCATCTGTCCCTCGTGAACGAAGACTTGATCGCTGCTTCTTTTTATCATCATTGCTCACAACTTCAAAGTTTCTTCTTGACTCTTCTTTGCTTTCACCTTTGACCTCTCTTTTGATTTCAAGGTCAATGACCTCTAAATTGTTTTCATGTCTTGGAGAAGAGTCTTCTAGATTGCTGTGCTGGTGGACCGACTTTTCTGTGACTGCTGTTGTGTGTTTAGCAGGTTCCTGGTCATGGTTATGTTCATTCTGTAAGAACAAATAAGAAAAAGAGAAAGAAATGATGTTTAGATATCACAAATTACTGTTGAAAAAGAATATGAAATATCTGGATAAGAGCATCAAAAAGATGTGACTCCATTTTCAATCTAAAAATACTTATTTAAGGCCACATGTCATGAGTTGGGTCGAAAATGCGTTACATGCCAAAAAATTTGTAGAAATGTACATTGTCACAATCAAACATTTCTATTTTCTTAGTAGTAAGTCAAACATGTATAAATTATATTGAAAGCAGAGACTGAAAGGAAGATGATTAACATATTTTTGTGCCTGTATAGGGTGTGTCATAAAAGCTATACAGAGTGTTACAGGAAAAATGGTTTGAAAAACTTCACAATTTTACTAGCAAATAATTTCTTAATCTTTGCACCAAATGAAATGAATCATCTTGGATTGTGTTAATAAGACAGTATGCCTCTAAAAAATATAAACTTGTAATACAAATTTTTTTTTTTAAACGCTACAGGGTGTCAAAAAAAAGGAGAAAAAATAGTGCAATATAATATAATGGCAGAAATCCTGTCTTCTACACTTGGATTACAACTCAAACAAAGTTTATTGAAAGTAATATCTTTCCACTTGATTGTGTATACATTATGCATGCAAAGAAAATTAAACTTTGAATTGTTTAATTAATTGATCAAAGGACTTTTGAAAAATCTACTCCACATTTATCTAAAACCAGAAAAATTCCAAAGAGAATGGTACATCACTCAACCCATAAGACCAATTGGCTGCAAAGATATAATGCAACAAAGAATATCAAACTCAAAGTACCGTAACAAAAATGGGAATTCACCGTAGGATCCTTCATCCTTTGATCCTCCACCCCTTACCCTACTCCTCTCAAATTATCTTTGTATTAAAACTATGAGGATAACAAAGCTGAAACCTCACAGACATGTAGCCTGATAAATTATCTACAATATGAGCTATTTCCCAGTTCATGACTGTACATCATTTTCATGTTATGTGAAAAAATATAATTTTTTCCTCCAAAATGTAACGCCTCCACCCTTTTACTATACCCCAACATGTGACACAAAATGTGAACAAAACCATCCACTTCATACTGCAGGCCTAAAAATGTAAAATCTTTCAAAGGGAAACATTTTTGCAAAACCAAGTTTGAAACAATTTTTTATTTTATATTTTATTTCATTTTTTGTAAAATATATTTTTTCCAAGAAAAGAAACCTCAGATCTCTTTGGGGAAGAAGAAAAGTATCACAGTAGTACTTTAACATCAAAACATCACAAAGTACAAATGAGCGGAGGGGGAGGGGGTTAGTGAGTTTTGACAGACATGTATTAATCAGATATGATTATACATCTAGGAAGACCTTTAACGTCTTCTTCTGAAAACGTAACAGGGCTTCTTGTCAGGGTCCAATCTGTGTCAATTTACAACATTTATTAATTTTACAAACGCACGCCACAATGCATAGTTATGTGTAAACAGTACATGTACGTATGTATAATCATTCAACAAGAGATGGCAGCAAACACCTTGAAAACCCACATAGATCAAGTCTACACCTTACAATGAATGCCCCATGTAGAAGATCGGTAAAATAAAAACTATTTTGCTTCTACTGCCAACATTTTATAGAAAGTTAAAATTATTTTGAGGATCAGGGATTATTATTATTTTTTTATTTTCTTTTTTGTATGCTTTTTAAATGTACTTGTACATCAGTCTACTTCATGTGAAGATGGCTGCATGAAGACATGCACTAGTCTTACATGTGAAGGCTGATATAATAGTGTAGCGTAACGGGGCTCTGTCGGGGTAGCGTTTTGCCTCTCACTCAGGCGGTCTCTCAGAACCCAGTTCACGTCTTTCGAATCTCTCGCTCTCTCGATCGGATTCGTTCATAAAAGTATATTGTGCAAGCAAACAACGTGACTCACCAACACGATCTCTCACTCGCTACTCACAATTAATCAATCACTCGAATATATCGCTTACCATGCAGTCAAAACAGAACATAATTATACAAACTTTCGGTAAGATTGATCAGACTTTATTCGCAGAACACGAAACACGTCTCACCGCCACGGCGGCTCGACAACAACTCACCAACACATGGTCCCTTACAAATTATCTCCCAACAAATACTAACGCCCTCTACAGTCCTTAAATGAATTGCATTACAATAGGATAAGATTTTATAGGTATTTGTAGTAAAAAAAAAAGGTATCGATTTCCTTTGAACTCAGACTCTACATGTATTGGTGGTTCTCCAAGAGATGGCCATTTTTATAAGCACCATTACAGTACACCCAATCAAAATTTGGGAAAGCCAATCTCATATCCAATTTACCCAAATATGTTAAGTGGTTGGACTTTGAGCAGCTATTCCTTTAAACTGTTTACGTTCCCATAGCAACTTTCCTAGTGATCCTCCTAGTGTAAATCTAATTTGTTGGGTTCAAAGTTGGTCACATGTATTTTCTGGTGCAAGGAATACTCAAGGTTTAAATAACAGGATCAAGTAATTTAAAATCATGTTATTATGTCAGCTTGTGGGGACTAATCGACATTTTAGTCCTTGCAGTGAAACATAGTGCTACTCATGTACATGTACAAATACTGGCAGTAGGCTAATACATATCATCTACAAATCATCTAAGCAGTTTATATGCCTGTTCTAGAAACTGATATTCAAGTATGGACAATTGAACTGCCTTTAGGTTCCAACCAGTAAACATGTACATTTGACACAAACTGAAAAACGTAATAACATATCAATAGTAATTTTCACTGGATCTGCAGGATCATTCTCGAGTAAAAAATAATGCAAGGACACAATTACAAAATCTTAAAGATGGCTGTAATGTTATTGCCTTCAATCAATATTATCAATGAAAGAGTATTGTCTTCTCCGTTCCATAGTGGTGCCTTCTGGAGTAGTGGACTATAAATAGTTAATGATCCTATTGTGCACCATCTTTAGTATTGGTAAAGAGATTGGCTTCATCCATTGTGAGGCAGAAGGGTGTTAGATTAACTTGTTCGATTAACTCAGCGTTGATTAACTCAATGTTTAGAGGATTAAACACTCTCAGCATACACTGTATGTTATGTCGTGGTTGTAACATCTTGTATTCACTGTTGAGCTCACAATGCATCACCACACACAGGGGTTCTGGTTTCAATTTTTATTTGTTTTGGTTTTTTTAGGGGGAAGGAGGTCAGAGGTACAATTTGTGGGACTGTTAGCACAAGATTATTGTAAGAAGTATTCAGGTATTGTGTGGTAGCAGAAAATAAAATTCATATTTATTGTGATTTTTCAAAGGTGAAAACAAAGCTTTAAAAAACATAATAATAGCTAACATGCAATGTACATGTACGTAGTGATAATCAAAATCTCTTGTTCAACATAAATTTTAGAAAATTACACACACAAATGTATACATAAACTTTTTCTTGTAATTCCATTTTGTAGGAGCCATATGATTTTGTCATTCTTGAAAAAAAAACACACATCTTGTTTGGCTGTCCCCAATGCCTATTAAGTGCTATTTTTCTTTCATTCTTTTTAATCCCACATATTACAGACCCAAATAATGTACATATAAGTATACAAAATAAAGGGAAATGCCTGGGTAAGCTGGTAACAAAACAGAAGCCATTGACATTATCTTAATCAGGGATAATCCCTTTATTGCACTGAGCACTAAACACTTTATTTTTAGAGGTCCTGGATGTACACTGTATATAACCAGTTAAAAAGTAACAGTATGTCAAACCCTTTGCAACTAAATTGGTTTGATTTCTCTCCATCAAATTTTTGAATTACATGAAAAAGTTATGATAATGTCCACGACAATGGTTCTGGCAAAGGAGATATATGAGAGCGATGTAGGGCCCCATACATGTAGCTCAAAAATTTTCAAGCCTCCACAAAGTTACACATTCCCTTGAATGTATTTGCCAAACTTTATAATTCCTCAGTAAACCTGTATTGTTAGAAATAAAGTGCAGTTGGAGTATTTGACTTTGTAATTTATGCTATGTACGATATTTGCACACTTGCTCTTTAGAATCATTAAGAGACCAGCTGTTGGATATCCCATGCATTTGGTCAGTCAAACCACTGATTAAATTATTGACCTTTTTTAAAGATCATGTCCAAAATTACAATTCGTCATATTCAAACGTGAGTGACACGACATTTGAACTGATGTATCTTCGCACTTGTAGGTTATGAATGGATCATAACTACCATATGTATAACGTACGAGTGGAATGTGTCATTACCAGTTGGATTTGAATTTTACAATTAGTCCTGGAAATTATAATAAAAAAACAGTGCGGGAGTGACACAACAAAAAAAACAAAAAAACATAGGTTTCTGATCATTATTAATTATGGTTGGATTTGTATCGAAGTAGATCTCTAAGGGTACCATAAGTGCTGGTATAATATGTACATGAATAGTTTACCTCTCTGACATTAATTGTCCTTATCAATCTTTCCTTCTCTGTGGAAAATAGTTCACATCTATGTGTCGTGAGTGACACGACTTCCAAAACGTGAGTTACACGACCAGTGCCTTATATTCAACAATTCAAGTAAATAACTAGATCCAAATTACCTGTGTGTATATGCCATGTTAGAGTAGTCCATGATAATTACTTTAAGCAACAAAAAAAATCAGACAAAAGTGACTAGAGATAAGAATAAGAGGCATTTAAAGCACCATAGTCCCATATGTGCAAATTCCTGTTTGATCAATTATTCAGCGTAAGAAAACTGGATCACATATTTGAACTTAAATATAATTGGTTGTGTATTGTAAAGAAGCCTTTATGTTGATTTCAGATCCTAATTTGCATTTTCAAAGGCACAGCGCCACATTGAAATTACAGCTAAATGTCCCACGTAAATTAAATATGACCAATCGTAAATATTAACATGGCAAGTATACATTTTTTTTAAATGTGTAAAGATCATGCAGCCCAGCACCACATTGAAGAAAAATGACAATGTGAAGTTATACATGTGTATTCAATTTTGATACCGAAGAGATCTACAGGTGGACAATTCAAGAGCAAATGACACATCAGGGTGAAAAATGAATGATATTCAAGCCCAATTTTTGCTGACACTTGATAAAGGTCTATTTTTTGATGATCAAAATGAGAAAATGAAAAATGTCTTTATTCTGATACTTTTTTTTTCTGATCAAGGAAAAACATTTGTTACAACTTTGATAGAAATGGTGAAAAATTGGGTATACTGGAGAAAATCACTTAAGTTTATTAGGTGGTATGTACGTATGTACATATCACCTCTTGTTTAGAATTAAAACTCAACTACAGACATATTTGTTGTAAGTCCAAGAGAATAATTTTTGTTCTCATGTTTTGTCAGTTTATTCTTGTTTACAACCCTTTCTTCTCTATTTTTAAGCGCCATGAGCGCCGAAAGGCAGACCTGTGCGCTATAGAAGCAGCCACTATTATTATCATTATTATTAAATGTAAAGGGCCATTGAAGTACCACAGTAGGTCCATTCCACGCAAAGTGGTCCTGGGTCATGAAAATTAAATTTTGTTTTTCTTGGCTAAATTGGGTAGTTTCTTGATGTATGGTATCCAGACTGTCAAAAAACGATAACAACATTTCATTCACTGGAATTGACTGGCTGTAGGAGGGCAGTAGAGCGCAAGTGCTTTCATTTTACTCAAAAAAGATGAAAACAAACAGTTATATTAAATAATGATTATTTATTATAACCCATACTGAAAATACTTCTGTGAACAAGCTTTGACACATTTAAGTCCCATATTTTTGGAAAACAAGCACTTTGCGACCTTAAAGTGCATGTTGTTAAAAAAAAATTTGGTTTCACTTTGGTCTGATTAATATGTAACATACGTAACAAAAATAAAGCATTTTTATTTGTGGGGAAAAGAATTTTCCTCTTAGAAACAAGATATCTCCGATTTAAAGTTAGAATCCATCGTCCAACATTATGCAACAATTAAATATCTACTGTTTAGGTTACTCTGGACTCAAAATCACTCTTAAATTGTGTAACATACGTAACGTTACGTATGTTATATGACTACAGAAAGGGAGATAAGGGCTCCAAAGGCCAAATTTAAGCTGGGCATACCTGATGCTTGCATTAAATAATGTACTAAAATTAGTTTCAATGTGTTTTAAAGGCCACACACTTGCAGACTTCATGGAAATTGACCAATCTTACTGATTTATTGCAGATTACTGTCTAATACAGTGTGTATTTCACAAAATTTCTCTTTTTGTGAGAAAGGAGCTACCTCTCAGAAAGACAAGTTCTTAGATATAAAGTTAGAATTCATGTTCCAACAAAATACAACCATGTACATATCTAAATTTTGTCTTCATCTAGTCTCAAAACCCAGATTGTGAATTGTGTAACATACGTAACGTTACGTATATTACACAGTTCAGGAGATAATTGAGATAAGAGAACATATGTTTTACACATTTTATTGTTGCATTATGACAGAACATGGATTCTAACTGGAAATCTGACATCTGAGGGGTAGTTTCTTTTCCCCAATACATAAAAATGTATTATTTCTGTAACATACATGTACGTAACACAGCACTGATCAAAATGCAAATATAACTTGTTATGAAGGAATTTGGTATTTACAGTCAAAAAGTGTTTGTTTTCCATTAATATATAATCCATTCTTGAAAAGAAAATGCTATATGGATGGTTTCCTACTTGCCTATTTCAGACGCGAAACGCACGTAACATTTATTTGTAACGTACGTAACGCTGAGTTCCACTGATTTACTGAAATACCTTGTCATCAATACCCAAATCCTTTTAGTTCTGAAATTGTGCGACACTAATTCATGCCATATCAAAAAAGTATTCCTTTTCTATGACACACTTCACAGAAATCTGGCTTTTTCTGAAAGGTGTTTGATTTTTTTTTCTGTGTGAATGTAACACACGTAACGCTCTTAAACTCCTCCTTGCACAAAGTCTGTGAAAGGCAAGTGACTTTTGTCTGTTTTTTCTTGAAGAGTGATTACCAAAGACCATTTTAAATGCACAGCCTTATGAAAAAGGGGTTTTACGAAAGAAATATGATTAGAAATGCACTTGGAAAACCCTTCTGAATTGTAACATACGTAACGTGGAATGGACCAGTATATGTTCCAGACGATACAATTACATGTTCATTAAAATAACATAATGAAGGAAAATTAGTAGAAAATCAAACACAAAGTTTACACAGCAAATTGGAATTGAACCCATTTTCACCAATAATATATGTTTCAGTACAGTTTTTGTAAAAGTTTGAGGCTGCTCCATCACAAAGTTAAAATGTGATAACAAACAATGTTTTGTCACATGTACACTGTATTTAATCTTATACTTTTTACATTCTACATGTGTAATTTACAGGTTAGGAATATTGAATTTCTGAAGTATCTCAATACATGAAAATATCTAAAGAGCATCAGAGAGCATGAAAATTCATGCTGTCAAATGTATGTAGTTGGGACATTAGGTGATGATTTATGTAATTTTTTTGTAATCAATGTGAAATGAACCTAAAAATTGAGTACCTGAATATAAAAACAGCCCAAGTCCATACCTTGGCCAGATTGAGTTAATTATGTGTGGTTGTTGTTTACATACATGTGAGCCCTTGTGTATAATTTACAGCACTGAATTCTTCCCCAAAATGCCTGAAATGATCGAATAACTATCCAACATCCCCATTGGCTACACATAAAATGCATTCAGTTTTTCTTGATTTACTCTGAATGGACTGTCATGGACTTGGGCTGTTCTTCAATTGTCGATTTTCATTACTTTTACAACCACCATGTATGTGTAGGCCCATCTTTATTACAACAGATATTTGAGAGTATACATTATTTTTTCTTTACTAAGCATACATCTGCTACAGATCACAACCAATCCAATTGATTAAGGTCTTCAAACATTGCATATTTTGATGATTCACAATTCTTCAAATTTGACTAAACCCCTATAAATTGACTGCCAGAGCTCAGCTATTCTAAGATTTTCCACTTAGAACTAAACAAAAAAATATTATGAAAGGAGGTCATTGGCCTGCAATATGCCATGGGTCTCCACCATGCATCTTAATGGCTTGGCAAGAAATATGATTTATCCTTCTGTTTAAAGGCCAATATACAATGAAGTTTTTTTAATTTTTTGCAGTGGTTTTACTTTCAGTTTTGTAAGAATTTTGTGAGACCACTCTAATGAAAATATCCACTTTAATACAATGCTACATAAAGTAATGAAAGAATAACATTTGCGAAATTATCCACTCGCGAATCCCCTCTACATGTACTTGTTCAAAATTGTGAATATACTGGCTTAATATGCATACAGTACTTAGCTAAAATATTTCTGTCAACCTTAAAAAGTTGACAAAAAGCACAGTATATCTTTTTCCAACTTCTAAAAAATATTGTGAAATGGCCTGCAATACACTTTGACGGCTTGCTCTAAAAACAAATATTTTCATTCAGAATTCTGTAGACAATGGTCTTTATTAAGTACATTGTTACTGAAAACAATGTGCTGCTACTGAAAGGATTTGTTACTGTCCAGCAGACAATGAACAAAGATTACAATGAAACAATGTTCACATACATTGTACAAGACAGTAGATGGGAAACTAAGTACTGCCTATGGGCAGTATAGAAAGCACTTAATAAGCAGGGTTAAAGCAGTTTAAATTTACTTTTTATAGTTACTTTGTAATATTGTATGCAAAAAATGTGTAAATTTTACATACACCTGTAACTACCCTTTTGGGGTGGCGAGTCCATAACACATGGTCATACTGAAGTTCTGTACAAAGCCTCAAATGAAACAAAATATTCTTTATCCGTGTACTGCTACTTATAGAGGTACATATGTATTCTCAACAATATCATGTGATTTAATTCAGCATAATATACAGATAAGGTAATGTGTGTAAATATAGGAGAAATTCTAATTAAAAATTGATAGGAGACCCACACACCATATGGCCATCACTCTGTCAACAGAGGCCAATCATAAAAATTGAGCAATACAACCCTTAACAAACACACCCATAACAAACAGAGCCTGGGAGAGTTGTTTGCAATTGTTGCTGGCACAAAATAAATCATTTTCACTCTGAAGCAAAATAGCATCCCAATACCACAGCGAATATGCAATACTAGTATATTATGAAGCAACCTACATGTAGATGGATTGTTTTTATAAAACTCTGGTATAGCCCTAGCATTATGTACATTCTTATTCATTTTTTTTCTCTCTCTCTTTTTTTTAATTCCAGCTGTTCAACTTATTCATAGAAATGTGTATCATGCCCTGAAAATATTTATGACCAGCTTTAAGTAAAATTTTCAAAAGACAATGAAAATGATATTATTATCTAAATGTTATAAATCATACATTTTTTTTCAAGTTATGATTTGCAGAATATACATTGGTTACTTATCAACAAAAATATACATACATGTGTACAATATGTACAAATGGAACCTTATTTGATTCCAAAGAAAAAAGGAGGCCATAATGGGCTCTGGTAATGAATAGAAATGATTTCTCACAAGTACATGTTGTATAAATTTAAAGGTGTCTGCATTTCAAGGTATTAGTGTTGTACAACTGTACAGTTTTCGTATGTTGCTAGATGTACAAAATGTAGGCATCATCAATCTTTTATATTGTGATTACATGTTTATACCAAGTACCAAACATCCAAGAATGAGCATCCAGATTTAATTCAAGAAGTGAATTGCGCAGTGTTTGGAATATTGCATTTATATATCCAGAATACCCAACATCATACATGTAATGAACATACACTTTGTACAGGGAAGTGTGCATCTTCCCCCTCTTCAGCTGTTCACTTACAAATTGCATCTATTATCAAAGTGGGAGTGATGCTCAGATAATGTCTCATCTCAAAATAGCACTAGATCAATTTAAAGCTATTTTGCAGTGAGCTATTCCATGAGTGGTAAGACTGATTTAATCAAGATTCCTCATGCACAGAATACCATAACCACAGGGAGGCACTGAGTAACAAGGGATTAAAAGTTTCTTTTTAGATTATATAGTTATTAGTGCGCTGCAAAAATCTGAAAATCTTACTTTAATAAATATAATAAAACATTTAAAACATTTTTTTTTGTGAGCACTGCAAGATTGTGCAATTTCTAATACGTACATTGTACATGTATGTAAGGTTCAATAGATTCTTGTTATAATCGATTTAGATTAAATCTTTAATTTTTAAAAGCAATTATAATTTTTCAGTTAACTTTTACTGTATACATCAGCATGAAAATTGATGATTTTTATTTAATTATTGAAAAAATACAGTGTCAGACTGAAGAACTTTACACTAAAGCGGAGGCATAGAATGAAATATTCTCAGTTTTAGAACCATGAGAAAATATTGAAATGAAAAATACCAATACTTTCAGCATATCAATACTTGATTCTGTTGACGGCAGAGTGTGGGGCAGGACATTACAATTCTAGGGGGCTGTTCAAAGTATTAAAGGTGAATTGTAGTAATACAAGATACGTTGCATTGTTACCTTTATTGAGTTTACAATGTGGACGTCATCTCTTAACAAGTACAGTACATGTAGCTGTACTGTAATATAGTACCACAACAGTTCAGAGCTTTCCATGAATAGAATTTAAGTCATGTTGCTTTTTTTTTTTTTATAATGTTCTATATGTTCAGTATGTTGTACATGTACAATGTACATTGTAGTCGTACATTGTATCAGAACATTCAAAAGAAAGTTTTTAAAGATTATATCAAAATCCTTTCTAACACATGTGTTAACTTTTTCAAAAAACTGTACATTGCATGCAAATTGCATGATACACATAGAGATTCGTTTTTATTATTATTATCTTGTTTTTAATTATTTAAAAGATATCTTTTCGGGGCCTTTCAGTTCATTCATGGTGAGCAGTTAGAGATTGACTTTATAGAGAAGTGGTTCCTCTTGACAGGGTCAAAAAAAATTCACATTCATGAAACAATGAAGAGATAAAAAAAAAAGATTGACAGTTCTCACCTGGTCTTGCAATCGTGGTGATTTCTTGCTCCTCCCTCCAGAACTCTTCTCTTTGCTACTCTTCTCAGAAGTGGTACTCTCTACAATGTTCCTCTTCCTACGTGTTCTCTCGCTTGCAATACTGTTATCACTTTCCGATTTTAAACTTCTCAATTCAAGCTCCACATTGGTACTGTTGTCTTCATCATAAACATCGCTCACATAGGAATGTTTAGGATCCTCCTTGCCCCTCATAGCACCATCCTGGATATTTCCATTATTCCTCCAGCCCCGAGAAGACCCCTGCCCGCCAGGATGACATCCGGAGAGGTCATCCCTTTGTGAGGGATCTTTTTCAGGGTGAGAAGATCCCTTGGTGTTTGTTGATGGAATGTGAGCTTCATTATTAATGCTTTCGTGAGAAATGACACGTATCATCCGGTCGGGGGTAGATGTCCGACTTAGGTCACTGTCGCGAGGAGTTGTTCTTGAAGTTTTGTCCCTGCTTGATAATCCAATACTGGTTCTTGGTGATGAAGATTTAGGTCTAGTCTTCTTGCTTTTAGCTTGTTCATTTGTGCCATTCCCTCTTGGCGTGGATGTTTGACTGACACTACCGTATGCCTCCGAGTTTGGATGCTTTATTGTCCTTTTCGGCTTGGTGTCTGTAGCTGCAAGTGGGGAAGGACCAATACTGAATGATGAGCGTGGGGATTGTGCAGGCAAACTAGCCTTTCGCTTACTGTAGACACTGCTTTTGATTAAGTTCCGCCTTGGGTCATTATCACTCATTCTCCGCACAAACAAAGGTGTGCTGGTGTTCACAGGGGTAGGTGTAGATTGTGGCGAGCTAACCCTGTTGTTATTACTATTGGCACCAGTTCTACTTCCCTTCTCTACTGTGGGACTCTGCACAGCACGGGATCCACTCTGGGGCTTAGCACCATTCTGAGAATTAGAGTTTTGCTTTAATCGCTCAAGACGTCGCTTCAGGACCTCTCCTGTTTGAAGGGTTCCCTTGCCGCTCCCACCTACTCTCCTAGGTGCCCCACTGGCACTGGAAGTCTTTGGTGCCTTCTCCGTTGGTGATGCTGGAGAATTCCTCTCATTGGTCACTCTGCTTGGTGGAGCCCTGAAGGCAGATTTTCTTGGAGGTGAAGACATTATTGATGATAGGACAAGCACCACTTCAAAATAATACTGTTCAAACTATCTTCATGGTGAATTCAGCATCAGTCACATGTTCAGCCTGTATATCCTGTAATAAAATGAGATATATTCATTCATCATTCATTGTCATTTAAATATTAATACTTACCATCCATACACATAAATTGGCATTTTCATGGTTTCTATTAATGAAGCAATAAATTTCTTTTAAATTAAATGTGTGTAAATATGTGTCTGAAATATTAATTTTAAGGAATATTAATTATAATAGATCTACTCAATTTGGAGAGCAGGTCAAAAGTCAGTTATGTCAAAAACTGAAAACCTTCCAAATGAAAAAATATCCTATTAGATTCATCAAACCATCATTGATAGTTTCTATCTGCTCTCAATGACTTACATGTATTTAACACCCCAGCATCTAGTTAGATTTAGGAGACACGAGTCTGTGGATGGGAGAGAACACTTATAGGATGATGTCAATACATGTATGTATGGTAAGAATACAAAAGTCTGCGCAGTTCCCATGACTAAAAAATTGACAAGCCCAAAACTGCTCTTAAATTGTGTGCAGAATGAGTTTAATATTGCAGTGCACAGACGTGGGTGCTTTCCAGTTTTGCAACAAAAAATGACAACCTCATCTTTAAATCATTAAAAAAAAATTTAAAAATGAGTCATTGTTCTTGTAAATAATTTCTTCAAATTTGTTGTTTCATTGATCGTATGTAAGAGTAAAGAATAACATTGATAAATCTTAAAATAATTTTTTACTCTGTATTGAAATTGAGATCAAATATTACGTGCGCAGACATAGAAGTCTAGGCACTTCCATCCAAAACTGCTCTTGAATTGCATGCAAAATGAGTTACTGCGCAGACGTGGGCATTTTTCCAGTTTTGCAACAAAAAAATTAAAACCTCGCCATAAAAGCGTAAAAAGAAACAAAACATTTGAGTCCTTGTTCTTGTAAATAATTTCTTGACATTTTATCTTTCATTGATCATTCGAGAATGGAATAATATTGATAAATCTTAAAATAATATTTTACTCTGTATTGAAATTAAGATAAAATATTAGGTGCGCAGACATAGGCACTTCCTTCCATCGAGTCAGAGAACTTGGATTTGGAAGTTAACTCGAGTTTGAACTTAGGTTGACTTGAACTGAAGTGCAAACGTGCAGAGCCAGAGTCAAGATAAAGGCAAATACGCAAATCACAATTCCTACCCCTACACCTGTCCATTTCATTTTCAAGCATTTTTCTCAAGAGATCAGTACAACTTAAAATGCTCAACACAAAATGTATGGATTTTGGAACTTGTGATTCTAACGACAACGTGAACGCTTTGATTTCACGTTGACTTCTTTCTCTCTCTTTGCGCCGCACAAACGCACTGCACCGTGTGCATAGTGACGAGGGACGCCGAAGTCTAGGGCTGCAGGGGGTCTAGTAAACCGATACAGATGAGATGCTGCAAACATAAATCCCGCCGAATAGAAAATTAATGCAACTTTGACATGGTAAAACATACATTAGTCTAACATCGTATTACAAAATAAACAATTTATACCATTCTCAAAAACTAAATCTATGTAAAAATGTGCTAGGTCTTACCTTGGAAGAAGCAAAAATTGTTATAATTTCCGTTACAACTGAGCGTTTCCAAATAACTTGCGTAGCGTAGAGATAACAAATCTATGAACCGTAAAATACTTACGGTGTCCTAAAAATAAAAATAAAAATCACGAATATTATTAGGGCTCTGGATTGGCTCTAGCTGATGTCTTTGCGAATTTATTTTGATTGGTAGCCCCCCCTCCCGGCCCCTCCTCCCCCACCCCCCCCCCCCCCCCCCCCCCCCCCCCCCCCCCACCCGGCCACAATGTTTTTTCTGCTGCATAGATTGGGGTTTTTGAGTGATGGGGGAAAGAAAAAGAAATAAAAAGTTGGGGTTACTTTGGGTTTTAGGGTTTAGGTTGGGTTATATTGTTTTCAAATGCCCCAACGTGAACAATAGCGCTGCTCTATAGCGATCAACAATGAAAGTGGTTATCACGAAGGGAAAGAAAAGGAGGCCCGAATGATCGTTGGCCTAATTCCCTTCCTCGTTCTTTCCCCTTTTCACATCTCTTATTCTACTTTGCTTCTTCCCTTTCTTCCCCCCCCCCTTTTTTTTTTTTTTTTTTTCTACTTCATTTGGTCTTCCTAACAGGGTGACAATTATCCAAATGTTTCACTAAAAATAATACACTAAATAACCCCCAAATAAAAATTTTCATGGAATTAAAGGTTTCTAGCTGCTATTACTAAGACACCAATAAAACGAAGGTTAGCCCAATTTGAAAAAACATCAAATTAAGTTGCGCGGGGTCACGGAGCGTTTTTGGAAAGGAGAGGCTGAGCCGAAAAAAGTGGATGATTTATTATACACTGTCCGTCATAAAGGTGGAATATTGATTTTATGATTTTGCTCCGCTGTAACAGCCTCGATTCGGATCTACATAAACTTGTTTACACTTTTCTCGATTTACTTTGAACCTTAATAATTCTACTAAGGTTTTCTCACAATGTATATAGTTTCACACCTGTGTATTTTAATGATATCTTGATTTCTGGTTTCAACTGATAGTACATCATACAATGTATTAGTTGTTCTTGAGAATACTCTCTTTAACTTTTGTACTGATTAATTCCCTGTCCTTTGTATACCTTTACTTCCCTCTCTTTATTCTTCTCTCTCTCTCTCCTCTTCTCTCTTCTCTCTCTCTCTCTCTCTTCACTTTCGCCCTTTTTAATTCCTCTCTTCTCTTTCTTCTTCTGTCCTTTTCTCTCCTTCTCTCTCAGGGATATATATTTTTTTTTCTTGTATTAATTGCTCTTTGTTGAATTATCTTATTACTGACATTAACATATAAACTTTTGATCGTCGGTATCATTTTCTTGTATACTTTAACTTTATTTATGACTGTGCCCTTAAATTTAGTTGTGTTAATATGAATTTCTTTATTTTTTTCTAAGTAGACTTGACCTTCTATGTTTAATTGTCTTTTGCAATCTGTTTTTGTTATGTTGTTAATTGTTTTTGTGCAATAATATCACCTATGTATTCATTTATTGTATTTGATGTACCCAAGACAATTATCGGTCCCTGACTGTTTGTCCTTGGTTTTTTATGTATGATGATGATGAACAATAAAATCCTATATATATATATTATCTTTTTAAAAGTTTCTTGAGTATGTTTGTCCCTACTTTTACTTTTCGGGACCCTGGCTATATATTAGACATTCCTCCAACCCTTCACGGGGAGTTTATTAAAAAAAAAGTATTGTCAACCCCCATGATGCCCATTTTGTCACTTTTCCCCATTTTGTGACCCTTTTTTGTTTACCCAGCCGATTCAAGCCCCCCCCCCCCCCCCCCCCCAGTCTAACCACAGGAAACGCGTCTGAGGTGTATTGTTGTTACTGTTCTTTAAGTTAAATCTACGTTTATGGTGTCAGGCTTAGGTCTCTTGTCTAGGGAAGGGGTTGAAGTAAAAAGTGTGATTGGTGAAAATTCTGAATATTTTATTCCACCTTTATGCTGAAAAAAAAGAAAAAAAAACACAACCTTAAACCCTTAATTATTATCATTTTCCCCTAATTTTTGTTTAGCCTTGATGACAAGGTTGTGAATGGTAACTATCGATTATCTTTTTATTTTGATTTATGTATGGCTGGGCTTCTATGAAATATTTATGAAGATAGAAACTACCATCGTGTAAAAATGAATAAAATAAATGTTGAACCCCAATCAAAGTAAATTTTGACCCCTCCCCTGGAGAAAAGCCTTGAACCTGCAACCATAAAACTAGATTTAACTTGAAGAACAACAACAACACTTCACTCCAGATGTGCTTTCCTAGGGTAGGAATGAGGGGGCCTTGGTGGGTCTCGTAGAAAAAAAAGGGGCCCCAATATATTTTTTTTAAATACCCATCTTGGGGGTTGACAATTTTTTGTAAGAAAAATCCCCGGGTAGGGTTGAGGGAACGTCCAATTATAGCCAGGTTCTCAGGAGGTGAAAAGCGGTGACAAAAACATTCAAGAAATTAAAGCGTAGAGTAGAATAGATAATTATAATAATAATAATAATAATAATAATAATAATAATAATAATAACTTAAATTTATAAAGCGCCTTTTCATAATAGATATGTCGCTGGAGCCAATAAAAATATTCCACCTTTGTGACGAACAGTGTAGATATAGATGGTAATTTTTGCGTTTTTGTACACGTTTAATTCCCATCTCAACCCCCAGCTGAGCTGACCGGCTCTGCGGCTCCTGTCATCTCATCTCTTTTTTTTTAAATCAAAATTTGATTATGGAAGTTCTGGGCAGGTGTTGAGGAGTGCTCTCACAAAAGTCACAAATATCAAGGAAGAAAACTAATTTTCATGTCCTTTACAAAAGTGGGAGTGCTCACTCAATCATTCTTAAATCAATATTTTTGATATAAAAGATACTCTCAGCTTTATCCATAGAATTTATCCAATATTCTATAAAATGTTTTGTTCGGGCAATTTTCAAAGTGTATCATTTATAAGTAGATAGTTTGGCTGGAAAGAGCTACCAAATTTCAAGAAAGAAACCACAACTTACAGTCCTCAGTGGTGGATCCAGGCAGGGGCGCAGGGGACACGCCCCCTCTTTAATTTGAAAACTACTCATGACTGTAAAATCGGAAAATTTCGGCGGCCCACCCCCTTATCGGGCCTGGCGCCCCCTCTATTTTAAAATCCTGGATCCGCCACTGGTCCTTTTCAGGACTATACACATGGTGGACCCGCCAAACTATATATTTATTCACTTTCACCATGCAAGCTCCATCCTTCAAGCCTTCACATTGTATCCTTTATATTGAGAGGATAACCAGTCAGGTGCCAGGTAAAAATGGCAGAGGTAAAAATGGCGGAGGCAAAAATGGCAGAGGCAAAAATGGCAGAGGTAAAAATGGCAGAGGTAAAAATAGCGGAGGCAAAAATGGCAGAGGTAAAAATGGCGGAGGTAAAAATGGCAGAGGTAAAAATGGCGGAGGTAAAAATGACAGAAGTAAAATGGAATGTCTTACGCATTCCAATTGTCATAGCAAAGCACATGCATATAATTATGGTAAAAATTTCTGGATTTTCCAGAGGGGGGCCCAACTTTGAAAAAATATATATATCTTGCGAGCGGAGCGAGCAAACGAGCGCGAAGCGCGAGTTTAAAACAACCTGATATATAGGCCTATACTGACCTAAAACGAGGAATTTAAGCAATTTTATTTTTACTCTTATGAAAACAAAATAATTATACCAGCAAAAAAAAAAAAGAAACAAAAAAAAAGGAATATTTTAAACAAAACTTTAGCGATTTGAATATGAATTTTAAATTGCCACCATGAAAATGATTTTTGCCCCATTATAATTACATCAGACGTTACGAGCGCAAACTTTGCCATTTAATTACCTGGAAGAACGGTGTGTTATGCCCAAGTTGTTATGCCAGATGCCAGAGGCGGTGGAACGAATTTGAAAGTGGGGGGGGGGGGCCGGGGTCACGATGGAAAAGGGTCTTTTTTCCTGAAAAGTTGGCAATTGAGACCAAAGGCATAAAAAGAAATGCATTCGGATGAATAGAGGGTGCGCCCCGAAAATTGCCTTTTTATTGATGCTTTAAAGAATGTGTTTTTTATTTCATTAATAAAAACGCAAAGCGAGCGCGAAGCGCGAGCCGAATTTTTTTTTTGCTAAGAATTTGAGATAATTGTGTATTATAGACCTTATTTAGTATCTGCGAGCGCGAAACACGAGCTGAAAATTTTGAGGTAAAAATTGTAGTTATTTGTGCCAAATGATTTAAAATTTGGGGTTTTAGAAGTTATATTAAATAAATAAAGGGGCACTTTTCTAGTATTAACAATTTTAGATAATTGTGTATTACAGACCCTATGTAGTATCCTCGAGCGCGAAGCGCGAGCTGAAAATTTTCAGGTTTTAGTGCACTTATGACTATAACAATCGCCAATACTTTGGTATTGTAATAGCTCATAGCAGCTCATCCAAATGAAAGTTAGTCAATTTAAAAGTAAAGAACCCTTCCAGGCAGTCCAACAATGATATTTTATAAGCCCTTCTTATTAGCTTTCTTTGTTAACTATTCACCCTTTTTCCCAAGGGAATTGGCCATGTTTTATTCTTGGGATTTGCTTTGACAATTAAATTGCGTAAGACCTGAAATTTTACCTCTGCCATTTTAACCTCTGCCATTTTTGCCTCCGCCATTTTTGCCTCTGCCAATTTTAGCTCTGCAATTTTTGCCTCTGCCATTTTTGCCTACGCCATTTTTACCTCTGCCATTTTTACCTCCGCCATTTTCACCTCTGCCATTTTTACCTCTGCCATTTTTACCTCCGCCATTTTTACCTCTGCCATTTTTATACCGAACCGATAGTCATTGCAGATATAAATTCGGGAGGATGGGCACACTCCCTCATCCAGTCTGATCGGGGTGAAAAGTAAGGAAACATGAGCTTTACCTTATTTTTTTCATTCTTGAACAACAAAAAACAAAAGAAAAACAAACAAATAACAAAAAATATTGGTCGTTTTAAAATAGCTTTTTGTCGACCTATAATAAGATACGGTCCAATATTCCGAAGGTTCGATTTACCAAAAATTAAATCAGGTTCATTTATCGGAAGTTGACTATTCGTCGGTATGGTAATCTTAATTGGTTCGCAAGACCGAATTACAATAAGATGATTACTAATAGTGTTGAGGTTATTTAATTTTCACATTAAACTTATTTCAATGTTGGATTAAAAAGCATTATTCTACTTTTTCTTTATCAATTTTTTTTTCTCTCGAAGAATTGAGCCTCCGTATTAATGCCAGCAGCCCCTTGGGCGTTTACGTAACTCAATAAACAATAAAACAAAGTTTTACGTTCCCCATTCGCTCTTGAAGCTATTACAAATCGTGTTGCGATGATTCTATTTTATCATGCCATAGTATAGATCCCTGCAACCTTTGCGCCCCCCCCCAAAAAAAAAAAAAAAAAAAAAAAAAAAAAAATCGTGATCAAACTCGGAATCACTCCTCAGCTCTCTTTGATTATAACCCACTCACTCACCAAGGGGCGGACCCCTATTCATCGATTTCTCATTATTAGAATTATACAATTCCATTGTGTTAATTGGAAATATTGTTTTTGTTTTATCATTTTCGTTACAAAAAAGAGCCCGTTTTCTTTACCTTAATTTTATTATTAAAAATTTCCTTATTGAGTTAAACTTTTGAAGAGTCCCATTGGTAAAAATGTAAAGGTGTGGCCGGGGGAAGGTTGCACTAAGTTGAATTTTCACCCATGCGAACCAAAACTTGTCCCTGTTCAATCATTTTTCCCCCACTCCTATAAAACCCCTTCTCATAGTGAAATGAAAATGTAAACTTATTTTTAAAAAGAGTCCCATGAAAAATGTCTTTAAAAACACTTTGAATTCTATAACAGAAATGCCCATTGTTACTACTGATGCCTATGTCTTTTCGAACCCACTTCCTCCGCCCCCCCCCCCCCCCCCCCCCCCCGTGGTTCTTTGGAAATACTTTTTGCATTTTATTTCTTCCACGTTATGAATCAATTCATTTGATTTCGTTTGATTTATTATAATTATTTTAAATATATTATTATTGGGGTAAAGATGGGTCTTTTCTTTCTTCACTCAACTCCGATCGGTCGAACACATAACATGCATGTATGAAGGAGAAAGAAATTCGGGAATTCCCCTATTGACGCGTGTATATACCGGTACGGTGCGTGCGTAAATACATATTACACACAAGATTTGCTGACAACCATCAGGCGAAAATGCAAATGAAATGGCTTCATCCATTGTCTGCCTTTTAGGAGGATGCATCTTCTTCCCTTCTCTCTTTTCAGTTATACGCAAATTTTCAATTTCTTTATTACCTCATGATCAAAGGAATGTGGAAGCGACGTCTGCAACGATTGCATTAAGGTAATGTACTTTTGATCCATGAATGTTGAAAACTAATCTTAGCTTAGTCCCACTAACTGCAAGATTTTTAAGTCTGTTGAATGAATGTCAATGTAAACAAAGCTCAAAGAAGGCAAAATTACACTGCTTTGAGTATGATATCATGGAATATCACCGAGTCAGTGGATAAGTGAGTATGGTGATCAAAAGAACGAGAGATAGGAATATTGAGAAGATACCTTTGTTAATTAGTTTTGGAACAGGTCGCTTGTTTGAGGGAAAACAATATTCAGTTTTGTTCAGACAGAGGAATTGACATAATTGTGTGGTCTTGGTTAGGGAAAAGACAAAACATGTTGCTTTTTCAATGCAAAATTGCATGTCATGTTCAGTTCATGGACTTAAACACAACAACAAACAAACAAGTATGAATTATATTCATCTTTGTGATTAAATTGAGAGAAACATGAAGAGAAATATACTGAGAACAGTTTAACTATAGATCTAATTTATTCCATGGGATCATTAACCAAAGAAATGCACTAAAACTTGGACCTCTCTCTCTCTCTTGTATCCTTCCTCCGCTCAGATCGGAGATCGTCAGCACTGCCGAATTCTAGTGTTGGGTAGTAGTTTTGATGTACGTATTCTGCACTTGGGCTGACAGATTAATCATTATTGTTCAGTAGATTTTAAATTTTGTCTAATTTTTAAAATTTTGATTTGATATAGATGTACATCCATCTTTCAAGCACTTCTTGCTATCGCTATGGGATTCCGTATCATCTGGGAGACTCACCAAGATGTTATTTTTGGCAGGTAAGATATCCATCTTGAAAAGTGAATTCGATGTAATTCATTAGTTTGGTGAATGAGACATTTAAAAGGAAAAAATGAGCATTAAACATATCATGCATGAAACCTTTAATTGTGAAATGATTTAATGTAAATAATAAAAAAAAAATCCAAAGTAAAATTTAGCAGTAAATCTTGCATTATCCTTTTTTTTTGTGGCTGCAATTTATTCTTACATTTTCCGTTTTATTATGCATGATTTTGTATTTCTTTGGAACCAGTGTTTAGAAAGAAGAACACCCCTAAATCTTTATTGAATCAGACTTCCATTTTCTTAATGTTGGTGATCCCGTAGTCAAATTAATTATTAACGGTAATGTTTTGCTTTCCTTGCTGTGAAAAACATTTCATCATATCTGTAAGTAGTGGTCTCGTAGATAAGTTACCACTAATAATAGACCACAGCGTCGGCTGAGAACCAAAAGGGCGCTATTACAGATCAAAGATGTTCCGTTGAGAACCAGAAGGGTGCTATTACCTCTGTACAGCAATAGCGCCCTTCTGGTTCTCAACGGAACATCTTTAAGATGCTATAACGCCCTTATGGCTCTCAACAGACGATATGCTACAGTCCCTCTCACAGTGCTAAAGTCCCAGTCTACGCATGCAGGATGAGGGGGTGTTTCACCAAGTCGTTTACAAGCTACGAACAACTTAACAAATTACTTGAATTATGAGAAGCAAATGTGATGCCCCCATTTTTTTCTGAGGTTTTACTGTTTTCCCATAAATAAATAAATTCTAAATTGTTGCAAAAAATAGCCTTGACGTTCAATATGTTCAAAATGAACAACTTTGGGAAACAACTCCAATGGTGAAAATCTCTCTAGTACTTGAACATTAATGCTAGCTTAGCAATCATTATAACTCAGTGTGCTTTACATTTATATTTTATTTACTATCTAGATGCCTGCTAGTTGATGTCTATGCTAGCTTTGGTGTTCCATACATGATATATGACATCGGTGCTATGTACATTGTTCACCGGGAAGAAAAACAATTGATAGACACACTCACCAAAGCATCAGTATTATCTTTCTTGACCAAGCAATGGGTACTGGTAGCCCACCATCTTGCAGTGGCATTTGTGGGCTATCCTCTTGTCATGGTAAGCAGAAAGATGTGTGTATTTACCCGTCTCTCAGGTTTGTATCTTATAAGTTTAATCTGTATTGCCTATTTCAATGTAAAAGTAGAAATTTTTGCGTTGAGTGAAAAAAAAATATTAAGAAAAATGTATATTTGCACATTTTTAACCTGCAGTACATACCGGTACATGTATCATAATGAGTTTTGAAAGTGTTCTTGTAGCTTTATATGATTTATAAATGTCCGGCATCGAAGATTAAAATCATGCATGTTGTTCACACTCACTGATTTTCTGCAGATTTAGAAAAGGATCCATAACCAGGTTATTCTGTCATTAGAATGAGGCATACTTAAATGATGTATATCGTACATGTGCATGTACCTCAGTAGATATATTTAACCCATTTGATCCCGTATGTCTTCTTATAATACCTATTTCTATTCCAGTTCCTATAGACAAATTGCATCCATACACTTAATCAAGTTGGACAGCATTTGCCGAAGCCCCCAAAGGCTTTTTCAATATATTTGGAACTAGGTTTGTAACGGCCTAATAGAGGAATAGAGTAGGATTGTCATGACTTATCTGTGGGGAGATTAAGAACTTTGAGTAGTGGCTCAAACACAAACTGCTATGTGTAGGCATGCTTGTTGCAGTTTTAACATATTTTCCTTGAAAGTTTTAAAGGTCGCATTTGCTTTGAATGTTTCTTCTACTTCATTACATACTCATTTTATTGGCATCACAGCATTGTATTAAAAAAGAGTGCCATCATGAACACTTACCATTTCTATTGATGGTTTTAAAAGGATGTGATAAATTCATTCAGAGTTCCATGAATTACGTAAATGTCCACAAGAAGTGAAAGAAACTTAAATGTAGTCATGAAGAAAAAGCAAAATGCGAAGGTTTAATGAATATGACAGAATGCAAAAAAGCTGTTTTCTCATAAGAAAAAATAAAGCGCCGGGAATAGACGGGCTACCTATAGAATTCTATCAAGTTTTCTGGAATGAGATAGTGAAACAGTAGTCAATGCATCTTAAGGAATCTTTCAGAAAGGTCAGATGTCATTGTCCCACAAGTAAAGGGCTCATAACTTTGATTTACAGAAAAAGGAAATAGTGATGAGTTGAAAAAACTGGAGACCAGTTACTCTACTAATTGGATTATAAAATAGCTGCATTGTGCTGCACTACGAACTTCAAAAAGTACTCTTAGGTAGTGGTTATGCAATGGAAAATCAAGTAGGGTATATTAAGAAGGACGTGTTGGTGGTTTAATGTGAGGAATTTTCTAGATATGATTGAATATATGAAGAGAAAGGTATGGAAGGAGCAAGATGTTGGTCGATTTTTACCAAGAGCCCCCCGCCATCCCCAAGCCACCCAAGGGTTGAGATAGGAAGAGGTGTGGGTGTGGGTTGGTGTTTTAATATTAATGATTTGAGATATGTTGTATTTGTTAGTAATATGTAGAGGATTGTATGTATATTTATAATGTGAGTGATATGTTGATGATGGAAGAGGTGTTGTAGTATTTATATAGTGTAATATGTGTGTTGATATTAGTTAGTGGTGGTCGATTGGATGTTATGAGTTTAATATGTAGAGGATTGGTGAGAGTAATTGGGTGGGATGATATAGTTTAGAGTTGAGGTGGTTGTGTGTGATTAGGAGTTAGATGTTAGGGAGATATATGTATGTGGAGATGGGGGTTGAGAGTAGGTTGGAGTTGAGTATGTGTATAGTTGTTTGTGTGTAGAGTGTTAGTTGTGGAGAATTGGGAGGTGTTGTAGTTGATGTTGAGTTATGTTGTATTGAGAATATGTAGTGGTGAGTGAGATGTATGATTGTGTGTAGTATGATGGTGGATAGTAGGTTGTTGTTGTAGTATGTTAAGTGTAGTGGATTTTAATAGTGAGTGTTAGGGTATGGTATGTAATGTGAGTGATTGAAGGGATGTGGAGTATTTGGTTTGATGTGATGGTTAATTTAAGGATGGGGGTAGTTTGGAGTTGTATGAGATGAATTAGATGTGAGTTTAAGGTTTGGATTGTTATTTGTTGTGATATTTGAAGGTTATATTAGATGTGGAGGGTATATTGATAAGATGTATGTGATGTGTGTAGATTTTGTTTGTTGATATAATTGTGGTTTAATAGTGTATGATATATGGAGTGTGTAGGATAAAGAGAGGGAGTTGAGGGAATTAGTATTGAGGTTATTTTGTATTTATATTTGTGGTATAGGATTTGTGATTAAAATTAGGTGGTTGTGGATTTAATAGGTTGGTTGTATATTGATGTTTGGAGGAATGTAGAGTGTGTGGTGTGAGTAGTAATGTTTGAGCAATTGAGTTTGTGGGGATGGGTTAATTGAAGATGTGAAAGATGGTAGGTGTGATAGATTGTTGGCAGTAGACTATGTAGGATGGTGAAGTATTGTGTGATGTTTGAGATAGATCGTGTAATTGTTTGTTTGGATTTTGGGTGTTATGATGTAGTGTATGGAGATGTGGGAAGGTGTTGATAGTGTGAAAGGTGGTTGAATATTTTGATTGTTTTATGTGGTGTATTGAGAATGTTGGTGTTGTTGTGTGATATGAAAAGTAGATTGTGTTGTATTGATTAGTGTTGGTGATGGAATGAGTTCGTATGTTGTATAGTTTTGTTGAGTTAGATGAAGAGTTGTGTTGAGAGTGAGGGTTGTGATTTAGTTAGGTTGAGAGATGAGTGAGTTGTGATTGAAGTTTGAGATATAGGATGTGAGTATGTGGATGTCGCGTTAGTATGGTGAAATAGTTTAAAGGTTGTAATGTTGTAAGAGTTAGAGAGTTTAATAGAGGAAGTGATAATAGTGTGATGGGTTAGTGTGATGATTGATGTGATTGTTTAGGATATTTGGAGTGAGTATAATATAATTGGGTATAGTGATGAGATGAGGTATAAGTATTGTAATAATTGAGATATGATGTAGTTGTGAGGTGTTTGAGAGATGTTAGTTGAGTGAGAGTAGGTTAGTTTGATTTTTGAGGTTGGGTTAAGGATGAGTAGTTATGTGATGTGATTGTGTGAATGAGTATATTAGGAATGTAGTGGTAATTTAAGTAGGATGAAGTGAGGTGAGTGATGGAGAGTGTAGTTGGGGTGGTGGGGTGGGGTTTGTGGTGGGGGAGTGAGGGAGTTATAATGTGGGATTGTTGCGTGTTGAGTGGGTGAATTAGGTGAGAGAAGGAGTGCAGAGGAGAGTTGAGATTGCGTCGTTTGGAGCCACAGCTTTGATTGTATTGAATTCATTTTATAATGAAATGTCTGGAAAAGTTAAATTTTGGAGAAGAATTCAGGAATTGGGTTGCAGTACTTTACAAAAATATAGCAAGTTCAGTAATTGTAAACGGTCGAATAACAGAACAGTTCCAGGTAAAAAGAGGAATACGCCAAGGTTGCCCCCTTTCGGCCCTCTGTTGTAATAGCGGCCGAACTCTTTGCTAACCGTATACGTAATAATGTTCAAATAAAAGGTGTACTTTTTGATGAAATAAGTGGGCATTTTGAGTTAAAAGTACTACAATATGCTGACGATACGACCTTTTTTGTCGGAGATCCAGGCTCTTTAAATGTTATTATAAACGAATTAGACGATTTGGAAAAGTGGCAGGGCCAAATAAACAAAGAAAAAACAGCATTATTATGGATTGGTAGAACAGATAAAAAATGGAATCTGCCAAACATTGAATTGACATGGACAGAAGGTTCAGTGAATATTTCTTGATTTTCAATCTCCACTAATGAACTTGTGGTATGTAAAACAAACTGGGATGACAAGCTAGCAAAAATGCAGAGGCTCTCTAGATAATTGGCGTTTGAGAAATTTAACTTTATTTGGTAGAGTGACGATTGTCAAAGTTTGATACTTACCAGGTGGTTCACTTGCTTATGTTTAATTCAGTTCCATCGACAATCATTAAAACTAAACAAATGTTTTATCATTTTCTATGTGATTCTCGAGTTGAAAAAGTAAGAAGATGTGACGTTGTTAAATTATTACAAATGGAGGCTTGAAATGGTAGATGTGGAAAAAAAAAATAAACAGCTTTAGGTTAAGATGGTTAGGGAGATTGATTAGTGATACAAATGCGATGTGGAAAATAATTGGTAATTATTGGTTTAATCGTTTGGAGGTATACTTTTGATTTTAAACAGTGACTTCCAAATACTATATATGTATCTTATGTTTGGAAAGAACATGCCATGTTTTATATTGAAATAATTAGGGCTTGGTCGTTGTTGATAAAAGATACTTGAAAGAAACTCCCCGGTGGAAAGGAATATTTTATGGCACAATCAGTATATTTTTCAAACAAGAAACCTTTGTTTTATAAAGAGTGGTTTCATAGTGGAATAATCCGTTTGGAAACATTTTAACTGTAAACGGGGGTTACAAAAGTGTTGAGGAATTATAGCCTTATGAATTTAGAAACAGTAAAAGATCTGCCTCTTTGATTATGCAAAATATCGACAAGCCTATACCAAATTTTGCACACAAATTTCAATGAAAGAAAGCGAGATACTTTAGGGCTACCTGTACCCAAAATAATAATGGAAAAGCCACAAAGCTTTTGAATGATTTAACCTCTAGATATTTTTATAATCAATTGATACAACAAGAAGGGACATATACACGATGTTGTTTCTTTTGGGAAAATGTTCTGGATATGAATACAACCTGGGAAATATTGCTTTAAACGGAATTTAGTCCAAGTAAAAAAAACAAGTTGAAAGAATTTAATTTCAGAGTGATGTACAATTTATTACCTGTGAAAAGAAACTTACATAAGTGAAAATTTGTGAAGATTCAAAATGTAGTACCTGTCATGTAGATGAAGATATTACTCATGCCTTGTAACATGCGCTTAAACAGAAAGTTTTGGAATATACACTACTTGGTTGATACAAAAGGTTTTCATAAGCAGGTAAATGTAAACATTGATTTTTTGATAAAAATTAACGAAAAAGATGAATTGGATGATTTTATTAATATAGCTTTCTGGACAGTTTATTAAATTGATATTATTACGGAATTACAAGGGTATGGATAACAGAGAATCAGGTTTGATATCTCTGTTTAATTCTGAGATACGTAAAAGATTGGAAGTAAATAGATGTTCAGTTAAACCTATGTTTCGATGCCAGTTATGTTATATGATTTTGTTTGATGTATATTGTAAACAAGATTGTAATGTGAAATGAGATTGACCAATAAATGCATTTGAAAGAGAGAAAAAAAACCCCTATAAGATGAGTAGGATGTCATGACTTATCTGTGGGAGATTAAGAACTGTTGAGTAAGTGGCTCAACACAAAACTGGCTATGTGTAGGCATGCTTGTTGCAGTTTTAACATATTTTCCTTGAAGTTTTCTAAAGAGTGCCATTTGCTTTGAATGTTTCTTCTACTTCATTACATCATTTTATTGGCATCACAGCATTGTATTAAAAAAGAGTGTACCATCATGATCACTTACCATTTCTATTGATGTTTTAAAGGATGTGATAAATTTTAAAAATCAAATTCAAAGTTTAAAATATATATGAACTATACTGTTTGGATGTGTTATGAAAGAGACAGTTATCAATATCTAATAGTTATTGTTTTAAATGAGTTAATGTGTGAGAATATACTTTTTAGATGGTTGATTCACATCCTTAGAAACATAGGAACATGGCAGATACTGTCCCTTCATAAGCCATTGTTTAATTTTCAGTACTTAATCCATGTACAATTTTGAAAGTAGGTCTTCTGTAGATCTCCTTGTTCAAGAAATCATCTATTTAGATGCCATTATTTTAATCCATTAACAAATTTCTTGTTTAATCCTCCCAAAAACTTGTTTCAATCATTTAGAATATTATTTCTTTTTTTAGTTTTTCAGAAATGGGAAAGGTGACTTCTTTATAGGCTGTTTTTTCCTGACTGAGCTTAGTACCCCAGCACTTAATCTACGAAGCATCCTCATAAAGGTAAAGTTGTTTATGGTAATCAACTTTAGAAAAAACCAAACAAATATTGTTTTTTGTAATGTATTTGCATTTCAATATAAGAATACATGTTTCTCAATAGTATATTTTTAATCATATTTCACTTTATTTAAAGTAAATGAATTCATTGATTTATATCTACATCCAGTGTTTCCCCCCCCCCAAAAAAAAAAATATATAAGAATGGCTTAAAAGAAGCAAGTGGGATCTAAAGTACATTGTTGCCTAAATAAATATCCTTTACATTCAAAATCTTTGTTAATAATATTAATAATATCTGCATTTTTCAACTCTAAGCCAATTATAAAATTAAAATTAATTTAAGCATCCCATTTAGCTCTTCACAGTTTAAGGTCTTTCATAAAGTTTTTTGTAAGTGTTTGGTGAAACACCTTCCTGTTTTGGCATGAATGTATTTTGAAATCTTCATACATGGTTACAGTTACTTCAAAAAATATGTTGGATTCAGATTTAAACCAATTACATGTATATATTACACAATATATTTGTCTGGATACATGTAAAAAAAAACATGAAGATACCAAATATGGATTTTCATTACTTATCTTGAAGAGGGCAGACAAAGAGATGTAAATTTTATAATCCTTCCTCGACATTAAAAGAACATAACTTTCACAAAAATGCCCCTTAATTGAATGAAGTATTATGATCATATGATTTATGATTAAATATGATTGCAATGCTCTTTATTTCCTTACTTTAGCTGGAGCTTGGTAACACGCTTTTCTTCAGGCTCAACAATACTGCCGTCCTAGTTGCCTTCTTTGTCTGTCGAATCTTACTTTTTCCATTCATGTACTGGGCGTACAGCCACAACAAGCAGCTCTCCTTCTATGATACAGTCTCGTCGATGAGGGTGGTATGTCACGTTGGTTGCGCAGCCATTTTATCTATGCAGGTCATGTGGTTTGTCACCTTTTTTAATGCAGTGCGTCGCCAAAGGAAGGTCATGGATTCAAGCCCACCAAACAGGAAGGGAATTATTATGCAAGAAAACAATCATGCCTCAACCTTGTTATCACCAGATATTGATAAAGCTGATTAAATCTGATTTCAAAGGTATTATTTTATTTTCTTGAAAAAAAAAAAATCAGTTTACAAAATTCAATCCAAGAAATTATGACTGAGGAAATATCCAGGAAATAAAAAAAAAAAAATTGAAATATGCATAAAATATGCAAGAATACAATGCTGCCACTTCGTAAGGAAGGGAGATAAAGCACTATTTGATTTTTATTGCTTGGGAAGCAAGAAGTTATACTGATTTCACTAATAAGCATTTATTATCACTTGCAATAATTGAATAGTACGTAGCTCTATAATGGAAATATTGTTTTTATATTCCTGTTATACATTAAACCAAAAAAGGTAAATTTATAATTGCTCCTTGTAATGTCTAGAGAGGGAGACATTGTAGATTTATCCATGGAGGATTTAAAACATCTACTGTATAAGTGGTTATTTTCGCGGTGACTTTATTTTCGCGAATTTCGCGAGTCAGTCATTGTGAAAATTTCCACTTCAATACAAGGCTATTTATAGTAATGAAATCATCACCAAAATCGCGAAATTTTGCTCTCGCGAATTTCCCCGACTAGTCCAAAATCGCGGAAATATCTGTACGTGAAAATAATGGCTTATACAGTATTTGGTTCTTTGTTGTTATTTATCAACCCACCCTATGATTTACACAGCTATAACTTGCTGCATAAGAGTATTTATGATTCTATTATATTTTCTGAGACACAGAACCAGAAATTTTCAACTGAAATATATGTTTCTGGAATGTAATTATCAAACATTATATTTCTCATAGTTACTTTATAATGTTTTAAGTGTCATTAAAAGATTTTGAATGTACGTAGATTGCTTCATGTCTCATACTCGGCTTGGCCTTGTCTAGATGTAATATTGTTTCATTGTCGAGTTTTAAATCTGCTGTAAGTGCATCAAAATTCAAATTCTACTTACAGTAGAAATAAATATTCTAGTACAACTGTATCTACAAATTTTGGTGTTAAGGTTTTGCTAAGTTATAAAAATCATTTGGAAAAATGTATTCTATTGATAATTTTTAAAGCAAAATTAGAAAAAATTTTAAGCTGCTATATCTTTTTCCCCCTCAAAATGTGGAAACTTCAACAAATGAGAAGTTAAAAATTCATTTCAATAAAATTACCAGACTTGGTTATTATCTGTAAACAAAATTTATTTGGTTCTTTAGGCAGAATTTTCAATCTGTAACAGTATTCTTTTAAAATAATTCATGTGATGGACCAGTTGTAGGCTTGTATAATTGTCGCTATGTCAGAACTACCTCAACACAACTTAGGTAGAAGTACCCGTGACCTCTTTTTGACAGGTGGTCCAGATTTAATGTGTAGGGTTCGTTTGCATTGGTCCTTTCTTCACATTTTAATATTTTTGGGATTTTGCTAAAACTGGGTATATTTCACATTCCTGTTCAATAGTGCCTTATAGCGGAGCAGTTAAAGTGGACTGGTAACTTATCATCATGTACGAAACGAATCAGTGGGGTGTGTAGAACAACTCGCTTTTTATTTCGTGAAAAACGGACAACCTGAAGTGGAGTTAGAGGACATTATCTGTCCCCTCCCTGAAATCTTAAACATCAAGTAAAATTTGGAGGGGTTCTTGATGACGTCATAAGTGTGAGGGAAAGTTGCACAGCTTGAATGCTGCACTATGTATACAAGTGTTATACATGTATTGTAATGCATTACTTTTTGCTCCTTTCCTTATTTCATTTATTGTTTTCCTCACTTTCGTTATGTTATTTATTGTTTCTCTATTTCCTGATATAATCCGTTGTATCTCCTTCCATACCCATGGTGTTGATATTTCTACTTTCCTCATGTTATTCATTGTTTTTCTCAATTCCCTTATGTTATCCATTTTTTTAATATCTTTCCTTATGTTATTCATTGTTTTCCTCACTTTCCTTATGTTATTCATTGTTTTTTTTAACTTTCTTTATGTTATTCGTTGTTTTTTCTCTCTTTCTTTATGTTATTCATTGTTTTTTCTCTCTTTCCTTATGTTATTCATTATTTTTCTCTCTTTCCTTATGTCATTCATTGTGTTTCTCACTTTCTTTATGTTATTCATTGTTTTTCTTGCTTTCCTTATGTTATTCATTGTTTTTCTCTCTTTCCTTATGTTATTCATTGTTTTTTCCGCTTTCCTTATGTTATTCATTGTTTTTATCTCTTTCCTTATGTTATTCATTGTTTTTCTCTCTTTCCTTATGTTATTCATTGTTTTTCTCTCTTTCCTTACGTTATTCATTGTTTTTCTTTATGTTATTTATTGTTTCTCTATTTTCCTAAACATAATTATTTGTTGTTTCTATTTTTTTATTCATTGATTTCTCTTTATTCCTAATGGTATTTATTGTTCTGTCTCGATTGTTTTATCTTTCTATAATGCATTATAGATACAGTAATAGATATGCTTCATGCATTACTTCCGGGTTTGATCCTCACACTTATGACGTCATCAAATAGCCCTTAAAGATATCCACGGATCATCCAATTGAACCCGATTGTATATACAATGTTCAAAGCAGCATTTCTCGTGAACGCAATATGCTAAAGGGATCAACTAAACGGTGTTCTGTTTCTCATGAACTAAACTTGATAATGCAATTAAATTCAACAAGATTGGCCTCTTCTTTAATATTCCACTTTAAGGGGATTTTGATCCTCAACTGATCACCAGATTGCAAATTAATAGTAAGCAATGAGGCAATTCATGAAAGTCGGAAGTGGAGCTGAAATAATATTTCTGTAGTGTAATGCATGCAATAGTGTTATCTCAGAAGGTGATGTAATCTTCATGAATGAATAAAAACCATTCTTGAATCTTTGATATATTCTATTCTGTAATTCTATATTTTAACCCATCTCAATCTGCAGCTCTCTATATTGTACTGTCTTACAAAATTGTGTGTGATATTGTCTTTGAAAAGTTAATGTTATTGTGTAGATTTTAATTTCTTTTTATGGATTTCAGATATAGATATATCATTTTAATCATTTACTGCATCTCAGCATTATTTCTATGCACTATTGATATGCAATCATTACTATGAAACTTATATTTTTAGTTACAAATGATTTTGGACATATATATGTCATTAATTGGCATATTATTTACATATTATTTTAATTTTTGTAACCATGCATTTCTTAGTAATTTTAATTCAATCACATTTGTTTGTTTGGCTACATTGAAAGATGTATGACGGCTGTTTTTGGATGTATTTGCCAAAGTTGATTTGTCGCTTTTGATTTCCTATGCAGGCATTACCACTATAATGTACATTCCTTTGCCAGAACAGGGTTAAATTATGCAAAAAACATGATATACAGGGATACCTGTTGGTGATACTCAATTAGCCTGAAGATGTTATACAAAAAGTTATGCTACCTCTTTAATGCCTTGTGAATATTTGGACTGTGTTCATTTTAATATCCTATTTGAAAAAAGGCTTTTAACAGAAAAGTGACAGGATTTGCAATCAAGAAAAATCCTGAATATAATACATCTTTTTGATATGCAACATTTTGTCTGTTTAAACTATAAGGATGTTAAATTTCACAAATTACGCCCTTCTGGCCTTCACAAATAATGGGTGAGCAATAATTTATAGCTATGCATGAGACATCAAAAAATGTGACCAAAATTGAAAAAAAAAATGAAATATGCAAGTATATATCTCTACCTCTGGTAAATAAGTCATTCAAAATAATAATACAATCAACATTGCCTTAGTTGAACTCGCATGAGTAATAGTCATCTAAGTCATCAAAGGTTTTTTCAATTTATTTTGTCTTTGTAGTCAATTTTTTTCTAAGTCAAAGGTATATCTTCAGTTCTAACAGATTTGACTTACGCAGGGTTGAAGGTAATAAACTCATATTAGGAAGTATTTGAAAGTGTAAAGTTAAACCTGTACAGACCATACTTACAGTAACTGTGAATGTATGTATTGTTCATGTTGTTGTTTTTAGTTTTTATGGCGACGTCAGTCATAATATGAATTTATAATATGAATCATTTATATAATGATGAGTTTATGGAGTTTCTGATGTATTGCAATAAAAATTTATATATGCCTATCCCTATATTGGATGGTCTATGAAGCCTTGATATTTAATTTCATTTGTAATATTGGATGAGAGTACTATTTTTTTTTTACCAGTTTGCTATTTAATAATATTTACATGTATAATATTTTGCTATTTATATAGTGCCTAATATGAAACAGTTTTATTATAATTCATTACAATTTTTGTCTAATTTAGGTCCACCTTGATAAGACGATCATGGCACTCGATAAAGTCGATACATAACATACTAGGCCTAGCGCCTGGGACTATCTTTACATTTATATATGAATGATGGCCAATAATTCATTAACAATTAAGTTCATCGACCATTAGACAAATGAACAAGCACTTCACAATGAACATCGTTGTATATAAAATGTTTTGCCATTATTTAATAGCTGCTTTTTTAATAACATTCAGAATTGTTCTACAGATGAATGAAAAACATAAATGGGAAACTGCAGCAATTTTACCCTACTACTACAACATAGCCCCTGTTCATTTTCAATTGTTCTGAGAGGGTTTCATTCATAACATGATTGAAAAGTAATTCCAGAAAATAGAAATTTGAAGTTTTACCCAGCTACAGACAATTTTAATTTGTTTGAGAACAAAAAATTCTGGTAGGGCCAGTAACATAAAGCTTTGCGATTGATCGCAACTTGATTAGCAACTACTCTCAGGAGCAATTAGTATCAGTTGCAATTGTGCACATAAGTGATAGGGGATTTCAATTGCGATATATCGTAAGTAATAACAATTGTTTATGTTACAGCCTACGATTTTCCTCAATGGTGTATTTAAGTTTCAGGCATCATGGACAAAATTACCAATACTGGGAGGCGTTTCAGAAAGAGTTGTGCATGATTTAAAGTCACACTTAAATTTCTAGCTTCGTGTGGTGATGCACGTTATTGAGAAATCTGTAAATGCTCTTGAAATTTGAGTGCGACTTTAAAAGTTATATGTAAATCTTTGTGAACCCCCATCCCCCTCCCATGCTTTAAAATTGGTTGTGTTTTATTTGAATCCCTGATCAGTCAAAAAATAATATAAAAAACAGCATTGATATCTTAATAGGTACACATTATGTACTAGCTGTTTGAGAAAAAAAATATTGTCAATTTGTGTCGGTTCAAGATGTACATGAAGATACAACCAAAGTCCACTGAGATCAAATAAGGGCCTGTCTTGTCCTATTTCAAATCTTTGAGAAGAGAAAAAAAAGTAAACTTAGATTTGAATTTTTTAAAGCAATTTTTCAGCAAAAATTTCTTAAAACTCTTAGTAGAACATGGTCATGTCACAGCAGAATCAACACTTTTTAGAATGGGTCCTTCGAATAAGATATTTTCAGCTTCACAGTGATATTGTATTGTATTGAGGTATAGTCAAGTCTCATTGCTACAAGGTGCTATGGACCAAGCCATTTACCTAATACACTTTTATCCTTAAATACTGAAACCACTGACTTTATGGTTCATATGACTGTTAAATCTTTTTGCCCTGTTACAACAATTAAAAAAATAATCTGTGCTATGGGAGTGGACTGTATTAAAGTTCTTGGACACTACACAATTGCCCCCAGATAGCTACCCCCACCAAAAATCTACCCCCTGATGCAACACCTATTTCTGGAGGTGGGTTGTCCTAGGGGTAATTGTCCAGGGGAATGTTGTCCTGATAATGCTCTATTAAGCTCCCAGGTAAATTTTGATATCTAGCACTTCCTCAAACCCTGGGCAGAAGTTTGTGCACATGGGGGCAGCAAACAAGGATGATGATGATGTAATAGCCACACTACATACGAAGGAACAGTCTTATAAGTTTGACATCTGTGCAGGCTCTACGTGTTCGCTAAACTTTCAACGTCCCATGATTCCTCAAAACCTGAACAGATCTTTGCACATGTGAGGGCAGCAGATAACGGGTATTGACTAACGGCCAAGTCTCCTTCTGTGTAGTCAGGCTCCACCTGGGGGAGGGAGGAGGGGAGAGAGGTGGAGAAAGATTGTGTTTAGATGATGAATGCTTTTATTGTTGGAACAACAACAAAATTACAAGCTAACGTTGTCCTTTCACACCATAAATGAGAGTTAATCACAATTGATAACTGAGCTAAAGCTACCATGGTATCCCTAAATTTTAATATGATTTGAAATGGATACAACATTAAGTTTCACAACACTCTTCGCAGTCATTTATTTAAATCAGATATTTGATAGGTAAAAAAAAAAGAAGAGGATTACCATACCTTTCCATGAGCCATTGCACCAATCACTATGACAACAGGCTCCTCCGACTCTGCTAGCTCTCTGGGGTTGACGCACTTCTCAGCGCTGTAAGACATACAGAGTTTGCGGCAGCCTACAGGGAGGTGATCAGTGATTGGGTTCTTGATGACCTTGAGAAGTTTTTGAGGGCCGTCTGCAGCATGGATGCTCAACTTGTGAAGCAGTTGGACTGCAAGAAGGGTAAAAAGATCAATAAACCCAAAATTCTTGGCATGAAATTTGCTTATCTCTTGACTCAAAGTGAGTGATACACCCTTTGATTTCACAGGGGAAGGTTTGGAAGTACAATTTTTTTAGCAGGTTATAAGTACAGTCTACTCCTGTTCTAATAAGCACAGATAAAAGATATCTATATCCTAGTCTCCTCACTGCAGGATTGGAGTTTATATCCCTTTTGGGTTAACTGCGTGTGGTAAAAAAAAACAGTATATTTTGTTGTTTTTGTGTAAGGTTGATGCTTGTTATCACAGGTGAACATAACATATGTATGTATGTAAATACTTTTTGTCTGTTCAAACAAGGACAACGGAACTAAATTTGTTGGTTTTCAAAAAAACAAAAAAACTGAGATGGCGTAAATATTCATTCAATGAATATTTATACAAATGACAACAACAACAATCACTTTCAAACATAAATCTCTTACATCAGATACAGTGGATTAAAATGCACTTCGTCCGTATTGTCAATGGACTGTGACTTGAAGAAACTTGGCAGTCCATTGAATGTTCTGCAAGTCGAAGGAAGTCGTCAATAAGTAGAGTTAAATATTAGTTTAATTTTGACTGAAACACGTTTTTTTTTTTTGGGGGGGGGCAGTCTTACCCATCAAGCCGCAGAATCTATCAAAGGTTCTTGGGATCCTGGTTTGAGGACTGATCTGAATGAGAACGTTGCGTTGTGTGTGGATGAAGACTTGAAGGAGACCGGCTCGGTTGAGAGGACTGTCAAACAGCATCAACAAACACTGAAAGAGAAAAGGAGACAATGGAGCATAAGAGAGATGGAGAGATTAGAGAGTATCAGAGAAAGAGACAGAGAGAAGGGGGTACATAATATGCATGAAAGTAAGTAGAGAGATGAGGTGACAGAGACAGAGGGAGAGAGACAAAGACGGCACAGCAAGAGATATGGAGAAAGATAGAAGGCCAGAAAAGATTGAGACACAGAAAAAGGCAGATAGAGAGAGAGAAGACAGGGGGTGATGGAAAAAAAAAATTGTTAGTCAAACAAAAGAGTATGAGTGATAGATACAGAGAGGAAAGATAAGAGTGGGGCAGAGAAAAAAAATAATGAGAGAGAAATTGAGCCAGGAAAGAATAGATATTACAGTCAAACTTTCCAAGTCAAATTCGCATAAGTCAAATAATTGCCTCAGTCTTCTCGTCATACTTCATTGCTTTGAACCCTTCTTATGTTAAATTTTTTTCACGTCAAAGCTATTTCTTCAATCCCAACAGATTTGACTTTCGCAAGTTTGACAGAATGAGATAGCAAGATATAGTGTGAAGGAGACAGAGAGAGTAAGTAAAAAGAGTGAAAAGGGCACACCGAGATTGTGTGGGTGAGAGAGTGGAGATTTTACCTGATGTGTAATGTCCGGCCTGCAGTCCGACGGTTCCCTCTTATGCTTTTTCATCAAGTGCTTGTGATGATCACAGTTCATCAATTCATAGCCCTTTGATGTCTACAGAAAAGATCATGAGACAGTTTTTAGGAAAAAATGACAATAACTAATTATTCAATAACTGGTGTTGTCAAGAAATTGTAGGTCTATTTCATTTTCATAAATCTTTGATTGCAAATTTTCTGCGTGAAATTAACATGATTAAAAAATGTAGATTCTGGATAATCAGATAATTATCAGCACAAACCAAATTAAAAACAATATGCCTACAAAGAACTAAAGCTCTGTCACTGAAACGAGAGATCTGTGTAGATTTAGATCTACTAGGCCTAGGCCTACTACAATTTATTGAAGTGAATTTGATGATAATTCCACGGGCAAAGAAACGTCAACGACAAACAAATCTGAAATCATTATCAACTTCTAAACTATTAAAATTAGAGGCTTTGACAGTTCAAGGATTCGAACATTATCTTCTATACCACAACAACTTAACCAAGTTTAATTACTTAGAACTACAATCTATCTCATTAATTCTGCGGAATTTAAAAGTTAAAGGGGAATCCAACCCAAGGAGAGAATCAACCTTACAGGAAAGAGGAAAATGAGATGAGCAATCTAAAAAAAGTTTCATCAAAATCGGTTATAAAATAAGAGAGTTATGGAAGTTTGAAGAGTCTAGTTGTTCCGTCTATGGGGATCCTCAAATTGGCATCATCGGCTTCAAAATGGCCGATCTTATGGACAATTCTCCATTCATTTTGTACACAAATTTTCAGATTTTCCCCATTTTTTTTTCGAAATATATCTTACCTCCTTCTGAGCTCAACATATGTTGTGTAAAATATATTTTCCCATCACATATTTTGAGCTCAGAAGTAAAGAAGACATACTTTGAAAGAACATGGGGAAAATCTGAAAATTTGTGTACAAAATGAATGGAGAGTTGTCCATAAGATCGGCCATTTTGAAGCCGATGCACGGAAAAAAGTCTACCATTCCGCTTTTACAGAAATAGAGAACAATGCATTTTGATTGTTGGGCGCTCTGATTAGCTACTGGTAGCTATCGCGAGGAGCTCCGCCTCCCGGTTGCGATGACTGAAGTGCGTTGACTGTAACTGAACAACGCGATTCAGCTGTTCCCGATAATAGACCCCTTTGTCGTGCGCGCTGTCAATCATTACCAAAACGGAGACCATTTTGCAAGAAAAACTGCAAGACGCGACTTCAAAAACGGTTGGGCGTAGACCCACTCTTTCAATATTTTTTAGAATAAAGAAGAGAAAAATAAAAAAGGAACTTCAACGAATCCACTGTTGGACGTACGCCCAATATTTCAAAACGCATAAAGAAATGAGGACTTACCAAAAAAATAAATGACAATTCTAAATTTTATCGTGACTATTGTTCATTGGAAGGCACAATGGTAGTGTATTTCATATGCTAATTCGTGATCATTCGAGCGTCATGCATAAATTACTAAATTATGGAGGAACTTTTCTCCGTGCGATGATGCCAATTTGAGGATCCCCATAGAAGGAACAACTAGACTTTTCAAACTTCCATAACTCTCTTATTTTATAACCGATTTTGATGAAACTTTTTTTATATTGCTCCTCTCATTTTCCTCTTTCCTGTAAGGTTGATTCTCTCCTTGGGTTGGATTCCCCTTTAACATTACGTCAAATGGGTCTAACTGACATTGTTTTGAATATGTGGGCACACACACAATAGACTGATATTGTGTCTACACATTTCATGACACAATTAGACAAAAATACATACCTTGATAGTTTCCAATGAAGCCTTTTCCAGAACTACAATGAGGCGCTTCTTTTGTTTCTTGTCATGGATTGTTTTAATGATTTTCTGTTTCTTTCGTGCGCCTTCATCATCATTTCCGTCGTGTTTTCGCGATGCCATGCTGCTGAATGAATGAATTTACAACAACGTGCCCGGTACAATTTTGTATTGAGATTAGTCTGCATAATAAGACAATATTTCAAAACACAGTTATAAACAAAAAATGAAAAAAAATTTAAAAAAAAGATAAACAGTGGCTATAATACAATACCAGTTTGTAATTCCAAAGTATGTCACGAAAATATGTATTTTTAAGAGCATCTAAGTAAGATTTTAGACCACTAATGCCACGAATATATTGTAACTCAAAAGTTTAAATCACGAATGTAGACTATCTGCAATTCAAAATGTAAGAACTTACGCGGTCGTACTAACAGTTTAGTAGTCTGTCCGTACAAAACATTTTTTTTGCAATTGTGCAAAAACAAATCGAACCAAGGACGAATTCCATTTCCCCTCTTTTTTTTTGTTGTTGCTCGATTTGTAAATAAATAGTTACCGCTAGGGTAGCCCCGGGACACTGCCACGAAGCTGCCACGAAGCCCGTACACTTCGTGTACGGGCTGCCGCAGTAACCGCTAGGGTAAAGTATTATCTAGTCAATAGTCGGGACCACGATAAGACGGGGAGGGGACTCGAACATCTAGCACCTTCCATGGCCTTGATCCTAAATTTGGAGGGAAAAAAATAAAGCCTGAAAGCAAAAACAAACAGAAGCAAAACAAAAACAAAAAACAAACAAACAAACAAAAAACAACAACAACACAAAACAAAAACACACAAAGCAAAAACAAAAACAAAACAAAACAAAAACAAGACAAAAAAAAGAAAAACAAAACAAAACAAAACAAAACAAAAACAAAAAGAAAAAGAAAGAAAAATGAAAGAAGGTGTCCTCGCCATTCCGTTTTGAGAGGGCTATGCACGGGCGTAGACACGCATTAATTTCTTGTGTTACTGGGGGGGGGATGATTTACTCATCACCCCCCCCCCCCCCCACCCCAGTAAACAAAAGAAGTTCATCCGCGCTACACTAGTGGGCCTATAATTTTTTTTTTTTTTTTTGGGGGGGGGGGAGGGGATGGTGCCCCTTAATTCTTGATGATTGGTGCCACATTATTGGACCCAGAGGGCCAAGACTACTGATTGTCAGTACCAGACCGTTGGGTCAAGAGTAATTTGCACCAAACAAAAATGAGAGGAATGGGAGTTGAGAGAGAAGAGAGAGAGAGAGAAGAGAGAGAGAGAGAGAGAGAGAAGAGAGAGTCCCCGTTTGTTTTGTTTTTGTTTTTAATGTATTTGAAAATAGATGAATCCCCCAAAATAATTATACATGCCATGTATAATCGGAACCCCCCCCCCCCCAGCCATCGAGAGCACTTCTGTAGATTCCGCGCTTGTATAAGTCTTGTCAGAGGGTTATAAGTCCATGGTCTTGTACAGTCTGGTCTTGTATTGGTCACCTCATAATCATATAGAAAACAAAATAAACACAACAAAAAGAAAGTTCCCCCATATTTCAGATATCAATAATTTTTGAACCAGAAGGAATTTAAAAATCTAATTATGCTACAATGAGAGAGAATTTTAGGAAAAATCATCTTCAGTAAGCAATGGTTGAATGCAAAAATGTCATTTTTGAAGTTCACAAGCCTAAAATTACAACTTTGATTCAATGATAATCGGACCCATTTTCAGATTTTAAACATTTTACACGTCAGTATGTATGCAAAACATGCTTCTAAACATACGAAAAGGAAATTTGCGTCAAACAAATTAAAAGAAAAGAAAAGAAAAAAAAAACACATAAAATCCCGGAGTGGATGCATGCCAGTTGACGTCTGTATAGTAAGAATATTTTCCAGTGGGTATTAATTTCTAATGTATATGTGTTTTTATCATAGCCATAACATAATTATGACAGATTAATAGAATTAAGTTGTAAAACGAGTCACATATAAGATCATCCGTTGAAAACATTTGTTGTTAATTTCGCCCCCCCCCCCATCCAGCACCCAACATCATAAAGTGGGTAGAAAAATGTTTGTTTATATCTCTTTTACATCTTCTTTTTTTTTTTTTTTTTTTTTAATTTTTAATAGGAAGCAACTACGGACAACTGAAGAAATCAGCATTAATTTGTGTTTTAAGGTAAAAGGGGTTTGTAAATTTAGACTAAATATATCAGATCTGAAGCTAGCCATCAAAACTTGCATTTCATGCATCAAAGCATAGGGTAGTGTAGATAGAATCAATGGATCAGACAGGATCAGACCTAGTCGATTCTATGATTATTTCATTTGCCCTCCATGGCTTTTTCACAAATGTTGGATACTATTTTGTTTGCTCTAACCACGTCATTTTTATCTGGCTTTAATCTTTTAAGTTTGTTTGTCCCCGGTTCAATTTTTGGCAGCCTGCATCTTGGACGTTCCCATTCCCAGGGATTGGAAAATAAAACCTCCACAATGTCGATTTTTTGCATTTTTTTCCCTTCTCATTTTATTTGGGGCCCCTTTTTGTGGGGGTTGACAACCTTTTTTTTGTGTGATGTCACACAAAAAGTCATAACCGAGTATGAAGGTGACAACATTCATGCAAACCAGTTTTGCGAGACAAGACTGAGGAAGTCATATTTTACTGCCTGCCACATAATGCTTAAGTATGTGTTTGAAGACTTGAGTATATCAGTCAAAGCTTCCACCCAGGCCAGTCATATCTCATTTTCCCAAAACCTGCAAAAACTGGATGTTTACCTGTCCGTTTTATTCAATAAGTATTTGGTTATGCGTGATAACTGTGATGCAGGTAGGCCTATAGGAAGGAGTTTCTCTTTATACGTTATATAATATAAATCGCCAAAATAAACGAGCTTGGAACAAGGTCTGAAAATGGGCTACCTTTTTGTGTGTAATGTACGCGATGTATTAGCCTATACTGCCTACTATGGGGGAGACTCAGGTTAGTTGAGCCAGGGGTTGAGTTGAGCCACCCCCTCTAAATAGGTCAAGACCATTTTAAAATTTATTATGCTTCCATCTCTTGTTACATAATGATAGATGGACCATACATGCTAAATTTGATACATGGGTGCAGACTACAAGCTTGTTAAAATCAACAAAATTTGATTTTTGCTGGTCAAAGTGACTTCCGTGAAAAGTGACATGTGTGCTCATATTTTTGACACCCTAAAGATTTAACGGACTATCATACTACAGTTTAAAGGAGTATCATTGTATATAAATTTAACCATATCATTAGATTTGTGTCTATTAAGAATTTCATTTTCCACCCCAATTAGTAAAAAAGAGAAGGTGTGGGGTTAGTTGAGCCGTTGTTGTTGTATGGCGTGTTACATGAATTAACTATTTTGTTATCATTATTAAACAGGAAAAAAGCATCTGTCATGCCCCAAGACTATTTATGAAGGACGTACCTGCGAAAATAGGAAAAAAAATTAAATGCACCAAAAAGTAACCGTAATATGTGCATGCATACGTGTGAGTTGGTGTATGTGAGGGTGTGGGTGTGTGTTTATGTGTGTCTTTTGGGATGGGGGAGTCAGCCCCCCAAATTTGATTTATGCCGCATGGCTCAACTAACCCAACGCCTTGGCTCAACTTACCTGCGTGTTGGTGTTAGTTGAGCCACTTGACATTTTTTTTTTAAATTTCCCGGGGCTCCAAAACCGAAAGTGCTATTTTCGGGATATACCTTTTATAATTTGCGTAACATATTACTCTTTCAATCCCAATCCTCAACAGCCTAAAAAAACTTCACCCATGGGCACCAGGTGACCTTGAGTAAAAAGTGGCTCGACTAACCTGAGTCTCCCCCTTGCATACCGCAGCCTATATAACATCACATGCATAACACCAGTATACTGAAATCAAAATATGTCTTTTCTATATAATATATGTTTTGCCCTGAGAGCTCAACATAATGACCAATACCACAATTGGCAAAAATAGGCAAACAATGAAACTGGTCAATGAAACTCTTCAATTAAATATATATATATATATAGTAAATAGTGGTAGAAAAATACGCGTTTCGATTGGCTAGATCAGTACCACGTGACCTACTTTCAATTTGTTATATTGTACATATGTACAATATAACTTTCGGTTTTTGGAGGGTAAAGCCTGTGTTAAATGAATGGGGAGAGTATCGATTCTATCGACTGCCTTGTTGCGCTAGCGCGTAATGACAGTAAAATGTTGCGCACTATAGCTCATAACAATGGATACGCGGAGCAACAAAATACGTCACAATAGCTAATTTACACAAACATTTTTGCAAAGATAAAACTAGATTAGGCAAGGTCAAAGATCTAGGGGTCTATTTACTATAATAGATAGTGAACGCTCCATCTTGCAACATTACTGGACTATATGAACTCCAAATACTATATTATCCCTCGTGCAGATCTATTTTACCTCGGCCTGTGGCCTCGGAGAAACAAATCTGCACTCGGGATAATTTAGTATTTGTCGTACTTATAATCCAGTATATTGCGCGATAGATTGTACACTATTTATATAATATATATATTTTAATTATTACTAATTTTTCATAGACCATTTAGCCTAGACCCTCATATAATTCCTAATTTTCCTCCATTTTTGCTTCAATGTTCGAAATTTGCAGGCGGCGAGTTTGCTTGCTTACATGTACCATAGAAAATTACTGTTATTTATGACACGTGAAATCAGTCGACGGTTTTAGTCTTCTGACGTCACGATAGCCATTCTGCAGAAAAACATGGCGCTAACGTTTCTGCGCTATCTTTGTGGATACATAACTAAAGGAATTTATAAGTAATCAAGCAGTGTCTTCTTTCATTGAAATGGCCAGAGACGATTTCCCCATGCTTCAAAGTACCGGTGGAATGGCTCAGTTTGATGGAACAAGATGGAGGGATCCTGCTACTTCGAGGGATAATCAGCTCTTGAATCGGGGAGCAGCAGCTGGTGTTGGCACGTCTCGCCCCGATGCCTCGCCCAGGAGCCCGCCGAGTGAGACCATACATTCGGGTCATTTTATGGTCAGCAACCCGCACAAAGTGAAAAAGAGCAGCGGGTATAATTTTGAAGATGCAACTAAAGAAACAACAGAGAGTTATTCCTTTACGGGGGACGACAGACAGCTGGAAATTGATGCTTCGTTTTCCAAGCTTTTTGAATGCATGAGCTTGGCTTATCACGAGTAAGAAAATAGAAATTAGGCTAGCCGCTATGTCTTTACTCTTGAATTTGAAACATGTCACATGATTTAAAATTTTCATACATGATCATGACTGATTGCAAATGAATAATGCAGTGATGCCATTTATATCTCTCTTCTCACTCTGTCTTGTCACTCTCTATTTCTTTCACTCTCTTAGATCCAGTGTGTGTGTGCGCACATCCCCAGGCCAAGGAATATCATCTCACAATTTTTAGTTGGTTGTTAAATGTTGACATGTTCAGCTCATGAAAATGACATTAGTTTTTGTAATTGATTAAAAACAATTGCGAAAACAAACACTTTGCCTTGCTCATTTTTAGCTCAGGTAAAGACTTAATATCATATGATATTAATGTCCTATTTCCTTTTTTGGCATCTCATTCTCGGGATTGTCTTTCAAGATATTTGTAGATCTAAATAGATCTAGCCTTCTAGGCCTAGATCTAAATGTTTGAAGTGATCTAAACATTTATAGCCAAGAATTGCCTCAGGAAGAGAGAGGGAAAACGAAAATAGGAAATAATACTGGGAGAATTTTAATGTTTTCTTAATGAAAGTTGTTGTCTTTAGACTAATTTATGGCAATGGTGAAAACTGAAATAAGACTTGAAGCTCAAACATCAAACTTAATGAACATTGATTGAGATAAAGTTGGGGCTGGGAAATAAGTTTCATTATTTACATTGTAGATCATCATTTCTATGTAATAAGGTATTCAACGAGATTGTGAAATTGTCAAAGTTATGTACCTCAATATTCCCCAAAGTCACAGAAAAGCAAAAGCGACTGTTTCACATTTCTTTGATCATCAAATTTTTAAGTAAAATTGGTTGATATTTTGAGATGGTTTTAAAACCTTACATGTGTTTCAATTTTACATTGCCACTGATGTTCGAGATTTTCTTATAATATTTTATAATGATTTCTTGACATTGCATCTAGAGATTGAGTATCGGACTATTATTAAAAATCAAACATCACATGTCCATATAAATGTACAAGAAGGATACACTTCTAGATTGGTTATTTCTACATATTGATTATTATGGGCAAGAAGAATGAAAAGCTTCCAAGTTCTTATTTTTTCCTCAAAGAGGACAGACAATCAGACAAAATCAGAAAAAAATTCTCCTGAGTAACTAGTCCCATTTTACAATAAATTAAAAAGAAAATATTTTAAATCATTTTTGAAGGTTGGTGAGAATTTTGGCCGAATTCACACTTGCATTTAATATGTGCACAATTTTGAAGGCAACAACCAAACTTTGAATGTAGAGAATCTAATTCATAAGATTGCCCAAACACATTTTTAATTGATGTCTGCATGTAAGTTTTTCAAATTTATAGCAACACAGGATTTAGAAATATGACCATGCATTTTGAACTCGCCCTCTTTTATGTCACCTTGCTATGTGTCACCTACATGTACATGAAGGCCTATCAGGATCAAATTGTCTTAAGAAACCATTTTTCCAACAAAATTATAGGACTACATCTTCTGAAGGAAATTTCCTGAAGATAAACAGTATTGAAGAAATGATAAGGTGGGGTAAATGGCCTAAATGTACATACTATTATACTTTATAGACTTTTTTGGAGGCCCCTTCCTTCCCCCCTCCCCCTTCCCCGAAAAAAAAGTCATTTAATTGAAGCCCCCATATTTATCCTCCCTTTTTACCTTGACCCTACTTTGGGGAGCATTTTACAATGTATTCATATGTACATGTTATTAGTTCACCCTTTAAAGTTTCTGACGTTCAGTTCTATCCAGTATGACCAGTGATTTTTACATGTTGCCTGAGTAAGTCAAAAAGAATATGCAACAACTAAATTTAATGTACCGTGAAAGATATGGGTGTATGTTTGACAGGAAGCTTTGTAAAAACAGAAAAATAAAAAGAGGGAAAAGCTGATAAAGCGGGACAGATGACAATAGACGATAAAGTTTCCAGGGCACCAGTTGTAAATAGTCAATGTTGGCACATACATGTAATTGTATGGTTTTGAAAGAGTTATCATTTGTTCTGATCCCACTTAATTTCATAATGTTTCGAATAAATTCCCCCATGAAACTAGGAAGTACAGTCCTCATGTTGGTGTATTGTGTTAAAGCAATGGAGTATATATGAGTGGGAAAAAAAGAGAGAAAAAAAGGTTCTTTCATGTATTATTTGTTCTGATCCCACATGGTTTCTATAAAGTTTCAAGTAAATTCCTCCGTGAAACTAGGAAGTACAGTCCTCATTTTGGTGTATTGTGTTAAAGCAATGGAACATATATGAGTGGGGGGGGGGGGAAGAAAAAAGATGTTCCAAATAGACTTCCGTTCTCAAATGATACGATATGCTCCTCGAGTACCATTTCTTCAAGAATTAAATAATATCAAACACATTTGCGACACATGTTGGCCAAGTGTAACGATGGATTTTGACCAAAATTCTTCTCAGAGATGTATGAATTTAGTTTTGATGATTATTTGAAAGAGGACAAAATCAGAGTTTATTTTGAAGCTGTTTTTTTTTTCAATTATACATTGTATGCACCAGGGCATGACACCTGCCAAGCACCCAGTGCACATGTGCATACACCTCCAGATTTTTTAACAATTTAGGAAATCCCCTGTGCTCATCACTACATGTATGTATCAATTCATAATCAATATTGACACATTTTTTCCTGATTTATGTGCCTGTAGCTGTCTAGGCACATCACATCGTACATGTAAATGATACTCATGTATTAAGTTACAACGTGCACTTAATTGTGTCAAAAGGAATCTTCAACTGATATTAGACATGGCAGCCTTGGTCATTGTAATCTTAATTATTTTCCTGGCATTTTTACCTGGAAATTCAGTAATCTCAAATTGTGTTGGCATACTGAGTTTGTATCTAGTGAAGTCTCCTTTATATTTGCTCAGAGCAAAGTGATGTGCCTCCCCCTGGCTGGCATTTATGTAGTTGGTGCTTAGGTTCAAAGGTCAGACTGATCACTCACTCAGGGAGTGTTAACAAGTAGACCTATTTTTAAACCCCATTTGTTATACATGTTTTGATTTCATAGTTGTGTTTGCGTCTTGCTGTAATGTTCAGGTCACAGATCACATGTCACTTTCTACATGTGCATAAGGATCCGTTTCCAAAGCGGTTTAGAAACTTAAAAAGCATTATCATACACGTAGCTTGAGCTCAGTCAGTCGTTGAATTTAAGTGCACTATTCATGTCAAGGATTAATTGGTACTCAAGTACATTTATTATGTCCTATCCATGTTGTAATACACTTCATTAGCGTCTCTAATCAAGAAGGTTAAAACAACCTCTATGCTCTAATGAACAGCACTCTGGCATCAAACAATATACATTGTATTCCAATGTAATGATGAAACCAGAATAACTTGGCCTTTCTTTCATCAACTGCACCACACACTACATGTACATGTACATGGTAATGCATTTTCATGTTGCTCAACCTCTCATCTCCGGCATAATACACTGTACATGTATATGACGATGTTGACATATTGACAGTTGTTTTGAGAAAATGACAACTATTTTTTAATAAAAAAAAAAATTAGTGTAGGATATTTTCATTGTCATGACAAAAGCAAATCACATCTGCATTGAACGAGAATGTAATTTGATTTTGTGTGGCTTAACTTGTAAAGTTACCATTTCCCTACAAAATACATCTTCTGAAAGAACTTTCAAGAAAATTAAATAAATTTGAAAATCTGTGTGATCATCAGACACCCCTTTTGTTTTTGGCAACATTGTAACTTTGAGCTGCTTGAAACATAAACCTCCAAATACGTTCATGAACATACTTGCACAATGCAGTCAAGAGTGCTTCCCCTACCTGTACACATACTTGAAGATCCTTTTTGATGTGTTTACTGTAGGCCTACATGTTGTAATTCAGTGACAATTTGTTAATTTTGGACCGCTAATAATAAGCAAGTACATGTCAATACAAGTGTAGATAAGGGAACTTGTTAATTATGTGTGAATGTTTACTGTACAATGTATGTGTGAACATATATTTATGTAAAATACATTTAGGACAATGGACTTGTATCAGGATTACAAACGTAGATATTTCTTCTCTTCTCTCTTTTTGTGTTTATTTACAGACCAACTGCTGGTGTATTAGAGCTTGTGCATGCTGCGAATATCTATCTTTTCAATTTAGGCCATATTTTGTAAGGATTGCAGCCTCCTCTTTTTCCTGATACATAAGACTCTGTTCGTAGGAGAACAAAGTAATTAAGTCACTAAAGGCTTTTCTTTTCTTTTCAGAAAGTTCTGCTAATAATTAGCAAGTATGTCAGTACAAAAGTACATTGTAAAATAAGTGCAGTATTTATATTTTGAATGACAATGCAGTGAAAATGTCAAACAACTACAACAATATTTTTTAAAATTCCTGTCTTCTTTATTTAAAGGGAGAGCGAACTGAGCAACACTCTCATTGACTGTGTGTTATAAATAGCTACTCATAAAATATACTTTTTGAGATAAGTATTTATAAAACTGTGTAAAATTAACCTACAATTTAATTTGTATTATGAAACTAAAAAGTATGTGTTTTGTTACTTGGCAACATAATTATCATGTTGTGATCATTGAATATTGAAAAAGTGTATTTTCATTCAAATGGGTCTGAATTATAAGACTACATTATCAGGATGTTGCATTATGGGTTAGGAACCTGGGCAGAATCGAGTAGTTGGGGACTTTAGGTGGTGCTATACAAGGCTGCTAGTTCGTACTGGCTGTAATGTACAAGGTGACCCTTTTAATACCCAGTGTTGCACAAGATTCATTACAAAATTGTCTTCAATTCCAAAATGTGTGAAAAGTTACAATTAATACCAATGAACAGTAAAATATTATTGAGATATGAATTTATAATGTAAACACACAAAAGTAGGTAAAGCAAATTTATGTTCTGGCTTGAATCCAAGCCATGATAATCCAGGTCCATTTGGTTTTTATGATTGTTGACACTTCCATTTTGCTATCTTGTTTATCCATTTATTTATTTTTTAGGGGAAGTTGTAATGCAAACTTTGTCATTTTGGCATGTTTACTGTGTCCCATAATATTGAGCATTAAATAAAGAATTGGGGTGACATGGTTAATTATATCGCATTGTGTTCAATTTCTGTGGAAGGTATGAAGTGACTACAAGTATTTGCATACATGTCATTAGGGAACCCATCTCTTACATACATGTACATGTATCTATGCCAAATACACTGCACACATTTTCCGTCCTGGCCGGGCATAATTTTCCAAGGGTTCCAGATGACCTTGGATGTTTTCAGGTCAAGTGCCTTCTCAGTTCTATTGCATTAACACCTGGTACATACATATGTAATAATAGAAAAAAAGGTTGGTTCCTGTATGTACTTGTAATTGTAGGTTACTCATAAAAAAATGTATGTGTACTGGACAATATACCAGGTAAACTCATTACATGTACAGTGTAGCGATTGACTCCACTTTCTTCTTCTTTGCTTTACTTTTTAACAAACATAAAGGCCTACAGTTAAGAGTTTGGTGTATTGTTGTATTGGTGTACATGTATACCTTCATACATGTACATGTATTGTACATGTATATACCTACATGTACATGTAGGCCCTACATATTAATATTTTGTGTGTACATTACATGTAGGCCTAGGTCCTATCAAGGAGATGTTACAGTTTACTATATAATATCTCTTTGGTCCTATACAGTCAGTAGGGCTGCATACAGAATTGTAAAGGATTTCATATTACATTACAAAGAAGTCATTTTTGTATTTTTGAATTGTACTACAGTAGGCCTACAATTTATGTGCTTTATATAAGAAGCCATGCATGCAGATATTTGATCCTAAACGCACAATGATTTTGACAGATTGTCAGGCATCTTGTCTGTGTATCTGGGTATACATGTACATGTGCATGGAGTGCAGCTGGTGTACATGTGTCGCAGTCAGTGTAATAAATACCCTTGGCTTTTTGTTTACATGTACATGACCCCTTATTATGACCTGCTTCATTGTACTTGACACTGTAGGGAAACAAATACTTGTAGGCATACCTTATTTTTAGACTGTCTAATACATGTAGGCCTACAATGTTTGCTGGTACAATGTGTACATGTGTATATATGTAGGTCTACACATAATATCTGTAGCCAAAGATTAACAGAACTGCAGACCTCATATCATTGTGCAATACATTTACATGGGTCGAAGAAAAATAAATGAAAATATTTTCTTCTCTCATAACTGGAAACGTACTGGTACTAATTTTTTTTTAAATTTCAAACATATGTAAATTTCAAACATATTTAAATTCCTACTTCTTACTGCTAACTCCTGTAATTCCCTTTTCTGCAAAGTCCAGCACAGAGAGTTGCATAATCCATTGATTGTGACCATTGGACATGTCTCTTGGCTGTCATGATTTTTCTGAATTAATATTAATAACAAACTTGAAGTTATCTACATGTAATTTAATTGAATAAAATCATTATAGTCTGTAATGCTGAAGTTACTGTATGTCAAATTATCTTATATGGTTTTATTTTGCAGATGTATCATAGTTTCACCAAAGTGGAAGACATTCAAAGGACTAAAATTGACTTGGAAAGATAAGATACGTCTCAACAATGCTATCTGGAGAGAATGGCATAATCAATGTAAGTCACATTCATGTCTCCTTTTCATGTTAATGCTAACATACATTTAATGTGAGTGATAATAATGATGGTAATTTCAATAAGAGTGGTGCTCTAGATTTTTTCCAAGGGGAGGGGTTTGAACTTTGACCTTGAGCCGCTAAGACTGAGCTGTATGCATGTACATGTACATGTAGCGGCTAACCCCCTCCCCCACCCACCCACACACAATTACAGGCCTGATAATGTCTTCTTCTCTTCTTTCTTTCCTTTTAAAATTGAAAAAAAAAAAAAAAAATTTGCAGCCCAAGGGGGGGGGGGGGGGGGGGTTAGATCCACCACTAAATAATATTACAAAATATTTTTTTTTTGTCTCCTCTTTATTTTAACGGCAAGGAGAATGAAAAGGGCAAGGAGAATGAAAAGGGTAATATAACAGTAACAGTATAAAATAAGTTGACAGTCATTCACAAATACACAAGCATGAAAATTGAGTAGCAGAAATAGAGAAATAAAGAGCATTGAAAACCAATATGTGTACTTTTAACAATAATTTGGTCAATGTACATGTACATGTTATTTTTTTGTGCATGATATTCATTCACATGTTATGTACCATACATGCAAAAGACCTACATGTACAATGTAGGGGAGACCTGGGGCAATTGTAACAGTTTTTTCCAAATTTGACCTATCAGCTTTATTGAAGCTAAATACTTGCTTAAAACTAAATAAAATGAAAATATGGACATATCTTAAGCTTGACATATATGACATAGGGGATTTGGGTTAAGTAAAACAAGTCCTTTTGATAGCCATAACCCCATTTCAAAACAGAGGTCAAAGAGTGTTACAAATTGGCCCCGTGACGACAGGGGCAATTGTAACAGACGTGCGGGGCAATTGTAACACATGAATTGTAACATTTTGTTTTTCTTTACTCAAAGCTATGCACATGACAAATTAAACATCATTAACACATAAACTAATTATAATGAACATGACAATGGCTTGACCCATTTATATTCATTTCCACTTGATTATATGCACTGAATGGGCAAAAGTTATCGATACGTTTTTGTTTATTTTATTATATTTTTTCTTAAGGGTTGTTGTGGCTATTACACCTTTAACAGTTAGATTATAGAACCTTCATGCTAATCATATTTGGTTCTTTATCTACTTTGTACCTATCACAATATATCTTTTAACTGACAACCTGTTGTATAACCACTCTTATGTTAGGCTTACGCGCTTTTGACTTACAGCATCTCTTGCAAATAAAGTGATAACAGTTTCTGAGAGAAGTAAAAATTACAGTTTTTTTTTTCTTTGTTTTTTTTTTATTTTTTTGTAAAATCAATCTTCAAAATTTACCGACATTTTTTTCATTCTGGCAAAAATCAATCTATGTCTTTGCCCTTTTAACCAAAACGTATTTGGACATATATTTTCAGGTATCATATTGAAAATAATATTTTTATTTTTTATGGGGAGGCCATGCCACTCCCTCCTCTCTCTCTCCATCTGTCTTTCTATCTTTCTAATCTTTCTTTTTTCTTCATTCACATCCCTCTTTTAAACTTTATCTTTACTTTCCTATCTGCCTCCTCTTCCCCTCCCCTTCTCTCTCTCTCCGCCTCTCACTTTCTCTCTCCTTCCTCTTTCTTTCTGTCGTCTCTTTAATATGTGCGTTTTTTATAAAAAAAAACAATCGATCGGGGGGGGGTCCCTATTTTCTTTCCCATTTTTTTGACCCATATGATAAATCAGGCCTGCTTGTTTTCAATGGCTATCCTGTCCAGTGTTTCTGTTATGTGATTATACATGAACACTCGAGACGCTATAAATATGAAATAAAATCACATATGTTCACAGTTATTTATATCCTCATGTTTGAGCTCATAGATAAGTGTTACCTTTGGTCCTTGTGAAAAGAAAAGATAACTATAATTGATTATACATTCAAGTATATGAAGTTCTGAAGTCTCTCTAAGGAAGTGGATATAAATTATAATAAAAAAAAACTAAGAATAAACAAACTTGAGGCTCTGCAATTACAGTGAAACAAATGATAAACAAACTAAAGGCACTCTATTTGGAAAATATCAATATTTTATTGCTGATTTCTAACAAAAACGTATTAGACAGATATGTTCAAAGTTACTGTGGAATTTTCATGTCTGAGAATTTAGTATGGTTACCTTTGTTTTTGTAAAGCATAAATAATCGAACAATGACATTCAAAGATATAAAGTTCTGATACCTTGAACTTACTCAACGACGGGACTGTTTTTCTTTGGCTTAATTTTTGCCTTTATAACCCAATATGCTATGCCTTATTTAACCATCGATTTGACATTAAAAGAGTAACAATGGTCATCTGTCTCTTTCATAATTTTTTTAGCTGTTTTGCTTATTCTTAAAGTAATATGAAGAAGGTTATGTTATTAAACACAAACAACAGGAGGCGGGAACTTAAGTTAATTAATTATATTTAACCTCATGGTAGTCTCTCACTGTGTATTCCTACTGTGGGGGCTGGACCAGAACGTCAATTCGGCATTGCCCGATGTAGAGGACAATACGAAAATTGTTTTTGTTAATCTGGCGACGGACTGAATTGTATTCAAAAACGTCTCGCCAATTATTCGGCGGTTAGATGACGATCTCCAGGGTTGACTCTTTTCCGCCAGATCGAGATTTATGGAATGGAATGTTCGTGATTTACGTTCACTAGATCTATATAATTTGATGCGCTTCTGTTCGGGGAGTACGAAATTGTCTAATTCTGCTAGTCAGTGGACGCTAAAGTCTCCGCGATCAGAGAGAATAGTAGAGCAGTGAACCCTAATTTTCATGTCGGCTAGGTTATAGATGTTTGATTACCTATGTTTTATTTTTGTTTTTGGTAAAGGCGATTAATAGATTGAAAAATACATTAAAGATATTATGATGGCTTTGGAGCTAGGTGTGCTATTTCAATTTTCGGCGGAGAACGTCTCATGCTGACAGTATATGAGCGGTAATACTTGTCTCCAGACGGATAGATTAGTATTTAGAGACAGTCTCCGAGACGTCTCGGTCTGAAATTTCTGGAACGGGATTTTTTTTTTTTAGTGTTCTGCGGAGACCGTACTTGAGACGTCTCTAATACTAGCTGCTCAGTGATCAGAGGTTTCTATATTTGGTTTAAATTATGTTTACAGGAAAGCAACAAAGTTCGGGACAATGTAATGGTTTTTTTTGGATTAATTGCACCAGGTTTGCCGTACAGTGTACTACAAAAAACGGAAACAACTGACCATAACATTATGTTTGTATTTTTAGTAGCATGCTTCAGGACCCCTCCCTTCGTCCCCACTCCCTCCTATTCCACTATTGCCGGCTCGTCAGGTTTTTTCCCTCCATCTTTCCAGAATAACGCTCCGCGGCCCCCTATTGGTCTGATTTCGGAATTAGTTGTGTGTTGATTGTCAAGCGGAAGATTCTGCTTTAAATAGCCTGTGGAGTTTTGCTTGACGGGAAAGTTACTTTACGCAGATACGGAGGGGCAATTGTAACAGCATTATGGTTACAGATATCCCCTTGGCGAGAGTGTGACGTAGCAATATTTGGAGAGATTTTTTTCTATCTTAGCTTCGGTATTCGTCGTTGAAACTTTAGCAAAATATGGCCTAAGAACATAATTTCTAAATATCCAAAAATGACAGCCGTAGCTCATCCACATATTTGTCCAGAAGAAAAACAATGGTAATGTGAAATATTACTTTTTATGCTCAAAAAACGGTTTTTCCGCTGTAGAAAGTTCCACGAACCGTTAAATCTGCTAACACTCATACAGCATGTGGAGCGATTAAATGCGCATGTTCTCTACAAATTTTAAGTTTATAGCGTGTTTCTGCTAGGAATGGGAGCCTCTGTTACAATTGCCCCGTGTTACATTTGTCCCCGGTCTCCCCTACACGTTCAAGTAAAGTACATACATGTAATGTACAATGAAGTTAGCACCTGTCTAAAACCATTTCCATTGATTCCATCGAGTCTCATGGGAATGACTAATGCTGTAGTTGACATTGGGTCATTCAGAAAAAATGCTGTTAGCCAAATATGGTTGACTGTAATGTGCCTCTATTACTGCAATGTAAACAAATGGAGCCATGAATAGCGTTTATACAGTGTGTATCAATTTATATAGCCCAAGGCACATTTGATGAGATTATTTGATCATTGGATTCATTATTTCCATTTATGATGAGCTAAGTTAGATAGTACATTTTTATTTTGAATCTAGAGCATTTATGTCACATATGAATCTAAAGGGGAAGTCTAGTATGAAATTAATTGTTTTTATTAAATCTAATAAAAGCATGAATTCATCCAAACATACGTACACATGTCTAGTTGTCAGCTTACACATGTGACAAAGTATTAGACAGTTGACTATTATGTTAATAGCAAGCTAAATTTGGATAGTAATTGTCCCCGCCGAACGAGTTCGAGCAGGGGACTATGAAATGGGCTCCGTACGTGTGTATGTGTGTGTGTGTGTCCGTCCGTCCGTGCATCCGTATGTGATCAAAATCTTCAATTTGCTACTCCTTCGCCATTTTTCATCCGATTTCGATTCCGTTTGCTTTTATTGATTAAGCACTAGGTGAGAGGCTACAAAACTTCTTCACAGAATTTGACCTTTGACCTTTGACCCTGATTTTTACCTATATTGTTAATGTGCTACAAAATGCTACTCACCTTCGCCATTTTCATCGATTTGATTCTGTTTGCTTATATGATAGCACTAGGTGAGGGCTACAAAACTTTTCAGCGAATTTTGACTTTTGACCCCTTTGACCTTTGACCTTCATTTTTGACCTATATTGTTAATTGGCTACAAAATGCTACTCCTTCGCCATTTTTTCATCCGATTTCGAATCTGTTTGCTTTATATGATAGCACTAGTGAGGGCTACAAAACTTCTTCACGGAATTTGACTTTGACCCCTTGACCTTTGACCTTGATTTATACTTATATTGTACATTGGCTACAAAATGCTACTCCTTCACCATTTTTCTTACTGATTTCGATTCCGTTTGCTTTATGTGATAGCACTAGGTGATGCTACAAAATTTCTTCACCGAATTTTGACCTTTGACCTTTGACCTTGATTTTTGACCTATATTGTAAATTGGCTACAAATGCTACTCCTTCGCCATTTTTCATCCGATTTCGATTCCGTTTGCTTTATGTGATAGCACTAGTGAGGACTACAAAACTTCTTCACAGAATTTTGACTTTTGACCCCTTTGACCTTTGACCTTGACTTTGACCTATATTGTACATTGGCTACAAATGCTACTTCTTCGCCATTTTTACCCGATTTCGATTCTTTTGCCCTTATGTGATAGCACTGATCGTGATATAATGGGAATTTTACATTATCGGCGGGAACATATATTACGCATCGCGTAATTTACTAATCCACTTGTTGATTTTTTTTTAGGGAGGGGGTGGTAATTGCCCACACTATGGTCACTTCATGCACCGAACATCTACAGGCATACACAAAACTTAGTGATTCATCAATAGGGGGCTGAAATACAGCAAAAATGTGAAAATTATTTGTATCTTCTCTTATAAAACAAATTACATTATTTGCATGAATAGTAGGCTGTTTAGTTGTATGATAATGTAGAAATGCCAAATTCTATAAATTGGAATTAATGTACCCATAGATCTTCAGGAGCCTTCCATGTAGGCCTACATGTACATGTACATGTGTGACAAATCCTTGAACTAATTATGTGGTGTGTTTTGTTATTGGCTTTCTAGTTAAACAGAGGTGTGTTAATAGCCTATTATTTTACAAGCCGATTCTTAGTAGGAATTAGAGTACATGTAGGCTGAAATCAACCCGAAACCATGAGCTATTTATTTAATATTCCCAGGTCACTTTCAATAGGTTTGGTGGATACTACATTAAAAATAAGCCCACTTATTTTCATATAGACCTACTGGTATATTTGTTTTTATACATGTCGGCCAAATGTACATACATGTACCAAAGCCCTACTTACACATGTAGCTTGTTTTCATCACTGTTTTTAAACATTAATAGTTGGATATTTCATAATACAAATATTGAAATTATTGTTGATATTTTGCCAAGTTGGTAATTCCCTCTGAAATTATTGGCAACAAATAGTAGTGATACTTTTTTGAAATGTATGTTACAATGTGCCACAAAATTTATTTGCAAGCACATGTCCATCGCATATATTAATTCAGCTATCTGAATCTGCAATAGGCCTAATGTAGACATCATTGGCATACAATGAGATCCTTGAGGGCAGACTTGATATAATTTGTTAATGTCAAATTGGAGTCTGTGTTGCAGACTACATCCCTGAGTGAAGTGCTGAAATGTAGCTCTGAACAGGGAGAAAACCAACCATTATATCAAATCTGAAATGATTTTCAATCTTTTGCATTGTGATTCACTGATTCATCAGTCTATAATGGCAGCTGTTATTGCAGCAGAGATAGAGAGAGAGAGAGAGAAAAACTCTATTCAAGCAGGTCATGTCAATAGATTGTGAACGTATTTATGATGAAACGGTTGAATGCCAAAGATCATGGAATATGATGGAGAAGTACCGATCCAATCAGATTTGCTGTCATTTAGTGTATTATGGAAGAAGGTACATTTGCAGCATAATTGGTCCTTTGTTGCTATGCAGAATGTACATGTTCAAGATTTCTAGGTCAGGCCTGCACACACATATAGATTGTCTGTTATTTTGAGTCCTCAGATGGAACTTTAATGTAGTCTGAAATATTGTGAATTGTTTTCAAAGAGCAAGTCCACGCATCAAAGCTACCCTGAAAAAAGGGAAAAAAGAATATCTTCATCTGTTCATAGCAAAAGGTAGTGCAGCTCCCAAGGATTTCATAATGCAATATCTTCTGACGATCGAATGTCTGACAAAACCTTTACTGATATGTTTACTCTCAATTTTCTGCATAAATGTAATGAAACCAACTTCACTTTTAAGATATAAACAAGTGCAATGTTTGAATAGGTAATAATAAACCAGCTTGTTCGAAAACATGATCCATTAAAAATCCCTGTTCTTTTAAACAACACATAAACCCAAAATTTGTTTTGGAATGTATGAATGTGAGGCACATGGCACATGCCGTGCCCATCTAGGGAAGTTGAAAGAAGCGTTTTTATGTTGTGTGCACGTCAGTACATGTACGCTACATTGTACATGATACCCATGTTTACGCGGCCAATACAGTGTTGATGAACTACAAGTGATTTCCCAGGCACTTGTGCTGGTTAGCCTCCACATGTATTAGGCCATATGGCCATTTTGTGTAGTGTACACTGACCCTGAGTATTCATGTGTGTGTTTGTGTGTCCATCCAGTTTACATGCTGCTAGCTGGCCTTGTACATGTAGGTGTGTTGGGGGTGTGTCCATAGACAACATCATTGGTACAAACTTGCATTGAGCAATAGGAGAGAGTGTACTAAGCGAATGTATTGAAGTACATATTGAACAGAACGAAGAGACTGAATAGGCCTATTGATTTGACAGACGCTTTATTTGTCAACTAAAGCTTCTTTCCATGAAGTTGATTGTTGTTGCATGGCTGTTTTCGTCTTACAGTTACAATGTAGTTAGTCAATAGTCTGTCTTCAATTTCTTTTGTACATGCATATACAATGTACATGTAGTCAAAAGACCAGAATTATTTTATTTGAAAAATGGCTTAACAGAGCATTTGGCAACATTTCAACTCCTTTCTGTTTGAAATCCAATTCGCATTAGGCCTATAATTTCAAACTAACATTTTCCTTTCAATGAGAAAAAACAAGTAAACATGTTTTATTTACATTCCCTTGCATAATATAATGAAATCTATTTTGTTCGGTTAAAACATCTTAAAAACATCTCAAGGAAATCAATGTAAACAAAAAGTTTGACTGTATTTTCATTGAATTTAAAAGCACCCTGATTTCCAAAAAATCATGAACATCCATGGCTTAAAGGCCCGGTCTCACCGCCCGAACTTTGTTGGAGCGTTCCTGGAACGGTAGGGAGAGGGGGCCGAATTTTGACAACGCTCGTCACCGCGCACAAAATGGAAAAAAAAAATCGAAAACATGGGCGTTGCCTTAACGGTGCACCGCTAAAGCCGGCGTTGCTTTAGCGTTGGTTTAACGGTAGCGAGCGTTGGTTTAGCGGTGACGCGAGCGTTGATAGAGAGGCGTTCTACGCATGCGGGCGTTGGCTCGGCGGGGATTAAAAGTTGGTTTAGCGGCATACGGAGCTGAACGGATCGCTTTGATAGAAATTCTGATAGATCTTTTTATAGAAATTCTGTTCCCGCTCCGACACCTCCATAACAACGCCAACCCAAAGTTCATCACCGCAATCGATCGCTGCTTCAACGCCCGACACCGTTCCAGCAATCCCGTGTCCGCTCGTAAAACGCTTACAACCGCTCCACCAAAGTTTGTGCAACGTTTAATCACCGCCCGGGCAAAGCTGGCGAAGCAGCGGTGGTCAAGCGTTCAAGATTTCTGCGTTGGCCCAGTGGACCCAAGCGTCCACGAACTTGTGTCTAGCGGTGCCAAACTTTGACTAGGCGTTGTTGGAGCGGTGATGAACTTTGCCCGGGCGGAAAATTACCCGCTCCTCACCGCTCGCAATATTTTGTGCAGCTCAAAACTTTCAGAGCGGTAGGATGGACCATCAGCGGTGGCCGAGCGTATACGGCGTTGCCTTAGCGGGGGCCAACTTCTGTTAAACGGTGGTGAACGGTATCGAGCGGTGATGAATTTTTTTCACCGCTCCAGGAACGCTCCAGCAACGCTCCAGCAAAGTTCTGGCAGTGAGACCGGGCCTTTAGCTTAGTGATAAACTACATGTAGGCCCTACATGTAGCAAAAAACAAAAGCAGATATCTTTCTTTGGTGCTATGATCATAATTGACTGCGTAGAAATTTACCTTGATTTAAAAAAAAAAAAAAATGCTCCAAATTTTATTGTCCGAATCGGATATTCTTTTTGCCCTTGTCCCGTGGGCTTGGCAGCCGCTGAGCAGCGCCTAGACCTAGACTTAACAATTCAAACCATTGCAGAATAAGAAAAGTTGCAATTTGTTGTCAAACGTTCATCTTAATTGGCTATTATTTTGTTTAGTTTTTCGTCGGCCAATTGTTTGCAGACAATAGTGGCTCTATTATGCTTGGGCATGGGCCTGTGCAATCCTTTGTCAATCCACTTTTATTGTCCCTTTCCATACAGCAGCATGTAGACCTACATGTACCTTTAGGAAAATAAATGAGTATTATTTTAGCAGTATAAATCACTAGAATGTACCTTGTAAAAGATCTTGCCGTTGATAGTCTTCAACAGTGTTAAAGCTACGCTGGACGGCGGTGGTTGGGCCCGACCACCACGGGTACTTTCCGACCACCACTCGTGTTGAAAAACACTGCTTCCGACCACCACTCATGTTGAAAAACACTGCTTCCAACCACCACTAAATTCACATTAAAACTGTATCTACGAGAATTATGCTTTCAATTCGACATTAAATGTTTAATTTTCAAGTATGTTTTCGTCTTTTGCTACGGGAAAAGCACCAACAGGAAACATAATGGATGGGGCAGCATGGCTAGGTAGATATCGCGATCACAATCATTAGGCTGGTCAACCACTGTTTTTATTAGTGTTTGTTTTATGTGCGGTAAATTAATATTTTTGTATTTTTAAGAAAGAAAAAAAATCAGAAAATAACATTTTTATTTAAATCAATATTTACATTGTAAAATTTGTCCATATTTTGAAGATTAAATACTCTTTTTTTTTTCTTAAGTTGCCTAATTTGTTTTGATTGGTATGCACATGTGCACAAAAGTGATAGGCCTAACAAGATCTGTGAAGTATGATTATGGATTAACTCTGCATCTGTATACTGAGTGTTTGTCAAATTTTTATCGAAATTCCTATGGTATCCTCAAAAAATAAGTAAGTTAACAACAAAGCTTTAATACATTAAAGTAAATTTACAGCTAATTCAGTAATTGGTATTGAGATCTACTAGATCTAGATCTAGGGGGCTATTTTTTTAATTTTTTTTTTTTTTTTTTTTTTTTTTTTTTTTTTGGGGGGGGGGCCATCATTTGGATGATAACCGTGAGCTCCATTTGTAAGAACAACTTCTTTTTGGTGAAATTTGAACCGGCACTAAAAATATCCTAGCTATAACACTGGTCTTCAAGGACCCCTGTTGACCGTTGATTGTGATCCCAATGGGGGAGCTTTGATTTTTAGTCACAGGAAAGTAATCAGGAAGCACCTTGTTATCGCTGGCAGAATAACATGATCTTCGTCATAACTGAGATACACATCATAGTAACGGCACCTCAAAGTCACTTTCAACCTGGTCAGGCCAGGACAGGGGAAGACAAAGTACAAGGCCCTAATTACCCTTTTCTTATGACAGTTTTTTAAACCCCAGAGTATCCTTAACACCCTACTTTCCTTAACCCCATACTCTTTATTTTCCTTTTTGCAAAAGCCAAATTATCTGCCTAGCCCTGGCTATAAAGGAAGTAGGCCTACATTGTTCGCACACAAAATATTGTTAACCCCTGCTAGTCCAATACACTGGTTTTCTGTTTACATACATGTATATATTTATCTGATTATATCCGATTTTGTTATTCTAAATAACAGTAAGAGGTTTTAAATGCGATTGTAAAAAAGAAAAGAAAAAAAAAAGACTAGATATTGAGAAACTGCTTTGCCATTTTTCTTAAAATGTCTGAAAAAAACCTGTTAAAACACAAAAAAAACATTGTTGCAGTTAGGATGATTAAACTTAAACTTGACATGGTTTCTCAAAAAGAATTAAAAGAATACTGCAATATTCTGTAATTTGTCCAAAAAATAATTCACATTCAAAGAATTTTCCCCCCAATGCCACTGCCATTTTAAACACAGTAGTGCAAGCCAAGGAAAAGTGCAGGAAAATCCCCAGTGCAGGCCCTGGAAAAAGAAAAACGATAAAATGATATAACTGGTCATGATTTAGGCCTACCTCATGTAAAACTAAATTTGCTTTGGTCAATGACATCAACAATCTGTCTATGACCCGACCTTATTCAAACAATTTACCAATACATCTATCAAAACAGATGTCCTACATGATCCGTGCTAAATACAGGTTGTGAAGTATGGGGTAAAAGAGATACAACAAAAAATTGCAGTTACATTGTAAATAATTATACAGTAATGTGTCATTTTATGCCAATATTTATTATTATTATCCATACAGAGGGTTTTTAGAGGCCAAATACAAGTGTTATTTTGTTGATGCACTTCATAAACTTGACCTACTTTACAAATTCGTTGAACTCGCCCAATATTGTGGCCTCGCTGCCCAATATCGAAATATTGGGCAGCAAGAGGGGGAATCCCCAAAATGCAGCGACACGTTACAATTCATTTATCTTAATTCCTTTGTTACGTCACAATCACTTCAGCCCATTTGAGCTAGGCCTACGCGTCAAATGAATTGCGCGCACTTTATTTGTACGCGTTTTAGCATTTTTTTTTTTTTTTTTTTTTGGGGGGGGGGGTGCAATTAATTTTTTTCTGTGGGGCATTTTTTTTTTTTGGAAGAGGGGGGGGGTCTTTTTTGGGGGGCCACTTCTTTTTTCAAAAAGTAGAATTGTATTCCAGAACAAAAATTGTGGGGTGGGGTTGAGAATCATAAAAGAATTTTTAAAATGTGATTAAAACCATGGTGGGGGGGGGCCCTATTTGTAAAATCCTCTGTATAGATAATAATAAAAATATTAGATGTCCTATTTTCGGTCAATACAAGGATATATTGAACTCGCTTTTCAAAATATGACTCGTCTTCGACTCGTCCAATATTTGTGCAAAGCTCGTCCAATATTCCTTGTATCAACCTCAAGGCCATCCAATATTCTATAAATGTCATGCCTCATTTTAAACTGGCAAGACAGCCTTGAACTTGACAAGTTTTAACCAAATACTTGACCTCTGTTATCAAGGTGTAAACTTGTGCAAATGTTTGAGAACACGGGTACTTTAAACCTTTGTGACTTTGTGGTGTGTACAGTTATAAAATAGAAAATGAGAGCAAGTTGTACATGTACTGTGGGGTGTAACACAAAGACTTACGATTGATTAAAAGTTACGATTGATTTTTTTCTCGGTAGCCTCATTTAAAAACCAGGGACAGTCATGGATTAAAATTTGGATATGATTAAGAGTAGGGTTAGGGCTAGGGTTAGGATTAAGATCATGAACTTTGGAGCATACTGTCCATTATGAGGCTGCCGAGAAAAAATCAATCGTAACTTTTAATCAATTGTAAGTCTTTGTGTTACACCCCACAGTGTGTAAGGCAATATATACACTGTAGTACAGAGTAGTACAGAGTGATTATTCAGGTCCAGTCGGTTTAGGAAAAGGGGAACAAAAGAACATGAGAACGGTTGTTTGGCAATCCACCCTTTTCTGTAGAAAATCCAGAAAGAATTCTTAAAAAGAAAAAGTACAAATTAAGAGTTAAGGGCTTGTACACTCCAAAATGAAAAGAGAGTTTATATTGCATGTAGGATGCTCTTACTAAATGAAATAATGGTTTCATTAAGCATTTTACTGACATATTTCTTTTATTTGTCTTCACACAATTACACTTTCAAGTTGGTTTTCCATTTAAATCAATCAACCCTGTATCTCTCATTGACCCCCTAACTTGACCTACAGTCTGTGTCAAATAAAATGGTACAACTGGAAAACATTTTTTTATAGCATGAAGATAAATGACAACCTGGTATTGTTTAGTACTTTCATAAAGCAGGGTAATTAGACTTTCATCTGCAATTTTTTTCATCACATTTGGAGCAGTATTTTTTGAGATATGACTAATTTTCTACAATCAAGAAAAATCGATTTTTCGCACGCCGTCCCATGCCTTTGTGTATGATTTCGCATAATGACCGTGAATTCAGCACTCCAGAACAATAGAAGTGCGTAATTTCGATTTGTTCCTTGTCGCACAAAACTTAGCATAACTTTTGTTCTACGAAAGCAAATTATACAGGACAAAGCTCATCAACAAGAAAAATCTTTTGGCTTTAATTTGGCAGCACAAACACACATAATATGAAAAGATTTCACACCTAAATTATTTTTTCCCCGACTGTACCATTTTTTTTGGACACAGACTGTACTTATGGTTGTTGTTGTTTGTTTTGATTGCAGTTATCCTGGGAAGGAAGGCTCTCATCTGCCAGTTTTCAGCTCCACTTATTGACAACCTCAACACTCCTCACGTAAGCACAGGCTCATGCATTTGAGGCCAGATGGTAACATACCCCCACAAAATTTAATGAAAATGTACACTGCCAAACATTGTAAAATGGACTACCTGGTATATCTTACAAAATTGTATAAAATGTTTGTGATATCATGACATATTTGGTATCAAACAAATGACTTTATCCTGTCTTTCATCACACTGGCATGCAAAAATTGATGTTCTCTGCAATTATTCCTCAAAATTGTCTTATTTTTCCATATCTTTTAATTGAGATATTTTTTGATAAGGCTGAACGCGGGAAGTTGTCAAAAATAGCAAAATTCACTGACAAGAAAAAAAAAAAAAAAAAAAATAACCCAAATATTAATAATTTCATTTGTGATCTGTCCCTGATTCATTATCATGTGTCTGCTCTTTCCCTTTCCTCCATTAGGCTGTGATCTTGGAAGGCAAGTACTGGAAGCGGACTCTTTGCGCTGTCGTCAAGGAGTACCAAAAATGGCGGGTCTTCTACAAGAAGAAACTCAGCCATTCAGGTGCCTTGGGAGAGAATCTAGAGGACTTGCTCAGACGAGAGGTAAAAAGACTCTTAAAGGGATTTGGTAGCTTTCAAAAACAAGAGCAATCAGATCAAGATTAATAAAATTATATTGTTCCAACAGTAAAAACAAACTACAGAAAGTTTCAGATCAAATGGAAGTCATTTACTACCTTAAAACAGTGCAACAAACAATGCCAAGCATACAGCCGAACACCAGTACCCTCTGCTGATAGCTCACCAGGCCGCTGGAGACGGGTACTATACAACAGGAAATAGGTGTATTTTGTGCTATGTGCAAAAGCACATGGTTTTATAAACCATCCGGTGTTGGTTTATAAAATTTGAGTATGAAATCATTGATATCTCGAAGGTAAAGCAAGCAATTAGCATGCAATTTTGAAGAGATACCAGACTGACCTAAGTGTTTATAATTATGTTGGCAAAATACGCTAAAGCAAATAAAATGGATTTGAATATCATTCAATGTTACTGCATCCCTTTAAGGACCCCCAAGTATGGGGCTGGCATGTAATATAGACCCCAAAGACCCATTTAGAATGGGGCTGTGATATAATAAAGACCCCTAAGGACACCCTTAGTTTAGTATCAGCATTAGCAGATTGGTAGTTGTGTAGAGGATTCATGATATAAACACAACACAAAAAGAAAGTTCCCCCTATTTCAGATATCAATAATTTTTGAACCAGGAGGAATTTTAAAAATCTAATTATATGTCCATGTAGGGAATTTATTTAGCAACAATGGGAGCGAATTTTATGAAAAATCATCAAGTCATGCTTCAGTGAGCAATAGTTGAATGCAAAAATGTTATTTTTTTGAAGTTCGCAAGCCTAAAATGGCAACTTTCAGTTACGGGGTTCGACCCCAATTAGCTCCGCGAAACCTATCGCTCGGTCTGCCTAATTTGCATAAAGAAAACAAGTTTTGCACGGAAAAACCGCTATAAAGGCGTCTAGGGCGAACTGCGATATCTCGCCTTTAAAACCACTGAATGAAACAAATCCAACGACTATTTAACAAGAAAGAGTCATTTTAACCTCTCATGATGTTAATTATGGTTGAAATCAGTAATAAATTGTGAAAAATAGGTTTTTTCGGGAGCACCCCGAAAAAAACCCAGAAATCGGTAAAAAAGTTGATTATTTTTCACCTTTCTTGAAATTGCCCAAGAACGAAACTTTGATATGATACAAAGCATTTCATATCGAAATACTGTACGAAATATCTTTGCATAATACGTTGTCCCACGGTTATGTCGGGAAAAATCAAAGTCATTAAAAAAAAAAACCTCCATCAAGTTACATTGTGGTCCCACACACTGTGGTTCGTGATGTAGGCATATTTTGACCGCTATAGCCCCACGAAAAAATATTCCGCTCTTCTCCCAGCCGTCAATGGCAAGAAAACGCTGAAATCGAGCAAAGAAAATGACAAATGTCAAATATAGAACTAATTCATGGAAAAATAATTGAGGATTATAACAAAATATAGTGGTTTACTGTCCTTAAAACGTGCAGTAGGGTCATCGCAGCGGGTTTCTCATGGATATTGGTGTGTGTTTTTCCAAACCCGGAAGTGAGGTGCGGAAATGCGCATGCGCAAATGAGCGGTTTGTCGTTGATAGATGCAGTTTCCAGGGTTTTTTCAGCGAAATACTTGTACTCAACATTTGAAGGAAGATTTAGACAAAACTACTGATTGCCCAAACACCAAAATGCGCAGGAAGTGAGACTGGTGTGTACTGTACAGTATCATGTCTTTTGTTTTTGTTTTCATTTCGTCCCAGACTTGTGTCGGGAAAAAATGAAACCTCTCTCGAAAAACAGAAATATAGTTGTATCTCCAAAAATACACAACCATTTTCAATGATATTTGATATGGTGCTTAATATCATCATTCTTTAAGTTCTCTGAAAGTATCATGAACTTTGGTGATCAAGAAAGAGAGATATAAGCAGTTGAATTTTGGACGATTTTTGCTCTACGCTTAGCGCACGGCTTCCGTAGCCGTTACGAATTCAAAAGCTTTTAAGACTTTACAAGCATATAATTGGGGTCTGCCACCGGCACTGCTTTGATTCAATAATAACGGACCCATTTTCATATTTTAAACATTTTACACGTCAGAATGTATGCAAAACGTGCTTCCCAAAATATACGGAATTGAAATTTGCGTCAAATTTTACGGTTGAGTGAGCATGCAGCAAAAATTGCCCAAACTGCCATTTTTACTTCTTTGCCATGGTATAATCGAACAAATATGAGGAAATTCCTGTTTTGGAAGTGTATGCAACCAATATCCATTCATTCACGGTTGAATGAACCCATTAAACAACCAAAAAATAGGCCATTTTAGAATTACGAAAAATGCATTGCAGTAATTTTATGCACTAGAAAGCATCTCAATAACATTTTTTTTGTTGTATTTATATTCTTTGGGCACGTGTCAATGATCCTATTGCATTTATTTACAAATTCATGCTTCAGTGAGCATGTGAGACTGGAAAAGCCCTTTTCTCACGTATGGACTAAAATTCAAATTCTTACTTTGATTGAATATAACAAATCTTTTTGGGGAGTACTTTTTATTTTATTTTCACAAAAATCCCTGTGTTTCACGTCTCAGTGGGCACAAGATACAAGAAAATCATGGAAATGAGAAGAAAGTTTGGGGCTTCGTCATGGTTCAGTGACTTTTCGAATACGTAATTTGAATCAAGATCATGTTAGTTTGAGATCAGTTGAAGCTGTGTGCCAAGTTTCGTGACATAACTCACAGTAGAATTAACAATAATCATCAATGAAATTGGCTGAATTTTACATTTGTCAGGTATTGATTTCCACCTCCATTGACTTTATGTAAAGAGGTTTAACAAAAGTTTAACAAAAGTGAAATTTTGCATATGTTGATTGTCAGTTTTTGTCCATTTGACAGTGAATTATTCAATGAAACTTTGCACATATCTTCAACTAGTCTCTAAGTAACATGATCTTTATTCAAATGACATATTCGAAAAGTCACTGAACCATGACGAAGCCCCAAACTTTCTTCTCATTTTCATGATTTTCTTGTATCTTGTGCCCACTGAGGCGTGAAACATCAGGATTTTTATGAAAATAAAATCAAAGGTACTCCCTGAAAAGAATTGTTATATTCAGTCAAAGTAAGAATTTGAATTTTAGTCCGTACGTGAGAAAAGGGCTTTTCCAGTCTCACGTGCTCACTGAAGCATGAATTTGTAAATAAATGCCATAGGATCATTGACACTTGCACCTGCTTAGGATTCTGTAAGGGTTTAAACTCCCTGCATCTGATCTGATAACTGTTTTAATATTGATCTTATGTACGCCCCGTTGTAGAATACTGTGCCCCAGTTTGGCATCCCGGGCTGACAGCAAACCAAAATACACAAATTGAGAGAATCCAAAAAAGAATGTGCCACCTTGTGCTTGGTCAGCAATACAATAGTTGCCAGCAAGCACTGGAACTGTTAGGAATATCAAGTCGTCAGGCTAGACTGCAAAAGTTGACACTTGACCTAGCTAAAGGATTGATGAGACCGTTATCGAACTTTGGTCACTGGCTTCCCCCTATGCGCTCGGCTGCCATTGGCCGTACGCTCCGAAATGCCCAATCTTACACTGAAATCTTCTGCAAAACAGAGCGCTGCAAAAACAGCGACCTTCCTCATTTAATAAGGCTATTGAACGAAACTTTGAAACCAAAAACTTGATATTTCAGATGTACGGCAGTACTCGCAATGCAAACATTATTATTGTGCAATAATGATTATTGTGCAATTACGATTATTAGCGGCACCCATACATTACATTTGACAAATTTGGTTAAAAATATGCAACAGTCGTTAATTATTGCTAATTTCCTTTTTTTTTTCTTTTTTTCTAAAGTTATTGGTAAATCTATACTAATGCTTTACATACTGGGTCAAGGAATGTGCAATATCAAATTAATATTTAACGACTGTTGTATATTTTTAGCCAAATTTGTCAAATGTAATGTATGGGTGCGGCTAATGACCTTTTAAGAATTGTTTTAATATCATGTCAGTGAATAGATATATGGATATCGTTTTGTGTTTAATGGGTAAAATATTTAATATCCAACCGTAGTCCATCAGATATAAGAACAAATATGCACAACAAAATTAATAGTAAAAAACAAGGATATAAACATTTAAATAACAAGATATTAATCAGTACTTATTCGGATTTCCTAGTCACAAATGGGTACAGTTAATAGCTGTGTAGAAAATATGTATCAACACAGTTAGAAGCAGGTGAGTATATAATCTTTTAATACTTATGTACATTTTAGTTCCAGTGTTTAATGATTAAAGAATAGAATTAAAATCTCAAACGCATACTTTTCGTAATTGTTTACATGTATATCAAAATTAATAGTTGAAAACTGACTTAGATATAAACATTATTATCAATGTGTAAAAAAGGGAATATATATACTTATAATTCTGCTATGAATCATTATTGCACAATAATAATGTTTGCATTGCGAGTACTGCCGTACATTGGAAATATCAAGTTTTTGGTTTCAAAGTTTCGTTCAATAGCCTTATTAAATAAGGAAGGGCGCTGTTTTTGTAGCGCTCTGTTTTGCAGAAGATTTCAGTGTAAGATTGGGCATTTCGGAGCGTACGGCCAATGGCAGCCGAGCGCATAGGGGGAAGCCAGTGACCAAAGTTCGATAACGGTCTCATCAATCCTTTAGCTAGGTCAAGTGTCAACTTTTGCCGTCTAGCCTGAAGACTTGATATTCCTAACAGTTCCAGTGCTTGCTGGTAACTATTGTATTGCTGACCAAGCACAAGGCGGCACACTCTTTTTTGGATTCTCTCAATTTGTGTATTTTGGTTTGCTGTCAGCCCGGAATGCCAAACTGGGGCACAGTATTCTACAACGGGGCGTACATAAGAACAATAAACAGTTATCAGATAAGTTGCAGGGAGTTTAAACCCTTTCAGAATCCTAAGCATGTGCATTCTTCTGTTTGCTCGCTTGGCCATTTCATTTACTTGACTTGACCACTTTAGGTCATTTTGAACAAGAACCCCTAGTAGTTTCACAACTGTTACTTCATTCGGTTCATATTACCCGATGCGTATCTTAGGAGTGATAACCTCAGAACGCATGAAGTTCATGTTCATTACTACACATTTTTTGGGGTTTAGTTTCATAATATTTTGGTTTGTCCATTGTTCAAGTTTATTTACAATGTTCTGGATCGTGGAGGGTTTGTTCACTTTCCTACACTCTAACAATGAAAGATCATCAACGTACTCTAATTAGGGTGTTCACAGTCCTGACATGCATCATGTCTATTGCATAAAATTACTACAATGACTCTTCGTAATTCTAAAATGGCCAATTTTTTGGTTGTTTGATGGGTTCATTCAACCGTGAATGAATGGATATTGGTTGCATAACACTTCCACAACAGGAATTCCATCATCTTTGATCAAATATATCATGGCAAAGAAGTAAAAATGGCAGTTTGGGCAATTTTTGCTGCATGCTCACTCAACCCTAAAATTTGACACAAATTTCATTTCTGTATATTGGGAAGCATGTTTTGCATACATTCTGACGTGTAAAATGTTTAAAATCTGAAAGTGGGTCCGTTGTCATTGAATCAAAGTTGCCATTTTAGGCTTGCGAACTTCAACAAATGACATTTTTGCATTCAACCACTGCTCACTGAAGCATGACTCGATGATTTTTCCAAAAATTCGTTCCCATTGTAGTTAATTAAACTCCCTACATGGACATATAATTAGATTTTTAAAATTTCTCCTGGTTAAAAAATCATTGATATCTGAAATAGGGGGAACTTTCTATTTGTGTTGTGTTTATTTTAAGTTAATGAAATTAATATACTTGGAATTGTTGTGTAGAAGTTGATTGTGACATAACAATTTAGCTCTGGCTCTAGTTTGGATCCGAGCCACTGGCCCATTGTTCTTTTGCATTAGTTTTCCATACGCCTTTTCCAACATTGTTTTTGTTTTACTTAAAGAAATTTTAATTACAATGCTATTTTATTTATCTCCTCTCTCTCCTCTCTCATTCCTTTTCTACCCCTTTTTCCACTTTCTTTCTCTTCTGTGTCTCCCTCTTTATATTCCCATTTCTTTTTCTTCTCTGCCCCCCCTCTCTCTCTCTCTTCCTCTTTTCTACTATTACTCTTTATTTCTTCTTCTTCCTTCCCTTCTTTTTTTTTTTGTTGCTCTTTTTGATGCCTCTCTCTCCCTCCCACTTTTACTCATTTCTTTCTTTTTTCTCCTCTCCTCTCTCTCTATCTCTTTCCTGCACTCTTGTCTTGATGTAAGCAGGAGGAGAGGTTCCAGAGCCTAAGCAGGACGTTCCTGGATACAAGCTCAGACGAGGGTACACCTATGATCATGGATGAAGAGACACTACTCTCAGAATTCTCAGATACTCTCTTCTCCAGTCTCAATCCAAACTTCCCCTTCCCTAACCCCAGAGAAATGGGTGAGCCAAAGTTCAAACTTCTCTTTTTACATGTATTAGAAGCATAAGACCCCAAAGTATTGTTGTTTGCGCCTGTAATCCAGCTAGCAAGTGGAAGTTATAAACTGACCCGTATTGGATCATGATTTGAGTCTTAATCATGTTTTATTGGATGTTAAGTTTAAAGGTCGGTCCCAAACGTAAATAATCATATCTGATTGATACATGTCTGCAAAACTGAACCCCCATGTCTTTTCTGAATTTTACCCTATTTATTTTACTAAGGGTGTGTTCAATGTCCAGTTTAAAATTTATACGCCAACATGAATCATGATACAAAACGCAATTACAAAACACAAACACAAACGCGATCAGCGGTCAAAAAGTTCAGTGTCAAAAAGTTAAAGCTGATTAAATTTCCATCGTCTTTAAATTCCCCGCTCTCCAAAAAATACATCTTTTCCTTTTTTCACTTGCACCGGAAGCTTCCATTGCGAGAGCACATTTAAACACGTTTGAAAACTCAATCCTGTTCAGTGTCGCATTTCGTTGCAATCGCAATTCTCAGGGTTGTAAAATTGAAGCTGATTGAGTTTCAAAATGCATCTTTTTCGGCGTTTAAATTTTCCTCCGAATCGAGATTGGAAACACGTTTACTTTTACAACCGGGGATGGGGGACAATGAACACACACTTTGTTTCTCTTTGTATCAGCGTTTTGTAATTGCGTTTTGTATCATGATTCATGTTGGCGTATAAATTTGAAACACACTCTAAGTTTGAAGTTACCTGCAATTAAACATAGACGTGGACTCAACATTCTTACCCAAATATAACCATAAATGTAAAATAAATGTCAATAATAACTGATAACATAAAATAACAGCTTCTAGAGTATTCTTCAACCAGATGATGAAGGTCTCGCTTATTAATATACTGTTATGATTTCATCTCACTTTCGTTTATCGTTTTCTTCTTTGCACTACCATAGCTCATGCTGGTATGAATGCTGATATCATTCAGCCTGGCTTGGTTCAGCTTCAGCCATCGCTGGATGATATGATGGATACCTTTGAACCTTTACCAGGTAAAGCATGGTTTTATTCATTATTCATTATGATTCCATTGCTGAAGGTGGTGCTGGATGCATCATGCCTTGGGGTTGTCTTCCTGTTCGTTTGTCCGTCTTTCTGTTTTCCCGCTTTTGCAATCACTGAAGAACCTCTTTAATCAATTCGTGACAATATTCCACATTATATAGTTGTACTCAATAACTTGTGACTGAGCTTTAAAAAAATATACCAGATCTATCAGCAGAAAGAGCAAATAATTCTGCACACAATGGCCCGTATTCTCAAAAGCCGCCCAACTTGAAGCCTAGCTTAAATCTGCTTTTTAACTATGGCTAGCTAAAAGGGACTCGATCTCGAAAAGTAGATGTTCAATTCATCATAATTTTTGGTAGTGAAACTATTAAAAATTGCTGGGGAATGATAAGTACAAAAGTTTCCCTTGCAATTAAAACACTATTCCCGAATTCAGTGAAGGTGATAGGAACGTGCAACAGACGGATTGATTCCATTTTTAGCCGGCCATAGTTAAACCACAGATTTAAGCTAGGCTTAAAGTTAGGCGTCTTTTGAGAATACGGGCCAATGAGATCATTTTGTTTTGTAGTGTTACCGTGTACACATAAGGCAATTAAGCATCAAAATTATGAAAAAGGCAGTGATCTCACAGAGTAAATATGTGTGTTTTCTAGCCAAATTGACAATCATAAATTATAACAAATAACCTGTTGTTTATCATATTAAACATGAAATTAAAAATGCCTTCAATGCGGCTATTTGCTAGCCTCCACAAAGTTACAAAATCCCTTAAGAGGTGAGCGATATCACCTATAATTCTCCTCCCCCACCTTACATTTCGGGTATAGTTAAAAATATTAATTTCAGTTCGTTTGTGCCCTCTCTTTGTTTTTCAGAGATGATGAAATCTGTGCCTGCAGCCTCTACTCCACCAAACACCTATATCTTCACTGGACACCAGACCCAAACACAGCTTCTCCAACAGGTCAGTACTAAGAATCATAATAACTAACTTCTCAAAGCACTTTACCAGGTCATACATAAGATTGTGTTTGCCCAAACATTTTAAAGACACTATTTCCCCCAGACAATTTGGCTGACCATATTCTTTGTCAGAGCTAGTTCTGGATCCGTGCCTGAAAGTAGAAGCTAGTATTTTTGCTTACATGATATTTATACGATTTTTGACTTGTTGGGGGAAATCCCTGTGTTCTTTTCATTACTATAAGTAGCCTTATATTAAATTGGACATTTGCAAAAATGAAACCCCTCAAAATATATGGCGCATATACTGCATATTGCAGTTAATGGATTCATTTACAATTACAGTGTATTCACAGTAAGTGCACACAATTAAATAAAGGAGGACTCCACTTCAGTGACCATTTTCAGGCATAGATGTGCTCTTTAGCTTTTTTGGTATTACAGTTATTATTACTATTTAAATAACTTTTTGTTTCCTGGTGTATTTGTTGTATTTGTGAACCCAGTGGTTATAAGCCATTCAAATATTCAAACTTTCTTAACAGGCCTCGTTGAAATTAGCTTAGTATCTAAAATGAAGCTTCTTAACTGAAGTATTAAGATTGTGACAATGTGAGCATGGGACGGGGATGTAAAAGCATATGTTTAATATATGTCCTGGTTTTATTTCAGAATTCACTGAATGGTGACACAAACATGATGTCAGCTTTTCAGACGGCACCTGCCATGACGGAGGGAGAGTCTGTTGGTATGGTACCCATGGACGATCTGCAACTTGTGGCAGGAACCAGCCAGATGAACCCACAGCCCCAACAACATATCCAACCACAGCAACAGACACTGCCAACGCTTCAGCAGACCTTGGACAACCAGAACACCATGTCTTCCTTCAACTTGGCTGTCATGCAGCAACAGGAGAATCAAGAGAGGGTCATGAATGTGCCGCCCCAGGTCCAAGTAGGCGACTTGATCCTCAGCAACAGCAATCTGATCTTGAACTCTCTCTCTGGGAACACCAACCAGGTTGGATTGGCATCCTTGGGCCAGCAGAATACGTTTGGCGCGCAGCAGCTTCCTCAGAACGCTACTTTGGAGCAGCAGCTTCGCAACTTGGGGAGTGGGTTGCAGGTCTCCAATTTACAGAATAGTGTCCTGCAACAGCTTTTGCAGCAACACCAGCAGCAGCAACAACAACAGCAACAACACCAGCAGCAGCAACAACAACAACAACAACAACAACAACAACAACATCAACAACATCAACTACAACAACAGACGCAGCAACAGCCTCAGACAGAGGTGATCAACCAGTACTTGCCTTTGCAGGTTCAGATCAACCAAGTTAGTCCTGAGGTTGCGATGCAACAGCAGCAGGCTAAAGATTCATCCGTTGGCCAGGTTGCTGCAGGCAGTAGCAGGCTACAAACTGTTACCCCCGTAACTTTACAGACAGTGAATAATTTGAACCAGCAGCAGAAACCACAAACAAGGATTCAGAGAAGTAGTAGTTTGCCCACAAGTAGCTTGCAAACATCAGGCCTTGGACAGGAGGCCAGTGTGATGCATGCTAATTTGAGTCAGCTGCTGCAAGGCAATCGGAACGGAAGTATGCTCCAAGGAGGCAACACGGCTCAGACGTTGCAAATGCCACAGCAACAGCAACAGCAGCCAAATCAGCAGCAGCAACAGCAGCAAGGGCAGTCCAGGACACCGGATGTGTTTGCCAGTGTGAACAATGAGACCCAGGCCAAAGCTAGACAGCTCCTGAATACTTTGACCTCTACCCTGGCCCAAGTGCAGAAACAACAACAGCAGCAGCAAGCTCAGGGACTGAGCGGTTCGTTGAACGTCACTGGTCTAACTGTCCAACAGACACAGGCCCTCAAGTTGTTACAGGAGGTTGCTAAGCATGTTTCTGCCGGGGAGATCCTGCAGAATGCCCAGTCGCAAGCACAGCAACAAGCGCAACAACAACAACCACAACAACAACCACAACAACAAACACAACAACAGCAAAGACAGTTACAGCAGCAACAACAAATCCAGCAGCAGCAGCAACAACAAATTCAACAACAACTTCAACAACAACAGCAACAACAGCAACAACAACAACAGCAGCAGCAGAAATTACAGCAGCAGCAGCAGAAAC
>CALNVZ010003434.1:12961251-12981251 GCA_940671915.1 Paracentrotus lividus | reverse complement strand
TTCATGTGTAATGGGACAAAGATGCAAAATAGCTTTGACTTTTGTATGTCTAAAAACCATTAATTGAGTGAAACATGACTCTATTCCTCACGCTCTGCACCCAGGTAAGTACGACACATCACCAGCCAGCATTTCAATTCGACAAGAAGGAGGGTCCTGTACACCAGTTCGGACAGTCGTCTTTCAGCAAGTGAAGACAGAGCCCAGATCCTCCTCTTCCACCAAGCCACCCTCTTCTACACAGCCCAGTGCCCTCTCACTAGCATTGGCTTCTTCTGAACCGCCTGTTGCTAGTACCAAGCCCAAAATAAGCAACGCACCCATTAAGATGTTGGTGAGTTGTAACATTTCTAAGAACAGTTTTCTAAAGAACTGAGTGAATCCCGCATATCGCTTCAAATTGTTGCATTTTGTTATTCTTTCACTATTTCATTCGGGAGACAAAATAAGACAATGTAAATGAAAATACAATGCAAAAATACAACCCCAAAAAGGGAATATGGCATTTTTATAAATTGTAAATTGGTTATTCATTTGCAAGCATTTAAAGTTACATTTGCATTCAGGTGAAATACATTACTTTCAATCACTTTCAACATTTTTCTCTAGTCGAGTGAGCCGCGCGAAAACGCAGACCGCTCGACCCCCAACAGCGGGTTTCTTCACGTCGTCGCTTGCCTCTGTCTTCACGTCTCCGCAGACGACGATTACAACGACGGCTAGTCCTGTCATCACCATCGCAACCAGTAGCATTACACCGTCCACCAAACCCATACTAAGTGAGTCAAAAAACAGATTGGTCTTGCTTTTAGTTTGATTGAAAAATAAGAGTATAAGAAATGTACAGCACTATCTACATCTAGCATTCAGTCAAACTTGTATTCATCTGCAGCTTAAGTGACAGTTTTAATGTATAGAAATATATGAATGAATTCTTAAAAAACAGTTTCTTTAAAAAAAAAAATCACTGTTGATCCTTCAGCACGTACATGTAGTACTCAAGCAGCAGCATAAGAATACACCATAGGTGCAATGTACTTTCAGTGGAAGAAGGGGAAGAAAAATAAGATGAAATATTCAATAAAACTCATAATAATTTGTCAAGTTGTGGTTGCCATTAAATAATGCAAGTCTGATCATTATTCTTGCAGAAATAGAGCCAGCAAAAGAAACATTAGCGACGTTACCAGCTTTCTCTCTCAGCACAGCACCCATCACTATCAGCCCGGCACACAGCCCAATGTCTATTGTAGAGGATATGGACGTAAGTTATTTCTTCTTCTATTTATAGATAGACACTTGTATTCTGTAATGTTTAACCTTTAGGATATGGGACTACAATATAGTATTATCTAAATAGGTGTTTTAGCCGTGCAATATTATGGTGCATTGCACAGTCTAATGTAAGTACTGCTTTGCACAGTTTATGCCTTCTGAATTATGATCATAGATAGTAATTATATTGGATGGCTTTTTTTAATGGAATACCAAAATATTCCACTCGTTAGGGCCAATTTATCTGGTATCCCATTCTGGGCCATCCAATATGATATAATCATTCCATTCCATTTAGTAAAGGTTCTGTATAAGGGGTTATTTTACTTCCATCTGTAAGCGAAAATATTGGATTATGCAGCCTTTCACAGTAAGTTGACTATTGACTTGAGATTAACAAGGATTGTATTCAAATTAAAGTGTGGATATTATCGGAATTATAATTCTTTTGAATTATAATTCTTTAGAGTTCATTCACATAAAGGTTATTTTGACTAGCCCCCCCAAAATGTTCAGGTAAAATATGTCTTTGTTAACTTAAATTTCATGTTGTGCCCTCCTGTTGATAGTATCCACATACCGGAGACCAATGTTTCATGTTTATCATCTAAGTAGCTTATTTGATACATTGTATTAATGATATAAATGGAATTGATATATTTTTTAATTGTGAATTCTATATGAATGTAAGCTTGAAAAGCAAGTGTATTTTTGTCTCACTAAATCTTATTGTTCCTAAAATTCTTCTTATTCTATGGCATTTAGAACTAGGGTTTTGTCTCACCTGTTTGACAATCCCAACATGTAGAACTGATGTGTCCTGTACCTCATATCTTTGTGACCCCTGTTTCACCAAACTAGTTCTCACTGCAGTCTTAAAAAATGTTGCTAAATGCGCTCAAACTGTGCGAATCGAATGGACGTAGTACCAATGTCTCACAGTCTGTTTATGAACTTTGTAGACTAGCTCAGACAGGAAAACGTACCAGGGTGGTGTTTCACCAAGTCATTTTAAAGTTATGAATGACTTAACGAAGGACTGGAAAATGTTCTTGGGTACTATGCTAAGTACTATGCTTAATCATTCAGCATGGGAACTGATCAACAGTTGTGTATAAAGTCTTTCTTAACTTACGAACAACTTGGTAAAACTCAGCCCAGAATATCAATCAAGACATATTTTATCCAAAGTTGAACCCTGACTATAGCCTGTTCTTATAATTTTTCAAGAACAGGCAATAACATTTTGAGAACTACTTTAGTGTGACTATACCTTTTAAGATATACATCTTGTGCTACATGTATGAACTGATTAGGAAGTACCCAGTCTTTCCCTTCCCCATAGAACGACAAGGACATTTTAAGAACTACTTTGTTGTGACAGTGCCTTTTTAAGAAATACATCTTGTGCCATGTACTGATTAGACAGTAACCAGTGTATCCCCTCCCCCTCCCCTACCCCACCCCTCTTGTCTCTTTTCACAGAGCATGAGTGATGTGACCATGTCATCAAAGGAGGAGGTAGGCAATCAGTTCAGGGACTCAAGGGATCCCAAATGATTTGCCTGCTTTATTTCTTGTTCAGACCGGAGTGACCTACTCCAAACCCAATGCTAAAGGCCTCCGCACATTTAACGACTTTCGATAAAAAACTGATAGATTTTGGATCCAAGATAAAACATTGCATATAAAATATATGCGCTTGGTTATTTCAGATCCAAATTCAGACAGTTGTGCGACTGAAAGTTGTATAATGTGTGGTGGCTTTAACGTGCCAATGTAAATTGGTCAGTCTCTTGTGGGTTTGGAGTTGGTCTCGCTGGTATGACCAAGCTAGTAATGTTTTCTACTGTTTGCCTCAACACATTTTATTCCTTTTAACCAGGGCTCAGCATGAAAAGCTTTTTATGAACCAATGAGTTTTGCAAAATATCGACAACCGATAAACAAAAAGATTGTTTCTATAATTGCTACTTAATCGTACACAATAGATTGGTCTGATAAAATCCCATGCAAGGAAAATTGCCTCTTGAAAAAAACCTTGCTGTGCCAAGAGACGCATATAAACCATAGGCATGAAAACATGGGATAGCTACACAAACTTTTGTACCTAATTGAGTACTGTTTGACGAGTTAACAAGTAACAGGGCATACAGGTACTTGTCACGGCAGGTGAATGCAGTTTCTGTTGAGCCCTGTTTGTTTTGCTGTGTCCATGTGTTTTAGTTCATCGCATGTTTTAAAGCTTCTGCACCCATGCCCACCTCTCTGATATGATTTTTGTTGGTGTTATGTGTGTGATCATCTTGTACCACTGGGAACTCTCTCTCTCTCTCTCTCATTAAACAGATGGGGTAATCAAATTCTGGTGACTAGGGTTAGAAATTCAAACAGTGTGTAGAGTTTAGCACCAAAGCGTGTGTCCTTTTCAGGGCTCTACTCTTTTAAACTCTTTGTAAACATGTAGTTGTCTTTTTCAGTGCCAATCGCACAATGTCATTTGTGTGCAATTTTTTTACAGTCCAACCTGTGTAATTATTATATGGGCTGCTTAACCTGTTGCAAACGAGCTAATTTTGCTATAATTTCCCACAGACCCCAGCCTGATCATACTTGGGCCGAGTCTACAACAGGTTAAGGGAACAAGAAAGTGTTGCTTTTTCATACATGTTTCCTTTAAAAATTCAAATTACAAAGAGTAAAAACTGTTTTATCTTTGCTGTTATTGCCACCATTTCTACATGAAAGAGTAAAAGCTTATCCCAAAATGTTCCTGTTTTTAATATGTAATTGAGCTAATGGGGGTATCTCATTTGCCGTGCGTGAGACATGTCTCGAAGATGTCTTAGAGATGTCTTTTAAGTTTCCAGGACATCTTGTGAGTCGTGGAAAAAATCGAACATGTTTCTATTTCTCTATGCAATTTTTTTTTTCCGTCTCTGAGATGTCTCTTGGTTGTCTCCTAGTCTCGGAGACGTCTCTGAGACATCACCCCAAGTTCCTCTGCATTTCACTGATTATATACTTAACTTTCCCACCTTAGTATGCACCTGCATATGTGAACAGCTTGCTGTTTACCATTGTTTTGACTTCAATTTTCCATTGAGCCGTGCCTCATCATATGTGAATGGGCCTGAAAGCAGGGGGTGTTTAACAAAGAGTTAAGTAGACTTAAAGTCGCACTTAACTTCTGCACGCATCATATTTTAAAACGTGCAATTTAATTGATAGATTTCACAATGGTGCGCATCCCCTAAGCATCGTCAGTCTAATGAGGTGATGCGTAATATAACGCCTGAAACTAATGATTTAAGTGCCATTTTTAAGTCTACTTTACTCTTTGTGAAACACCCCCAGGTTTGACTATGATTACATCTAATGAAGCTGGGTGAAAATTTCATGTTCGAGTATGATGTCAGGCATATTTTTTTTTATTGGTTTATGCTGATGATCTTTTTAAGATTGTTTTGCATGATAAATATCTGAACTACATTCTACAGGCAGCCTCTCACACAAAAAAAAAAAGGAAAAAAAGATGCATTGAATTAGAAAGGGTATGACCGCTCCCCGCCCCCACAGACACAAATAAAAAATATAATAAATTAAATGGCAAAGCTGTATCCATTTGAACATTCAGGAAATTTTGTTTCTGCACACTTTACAGGTTTATTTTCTTTTAATTTGGTGTTGTTTTATGTGTGTTCACACAGTTAAGAAAGCATTATTCAAATGCAAGTTTTGGATATTTGAATTTGTTTGATTTCTTTTGCATTATCACTTTGACTTTTCTTTTGGATACCAATAATTGAGTTTTCTTCTTGCACTATATGTTAAAAGTTATTTGTATTTTAATAGTTTATTTAATTCTATATCATCTATAATATGTTAACTTGCATTTGAATATTTGAATTTGATTTTTTCTTTTGGATACCAATAATTGAGTTTTCTTCTTGCACTATATGTTAAAAGTTATTTGTATTTAAATAGTTTACTTAATTCTATATCATCTATAATATGTTACTGATCATTGAAAAAAAAAAAAATCTTTGTTATAACATTGAAAAATTATTTTATAAATCTATACTTATCAATTGTCATTTTTATCAACATTGAATGATATATCACTTTCTTCTTGTGATGTGAGGGGCTTTTTGATTGGAATAAATTGTAAATTATTTAGCTTATAAACTGTTTGTTATTATAATTCTTATCAATTCCTATATATCATTTGTCTGCAGGAGAGAGGAGGGAAATTATCTCATATTTCAGCTGAGCAAAAGAGAAGATTTAACATAAGGGTAAGTTGAACTAGTTTACCTGTTGTCACCATGGTAATGATGAAACATAAATAATCACATCATTAAATGAACTTGCAATAAATGTTAGAAACTAGAAATAACTGATAATAATGTGGCCAGTGCCCTTTTTGTGTGAAAAAGAGTAATTTATATTTTGGTAAAATGTGAGATTTGAAGTTTGATTATATTTTGCTCCCAATAAGCATTAAAGAAATAGCCAGTATCATTTAATTTGTATAATCTTATTACAAGAGCTAGATATTGGCATTTAGAGTAACACTTTGTCCCGTATTCTAAACCAAAGACTGAGCTTGTATGAGTCAGAGGTTTGTGCTGTGCTATTGTTGAGATTCTTGTGTCTGACGCTCATACAAAAGGATAGCACAATAGCACAGCACAAATTTCTGACTCGTACAAACTCGGTCTACGGTTTAGAATACGGGCCTAAATGTTATAGAAAAATGAATTTGTATAATATATGTCTCTGAATGTCAATATTATTCAATTTGTTTGTTTCTGTTATTGCTATGTCTTTACAGTCTGGATTTGACACGCTGCATTCATTAATCCCATCATTGGCTCAGAATCCTAGCGCCAAGATTAGCAAGGCCAACATGCTGACAAAGGGTAAGCTTTCATTTGTATTATCTTTTATTGAATTGTAATACATTATATACTATATTATTACTATACTATACATTATTTCATCCTCTTTTACATGTATGTACTGTATAATTATATTCTAATGAAAGGTAGTATTATGTGCTATATAAATGTAAGGTAAAATTATTTGATTCATATATTTAAGGCGATAATATTTGCTGTAAAAATGTCTAAAATGCTATATGAATTTCATATTATTTGATACATAAATGTAAGGTAGTATTAAATGTGCTACATAAATGTGAGGTAATATTATGTGTTATATGAATGTACGGTAAAATTATTTGATACATAATTGTAAGGTAATAATGTATTAAATGATACATAATGTAAGGTAGTACTATGTAGTACATAAATGTTAGGTAATATTATGTGCTATATGAATGCAAGGTAATATTGTGTGCTATATGAATGTAAGGTAATGTTATTATTATCTTATAGCTGTGGATTACACCAAGAAACTCCAATCAGACAGAAGACATACAAAGGAAGAGATCAACATACTCAAGCAAGAAATAGCTGGTTTACACACAGATATCAGGTAAGGTATTATACATCATTTTCTCCCCACTTGCAAATTAATGTAAAAAAAAGTATAATAACTGCACAGTCCAACCTCGCGGTCATCATTTAACCAGAGTCTTCTATCAACAGGCCATGAACTTAGTCCGGATTCCATCTTTTAATCCTTATTCACGTGAAAGCCTCACTTTTCTCCTGTTATTCATATTATTTTCATCTCCTTACATACAGACAGACAGACATTATTGATCTTTTACAATCATCAACCCCGTAAATCCCTCCCCTCGAGGCTATTAAAACCTCCCTATATACATTTAGATTCAAATGTCATGTGTGTTCCAGTACATCTACACTAAAGATTAGTCTCATAACCGGCAATAATCACTCAAATGGATGGGTGCTAGTCACAAGGTGGCCGACTAAGGAAGATTGGACTGTATAGTGAAAAAGATCCATGCTATTATAAGTGTGTACTTTTGAGATTTTTATTGTATAATGAATGTATACAGAAACGCAGCACTTGGTTTTAGATATTATCAGCTCCAGTTTGGACTTCAGTTTAGAGTAACCATATAAATCTTACCTTGCTCTCCGTATCTAATTCCTAAATCCCTCGTATGTAAGCCTTTAGCTTTTTATGTCATTTTACCTTTGTGTTTGGACGTACCATTCAATGCAATCTCTAATATCTCACCCACTCCATGTTTTTTATGCCACATGATCAGTGAGTGCCAATCACAGCTACCGGCAAGTGGAGTTCCTGTTACCAGGCAACGAGTGGACATGATGCGAGACGTTTTTGATGAATACGTCAGAGAAAGAACCACACATAACTGGAAGTTCTGGATTGTATCCTTTTATTGATTGAAATTCAGTTACAATTTAAAATGTATTGCTCGATATTGGTAAAACCGAAGGAATATGTATTATAGCATTTTTATGCCTCCGCCACCGAAGGTGGTGCCGGAGGCATTATGTTTTCGGGTTGTCCGTCCGTCCGTCCGTCCGTCCGTCCGTCCGTCCGTCCGTCCCGTTTTCGTGATAACTTAAGAACCGTTTGACGGATCACTTTCAAACTTGGATCATGTATGCATATGGTAGGGACAATGATCTGATTAGATTTTAGCGGTCATGAGGTCAAAGGTCAAAGGTCACAGAGGCATTGTATGCATGAAAATGGCTCGTTCTCGCCATAACTTAAAAACCGTTGACGGGTCAAACTTCAAACTTGGGTAATGTGTGCCTATGGGAGGGGCAATAAACTGATTAGAATTTTAGGGTCATGAGGTCAAAGGTCAAAGGTCACAGATGTCATTGTATACATGAAAATGGTTCGTTCTCGCAATAATTAAAAACTGTTTGACGGGTCACTTCAAACTTGAGTAATGTGTGCATATGGGAGGGGCAATGAATGATTAGATTTTGGGGTCAAAGGTCAAAGGTCAACAGAGGTCATTTATACATAAAAATAGTTTGTTCTCGTGATAACTTAAACGTTATGAGGGATAAACTGAAACTTGGGTCATATGTGCATATATGAGGGTCAATAAACTTAATTAGATTTTGGGGTCATGAGGTCAAAGGTCACAGGTCATGTGTACGTGAAATGGCTCTCGTTCTGCGATAACTTAAGAACGTTTGAGAATCAACTTCAACTTGGATCTATTAACATATGGAGGGACAATGAACTTATCAGATTTTGGGTCATGAGGTCAAAGGTCACAGAGGTCATTGTGTACATGAAAATGGCTGTTCTCGCAATAAACTAAAAAACCGTTTGACGGATCAATTTCAAACTTGGGTCATATGTGCATATGGGACGGACAATAAAATGATTAGAATTAGAGTCATGAGGTAAAGTTCAAAGGCCACAGAGGACATTGGTACGTGAAAAATGGCTTGTTCTTGCGATAACTTAAGAACAGTTTGATGGATGAACATCAAACTTGGGTCATTGTGCATATGGTAGGGACAATGAATTTATATATTTTGAGGTCATAAAGTCAAGGTCAAGGGTCACAGACATCATTGTATACATGGAAAATGGCACGTTTTGATGTAACTTCTGAACCGTTTTATGGATCAACTTCAAACTTGGGTCATGTGGGAGGAAAGATGAACTGATTAGATTTTTGAGGTCAGGACATCAAGGTCATGGTTATTTATGTAAATGACTCGTTTGTGCCAATTCTGAAGGACCTTTGACAGATCAACTTAAACATGTTTATCCTTTTATTACATCAGTAGCCATCCTTCCTGAGTTGGAAATAATTCTGATGATACAACTTTAATAGATTGGGGTCAATATCTCAAAGATGTCATGGTATAAATGGATGTAAAATACTCAACATGCGCATGCCTTTTTTTTCCGATGTGGCAATACGGAGGCATGCCTTCCGACCGTGCGCGGTCGAAGATTCATCTAGTTTTTCATGTGTCAAAGGGGTAGAGACATTGATCTTTATGTAAAATATCTGGATATCTCTAGAAACTCATAATTTCCAAATGTAAACTCTCAGGAGGTAAAAAAATGGTTTGAAGTGGCGATGCTTAAGATCTAGAATACTGTCCCGTTATCTATAAGAGAAGGTGCTGTTACTGCTTCTTTTAAAAGATCACTCAAGACATACCTTTCCCCCCATTAGTTTATTTCTTTGGGGGACCAATAATTTTGTTATTTACTCCTACATTTATATGCATTTTTGTACGTCTTATGGTTTTGCTTGATTTTATCGCTCCTAAATGTACAATGCTGTTGTCCAGCCAGCCTGGAAGTCTAATTTTAAAGTTTCAGGTCCTTCACATCTCCAAGGCTATTGAAAAAAAAAAAAAAAAAAAAACGTGTTGGCTTTTGAAATAAATTTTTACTAAAGTTCCATTGATTGACGATTGCCATTCCTCTTTTGTTATTAAACCCAAAATGATGACTAAGAATGCTGATAGAAGATAATCGTTTTCCTTAGCCTTGTTTGTCTTCCGTATATCAGTTCAGCATTATTATCCGACCGTTGTTTGAGTCATTCAATGGTACAGTATCTACATCTAGTCATGAAGAGTTAACACGATCTGTTCGTTCCTGGCTTGATCAGCACTGCTCCCTCTTAACGCTTAGGCCCAGTAAGTATTTTCTCATTGTTCGTTCTATAAATATTGAACACATACATTTATACAGTCTGTGTCAAATAAAATGGTATAAGTGGAAACCATTTTTTTTTATAGTATGAAGATTTATCACAACCTGTTATTGTTTGGTATTTACATAAAGCAGGAAAATCAGACTCTCTTCTGCGATTTTAAAAAAATCACATTTGGTGCTGAAATTTTTGAGATATGACTAGTATTCTACAATCAAGAAAAATCAATTTTTCGCACGCCGTCCCATGCCTTTGTGTAGGTTTCATATAAAGGCCATGAATTCAGCGCTCCAGAACGATAGAAGTGCGTAAATTTTTCCTTGTCGCACAAAATTTAGCATAACTTGTTTTACGAAAGCAAACTATACAGAACAAAGCGCATCTGCAAGGAAAATCTTTTTGGTACCACATACACACATCATTTGAAGAGATTTCACACCTGAATTATTTTTTCCCTGACTCTTTTTTTTTTTTTTAAACGGACTGTATATGACCACCAGAGGGGGTTGTTGGAAATGTAGTTCCCTGCAGTGGCAGTACCCAAAGGAAAGTGGTCGCATTCTTCGTATCACTGAGGGGGAACATAGTTTCACTGAACCTTTAACCCTATTCAGACTTGGGGGGGGGGTCAATTTGACCTCCCCCCCTGTACGAAATTACAAAAACAAAGAAATACATAAGAAATAAAAACAATAGAATACATAAGAAATTTATAAAACAATAGAATACAAAAGAATTAATTTGAAATTTCTGAATTTGTCAATTCAATACTGTTGTCTTTGCTACTCAGCAACTTTTAGAAAAAATTTGAGCTTCATAACTATATTTATTAATGAAATATTAACGATTTCCATAAAAAAGCATCTAATTTGCATACATGAGTATGCATAAATTAGCATAAATTAAATACGTGAAATTTTTTCCCCAAAAAAAACATACCAGCGACACCCTTTACATGTGCGAATGGACCATCCGCGGCCGAGATCTCAGGGGGTGGGGGGGGGGGGTCAAATTGACCCCCCCCCCGTCAAAATCTCCTCTTGAAAAGCCCAGTCTGAATAGGGTTAAAGGCTGTATATACTTGGTTTATATCTGTCTTCAGTATTAGATGCAACAGATAGGAAATATGAAAGAATGAATAAAGAAAATGGGTGTTAACTCCATTAACTTGGTTTCTCTGCCCTCGGTCTCAGCTTCAAAAACTCAAAAACTTGTCAAAAAGCATGAGATTTAAGCTCCGCCCATCCAGCTATAAATGGTCTTAGTAATATTTATGGATTGGGTACTATTCTCGACTTGTGGTTTGTTAGTTGAATTATATTTTATCACTGGAAGGGGTGTAAACCAACAACAGGTTCAAATTATTTTTATGACGGATATAAATACTGTATATTTTTAAGGCAAACACAGCACTCAAGGAGTGTCCCAAATGTAGATTAGTGTCTTGCCAAAGAAAATTTGTGAAGTGGGCCGGAATCCGATACATTATTAATCGTAGAGGACATTGCCAAAAGCACTTTTTTTTGCAAATACCATCTTTGTATTAATAATAATAATAGTACGGTTCTTATATAGCGCTTATCACTTTCAATTTGTGGCGTCTCTATGCGCTATTGTACTCTGCACTTTCACAATAACGCCAAATATTAACTTTGTGTCCCATTTCTTTACCTTCTGCAGCCGTTTTGTCATCCTTGACCCTTCTGAGTCGCACAACGTCCATCTTATCTGACCCAACCCAGATTCCTCAACAGGCCATTGATGCAGTCACTCGTAAGGACGATGAGGTGGACTAGCGCTGGATTTTCAAATCCTTGTTACTATGCCATACGAGAGGTACTTGTGTTTAAGGATGAATAGATTTTATGTATTGATGTCATTGCGCTGCCATCTTAGAGGCTGAGGACATTGCCTTGCATGCGTTTGTGATCTGCAGCTGGCACATCTCTGACAACCCTGTTTTCGCGTATTCCTCTGAGGGAGGGCGCTATAAAATTATGACGTCATGCATAAGATCCATAGTACATGGAAGTTATCTGAACTATGGTCATTGAAGGATAAGGGTCTATCATAGTTGAAAATGTAATTGTGCTTAGTATTTAACTGTGAAACCTTGTTAAAATGCTGGGGTCTTCCATGTTAGGTCATCAAAGAGAGCAAACATGGTCTGATCATGAAAAAGGATATCATCGTGATTAAGAGAAACAAACAAGAAATAGCAGCAGTCTGAATTATTAAATCTTCAAAAACAACAACACTTGAGGGCTAATAAAGTTCAGTTTTGTCCTCTGATACATGAACTAGCGAATGCCAGCTTCTATTAATTTGAGGTTATAATGAGGAAGTTGGGTATCTTGACTCTATCATGTTGAGATCACTGGATGGTTTTTGTGCTCCTCCCACCTCTGTTTCATTGCAATATTTTGAATAAACCAGCAAACCTATATAGCATTAATTTGAGGAAGGTCTTCATCGCATGTGAAAGAATGAGCGGAAGATTGTTCCAGCTGAAACATGCACTATAAAACACCTTCACTGACTCTCAAAGTTCCATTGAAGAACAGGTGACGTGGCAAACCAAGATGCAGGTCTGTCTGTAGGATATACTGTTCTTGCAGATTTCTTTGGCAATTTGAGTGATAGTGTTGAACAGCTACATGACCATAATGATAGGTCTGGACAGCTACAGAACAATAATAAAATGTGGGTCTATCTGAAGGATGCTGTTCTTGCAGATTTCTGTATCAATTTTAGTGATAATGTTGGACAGGTACATGACCATACTGATTGGTCTGTGCAGCTACAGAACACTAAGATGTTGGTATATTTGTAAGATACTGTTCTTTCAGAGTTCTGTAGCCATTTGACTAGCATTGGACAGCTTCAGGATGAGAATGATAGCCATGGACGCCTGCCCTGTAAAGTAAAGCTTATGATCAAAGGCAAATTTGAAACAACCATTCTGATTGGTTTACAGTGAGACTTCAATGCTAGAAGTCCATGCAACAATTATCCTGATTGGTTACTATAATTTGTAATTAATTGTAATTTTTTTGTTACAGGGCCATGCTAACCTGAATGAATCCCATAGCACCAATTAACTTGGTGTATTGGAATGTATGTGCTACTCTCTGCTCTTCTTGTTTCAAGACAGCAAACACAGTGTTGCAGTAGAGCAATTTAATGTATTATATTTTTCATTTGGTCTTGATAAGTCCCCTAACATCATGCATGCAAGGGGAAATTAATGTACACATCGTAACCATGCTTAGCCAATCAGTGGCTTCTGCAAATAACAAGAGTTTTCTTTTCTGCATTCTTTTTTGTCTTCTAAAGAAGCCCCATGATTACTTTAGTAATTAAAAAGAGTTGTCAAGGGGAGATGCTTAATTCTTGTGTTGTGTTTACTTCAAGATATTTTCATTTTGCCCATGTTATCAAATGTTAGGGGATGTATCTGAAAATAAGTGTGCTTTGTTCCTTGAATGTGCCATATTTAATGGCATGCCAATGTACCAGCCAGTACAAGAGTGGGTCGCAGATATCATTGAGGTTCATTAAAAAAAAAAAAAAAAAAAAAATCACACAAAATTATGTGAATGTTTATAATCTTGCAGCTGAATAAAGCCTGCCTCACACTGTGTGATTCACTGCGATGTGATTTTGGAGGAAAACTGTTATATTTATATAAACATTCAAACAAGGAAATTCATACTTTCCAAAGTTCTGGGTATTCCTATGAATACTAAAATTGCAATGCATGGCAATTGCAAACCCCCTTCTCTGTATAAAATCAAATTTTCGCAGCAAATTGCACAGTGTGAGGCAGGCTTAAGAATATCATTAAAGGGGGTTGACCAGAATAGCTGCAGCTTTGTATTGAAATAATTATTACTAAGATTACACAAATATTACACACTAAATTAGTAATAGAAAAGTATATATTGACTCATATACCTAAACTATGCAGAGGAAATATATAATTTAGATACTTAATTACAAGTAAGATACCATAGAGGAAGACTAATAACTTTTATTACCGTGATCAGATGATGATTTAAAGGAAATTATATTTTTTATAAAATTGGGTCATGCTAAGTGAACTAATTTTTCTAGTGGGTATTTTACTGTCCTATTTACACTGGTGAACGCCCTCTATTGTTGAAGAATGCCTAATCTTTGTTTGTATATATCAAAGCTTGTTGAATATATAAATGTTATAGTTAGTGTAAATTTGGACAATGCTTTATTCATGTACAGTACTTTTGTATAGAAAAGAAATGAGCGCATGCAGAATAAGAAAATGGCATTAAAGACAAAAACAGTTTAGTAGTTTTTATGATGAGAGTGAAGAGGTAGTGATCAGGTACTGAACACCAGAAGGCTGTAAACTCTTCTTTAGGCTGAGTTCACATAGCAGTATACGATATATGATATTAGCTATTTGCTATGCGGTACTTGGTATAGGCTATAGGGGTATAGCGGTCTGTTTCGTATTTTGGCGCTAATGGTATGAACACTTTGACAAAGAAAATTTGGCTTTCCTCCTACGATATGAGGTTGAGGAGGCTCATGTGAGGAGGAGAATAGTAAATAAATCACGATATACGAATTGCAGATGAAGGACGGTGAAGAAAAAATTGAACATGCGCAATTCCTGTATAATATACAAAACGCAGCTATACAACTTTTTCGGGTAGTGCCCTCCTATGTGAACCGGTATTTTGTAATCGTAATGCTTGAGAAAGGAATGTGCTTGGTTTGATTTAATCTATACGTGTGCCCTCGCAAAACGTGCCCGTATATCCGAGCCATATACTCATATGTAAACCCAGCCTTTGAGTCCTTCTACGTGTAGATGTAAACAGTATTGATAAGTAAGAATTTGTATTCCTGATCTGTGCTTGGTCACAATCACTTGTAGTTTATGTCCGCATCACTGTGTGTAGAGTATACAAAAGATTTAGTCTATGTAATATTTGTTGCCATGGGGTCATTTAGGAATCGTTTATAATTTGAAGTGTGAACAAAAGTATTAAGTGGGATGAAGACCAAAGATGGTGGTATAGGAGTTTTTTTTTTTTCTTTTCTTGTTATTAAAAGAGACAGGCCTCATTAGGATTTGGTTGGTATTTGTTAATCTATTTTCTGTGTCACTGGGGGGCTGTAAAGGGGAAGCTTAGCACAGCACGCTTCGTCAGACAATCCATGACAACTGCTATCCGTTTAACTGGTTCTTGCAGTCTATCGTTCAAACGGCAAGGAATTGCTGGGGTTGGCAGTTGTGACGCAGGCTTCAGGCTCCGCACGACCATTTGTGACTATTGCATTAAGCTTTAGCATCCCTTGAAATGGATATGTACACAATGTAGCTATCATTATGAAGTCTAGGAGTTTGTTGCTTTCAAATTGTTTGACTTTATTATTTGTATTCATGACAAAATTGGTCCTATTTTATAAAAATAAGGGGACGTGTAAAGTTAAGTTTCATTCACTCATGTAATGAGTAAAGTTTTTCTCGGCAGGGATATTAGTTTTAAGTGTATGCATACACAGGACGTGGATTGGGAATTATTTATTTCTGCATGATTTTGAAATGTATTGTTTATTATGCAAGATGTCTCACCAGTATTGTTGTAAATATCTTTACCTTTGTTAAAAGTCTTTAGCTAGTGACTCGATCACATTATGTTTTCGCGTGGCATATATCATGTACAGTGTAATTGTCTTACATGTATTTTTCCCAGCTTATTCATTACTTATGTATTCTCTTTTTTGCGTGATACAATAACATAGACATCATTTCAAAAATAATTCTCATTTTGCCAGTGGATTAGATAACATGGGAAACGCATAAGTGCTAATTCCCGACATGTAAAATGGATTTAGACAGGTTAAAGATACTTTTCCATTATTCCACTCCATAATGGAGAGACTAGGTAAACAAACACTTTCTACATTGTATCGTTTTATTTTAGCTGAAAATAATCATACATAAAACAAAATCAAGAGTTCACTCAAACAGGGGAGGGGCGCTGACCAGAAATATATTTGAAAATGAGCAGAAATAATGGAATTGACGAACCCGAGACCTCCGGATTGCTAGACTGGTGCACTCTGTCTGAATATCATATTCAAAAAGCTGTATCAAATTGTTGTGATCCCTCATATAAATCTCAAAGTTGATCTCTATCCTTTGGGTTTGTGACAGGTTTTAATAGCTTCTGACCCTACAAGCTTTGAAAGTTTAGAGGTTTCTGAGACCACTACCAATACATGGTTTTTCATAGCTCAGTCGGTAAGAGCGCTGGTCTAGCAATCCAGAGGTATTAGGTTCAAGTCCTGCTGGAATCCAATTTTCTTTGCTGATTTTTATAACATCAGGAGTTATGTATCTTGCATGGTCGCAATTTAATAGTGTCTGTTGAAATACAGCCCCCCCCCCCTCTTGTTCACAACTGATTGAAATCTTTTTGAGCATCTAGAACCCCTCCATTTGGCAAAAGAGCTCAGTTGTTACTCTTAATATTACATTTTTTGTGAAGAGGAATGTTAAATGTGTGCAATTTACTACGTTATGTATAGGTATACGTTACTTTTGCTTTGGTTTTTGATTATCCCTGTGGATGTTAAACCAGAGAAGTGTCTAAATGCAATGCATAATAATTACTGTGTTTGTTAGAAAAACAAACCCTCCTGTATCTGCTAAGGGCCATTGTCAATAGTCCCATCCTATAGCTTTCCCGTGGTTTTCCCCTCATCTAATGATAACATTAAAAGAATAGAAGAAAAGTCGATTAGTGGGAAAGATGCTAAAAAATACGCCCAAAATGGGCACAGACTTTCCCCAACGCATCTTAATTATCATCCAGTTTTTATTTCAACAAGTTTAGAGCCAATAGAGGCCTTCATAAAATTTGTTCATGTACCTACATGGTATATATATACTGAGTGACAGTGTCTTTTCAAAAAAAGTAACTCAAATTACAAACTCAATATGGTCAAGCAATTTGTGTTCATGGCCTTCAACAAACTGAATCTCTTCTAGGCCCTGAACAGAGGAATTGCAATCAATTGATAGTAACAATCATATCCTTGTTGCATGCACTTCTTGCAGAGTAGTTTCAAATGTGCATGAACCTGTTAACTATCCTCCAGAAGCCATGTGACACAAAGGCCTCACACAACGTCTCTATTCTGACCTATCAACTGCTGTAGCTAAGTGGTTTGTTAAAGAAAAAAAAAAAAAAAGGAGGAGAGAGAGATTGAGAAAATGAAAGAATATAATTGAAGGTTCAAAGAAAAACAAAGTAATGAATAATAAATGCTTTATAAAGCTTTTATTTGAGATGTCACTTGCCAGCTGCTCTCCACATGTTGCGAAATGTGAATTCATAAGAAGAATATTTATTATTTTACCTGTGCATTTGATATATCATCAAATCCATGCTTAATACATGCCTCAATTAAAATACACATATTTCTTCCAGGACTATGAAAAGACAAAACAGTGTGGAAAGTAGATTGCAAGTGACCTCTCAAAATCAACATTTTAAACATCCATAACTTTGTTATATCCTTTGATGGATTTTTTTACACTTTCACTCATATATTTTCTTATTTTCTCCTCTTTTAAAAACAAGTCTAAAGTGGACTTCCCTGGGAAGAGGAACTTAGATTTCATTAAATGCTCCCCCCCCCCCACTTTTCCAGTCTGCAATTACAAATTCCAGCTAAAAAGGAGGTAGATCTTTTGAGCTATTTACCAGTTGAAAGTGTTGAATGTTGTTTGTTTTTTTGTTTTTGTTGTTTGTTGTTGTTGTTGTGTTTGTTGTTGTTTTTTTTTTTTTTTTTTTTTTGGGGGGGGTTTGGGGTTAATAATAATGAACACAAGTAATCAAAAATTGATTGAAGGTCTACTCTTCATATGTTCCTCTCATTACCATCTCCCTCCTCCCCCCCCCCCTCTCTCTCTCTCTCTCTCTCCTCTCTTTCTTCCTCTCTCTCTCTCTCTCTCTTCTTCTCTCTCCTCTCTCTCTCTCTCATTCTCTCTCTCATTCTCTCTCTCTCTTTCTCACATTACTTTGTCTTTATATCTCAAAACGTTTCTTGATGATGCCCCTCATATTTACGTTGCCTTATATCTCTTCCACTCTCTCTTTCTCTCAAAACACAATCCAATACAATAAACCTTACCCAAAAAGAGATCATAACCAAACTTATAACACCTGTGTAGTCTTCCTTGATATTTTTATTTTTGATTTTCTTTTCCAAGTTAGTTACGTTAAGATCAAATGATTACAGTGATATGAACAAACCAAACTAAAAATATACACACATATGCATTTACATCAAAATTCCCCCAGATTATTTATACTTCCTTTGTACAAGTTTTTATAGATTCTCAAAAAGTACAAATTTGTTTTCTTCCCCAGGCATCACACAAACAAAACAAAAAAGACCGAACGGCAAGAAGCAACAAAGAAATGGACTGAATTTGAATAAAGAATACCATAGCAATTTATTTGTATCTTAAAAAAAATCCCTCTATACCCAAATGTATAATTAGTTTACACAAAACAGTTTGTGGCTGAATTCTATGTTGAACAGAAGTTCTGTACAGTTAGTAATGTTCACAATAAAGGTTTCCTGGATAATCTTGGCAAACTTTATTTAATATTTTTTCAAAAACCAGATTGTCTTAATTTTGGCTAAGGCACATATATGATTTTCTCATAATTGCTGTCCATATAAATATTGTACCATGATGACAAACGATACGACAATTGACTTTACCTTAAACCGCCGATCTTCAGCTTACTCCTAAAACCGCTCAACCACCCTTCCAATCTATAGTTCCTCAATTTCCATCCTTTTTGTTTTTAGAGCATTGTAGAAAATCCACTTGTAAATAATTTCTTTGTTTCAACATGTCTAAAATATAAAATTTTGGCAGGTAGTTCTAAGAGTAAGTGCCTTATTACACACAGCCCCTGAGTGTTTAAGGGTAAATTATATTACTTAAATACAAAACAGTTTTAATACTTCTTACATTTCTTCACACATAATCCAAAAGCAAACAACTGCCCAACAGACAGTACATGTATTTAATAATATTTCCTTTTTTAGTGCAGCAATATTTCAGATTTTAAAGCAGGAACATAAAAAGGTGTATTAGATAAACTACAAGTATTTTACATCGGTTCTTGAACAAATTTATGAGGGCCTCTAAACTGGGTAAACATAAACAGGGTGTTGTATGAGCTACGAGTATGTTTATATATACCGAGTGAGTAAAAAAAACTTTACACCTAGAAAATGTCAATAAAAAGAAAACCAATTCATAAACCCTAAATTATTTTACGTATTCTGAAAGAGTAACTCCTCCCGCATCTTCAGGTACCATTTTTGTGTGGTATGTCTTTACGTTTGGATGAACACGCGCATTGTTTGTGAAGATGCAAATTTCGAATTGTGCAGGGTGGGGATGAAATTGAAACAATAAGCTGACAAAAAAGCTACTCCATCATGAATAAGATAGCATAACTTTTTAACGAAAATGTCTTCCGCTTAATAACTTGGCAGGATTTGTTACACATATTGACTACATTTTGTATGAAATGAGATAAATCTGTAAAGTCAGGCATGGGTGAGCCACGTCAAAGACAAATAATCTCTTTTCAAAAGTATTAGGGGCCTTTTTAGGTCTGTCAGTGGCAATTTACTCTTTGATGTGTACTCATTCGTGCATTACTTGACGAGTCAATCTAATTTCATACAAAATGTAGTCAATTTGTGTAACAACACCCCTGCCAAGTTATTAAGCGGAAGACATTTTCGTTAAAAAGTTTGCTATTTTATTCATGATGGAGTTGCTTTTTTGTCAGTTCTGTTGTTTCAATTTCATCCCACCCTGGCACAATTCGAAATTTGCATGTTCGCAAACAATGCGTCGTGTTCATTCAAGCGTAAAGACATACCACACAAAAATGGTACCAGAAGATCGGGAGGAGTATTACTCTTTCAGAATATGTAAAATAATTTAGGTTTATAAATTGGTTTTCTTTTATTGACATTTTTCTAGGTGTAAATTTTTTTTTGACTCACT
>CALNVZ010003434.1:12922519-12949370 GCA_940671915.1 Paracentrotus lividus | reverse complement strand
AAAAAAAAAAAAAAACATAAATAAAAGATTCCACCCATTCAAGAGTCATGTGACTGTGAAGATCCATTCATTTTGTCTCCAGCCAACTCACTACTTCCATGATTTTAAGGCTAAATAAGAATGATTTAAATACCCATAGAAATGTATCATGGCTTGCTGATAGAAAGGGCAGGGCATTCATCACTTTTGATAAGGAAAGATAATTCAACTTATTGTGTCATAGAATGTGCTTTCACACACTTATTGTATTAAGTTTGCATGCATCAGAGAGATATACTTTTCATTCTATTAAATGCTTTAAACAATCATGTTTATTGATATTGGAAGATTCAAGGCAGAATTGATACACCTTTTCACCATGCACTATCCATGTGTTGATCACTGGTATAACAATAACAAAGACAATCAAAATAACTATTTGACAATGTATGCTTTGTTCAACAAAGTTCTATGTTCATTTTTTTAATCTGTGCTCTTAAATTGTCCATGCCCGAGCAGCTTCAAAAACAAGCAATGTTTTTTACAGGAACTACATCTCAGATCATTTTCATCGGCTAAACTCTAAGAATACGATCCTTAAATTGTCCACAGATGTCATTAAATTGTCCACATTTAATTCTCAACAAACTGCTGATTTTCTATTCAACCTACCATCTGATGCACAGTCCCATAGTTCCAGTGAATAAAACAATTCTCAAATTGTCCATGATTTGATGTGCCAATTATCCACTCATCTATTTGATTCACGGAAAATTCATCACTGAATGATTTTGAATCACTCCTCTTCTGAAAAAGCTCTTCAAATGGGCCACAATTGTTCATACAGTTCCAGTAAATAAATTCAGCAATGAGACTTCATTCAATGTTTCTCAATATGTTCCACCAGTTATTCAACATCAGAGAAGATGTGTCTTTTATTCACATAATATCACTGAATGATTTTGATTCGCTGCTCTTTTGAAAAGGCTTCTCAAATTGGCCAAATCCAAGAAGTAGAGTTATCAGCTTGTTAAAGGAGTTGTGCAGACATCATTTAACTGTGGGGCCGTCCCATTAATCAGTGAAGCCACTATTTTAAAAGTGCTCCTTAAGTTGGCAAGGTCAAAGTTCCTTGTGGAGTGAAATCTTCAGTTTCTTAAAAGAGTTGAACAGACATAGCTGTGGAGCCATCCCTCCAGATTGGCGATGCGGCGATCTGAGCCCGACACATTGGACACGTCTGCTCCCGATCAAACCACATTGCCACGCAGTCCTCACAGAAAATATGCTAAAAAGGGATGAGACACAGAACAATGGTATTAATATCCAATAATACACAATGAAGAAGAAAAGAAAAAAAAAAAAAAGAGTTGTACAATCTCATTCACAATGTTTATTGAAAGAGGATGAAAATAAAAATTGAGAATATACCGGTTCACCAAGTAATAATATATGGATTTTTCTTTTCAGGGGATATGGTAATGAGATATTCAAACAAATTGTTATCAAAGGATGAATAATTAAAATCAAGTTTGCACACATTAGTTGTTGCTATATTGGGCAAGTCTTGAGGGAGCTAATTCGAGTTGTTAAGAACAACCATTGTTTATAAAGTACGCATAGAATTGTAGATGTAAATGTTTGATTAGACCTACCTGATGACACATTTACTCCAGTAACAAATGTATGATTAGGGTTGTCATAGGATTATATATTACAATTACATATGAACACATGCAGTCCACCGGCAGCGCTTTTGAAATCGCTCGTATTTATGCAAGTCCTATTCATGAGTTTGTGTGTTTGAATACGTAATTAGCAGATTGTACCCCTGTCTTTGTGCGGTTATAATTCTGCATAGAAATGACTATTTCACATGAAATTTTCGGAATTAATATATCATACTATCAAAAGATATATTCCATAATAAGAAAGAAAATACGTCTTTCAAAATAGTAGAAATTGTTGGATATATTTTGCGTTAAAATCCGTTTGGGAATTTTTTGAATAACTAGCCACAAATACGCTTTATTTTTAATGATTCGACGAGCAAATAGGTTCATAATCTTTAGCAACTCTTCAGCTTTCAAAAAATACACCACACATGGTATTTCAAGATTTATACCAGTCAGGAGCTAGCTAAATGTGCAGCAAATACAAAATTGCTTCAATAACTGCGATCTGATTGGCTGGTCTGATTTTGAGTGTGATTTGATTGGCTGATGCAAATCTCACCACGCACCAAAGGTCACTGCACGGTCAGGTAACGGCTCCCACGTGTTTCAAAATCGCCGCTCGCATCAATCCTTGATTCAAGCAGCCAATCAGAAAGCCGCATTTTCTGTATTTTGGACTTGCTTTATATTTTGCTAGCTCCTGACTGGTATAAAAAGTAAAGGATATTAAAAGTTACTACGTTTTGAAGCTAAGATTTCATTCTTTCCAAATATGTAATTTTCTTTTGGAATCATGCAAAAATAACTATTTTTCTTGTCACTTATACCGAACTGAATATACGTTTTTGTTATATATCTTTCACCAATACTTTACAATATTCAGATATGATAAAATACCATAAAATGTGCATGATAGGTAGGTTTAGAATTTCTTCTTTCTAAATATGTAAGAATCAGGAAATTCCGTTCACAAAATCAAAATCTACAAGAGTTGCAAAATCTCAGTTTTAGCCCGCACAGGTCCGCACAGCTCCGCAGAGTGCAGATAGAGGACTGAGAGAGTTGTATCAATTTCGCACTCTTGGCTTATTATAGCTCACGCTGCCCTCGGACTGCATGTACATGTTCAATATTGGGACCAGGGGAATCGCATTGTTATATCCATTTTTTTTTGTTTTTTGTATTTGTATTTGCGTTAATCCTACTTTCTACTTCTAGTACATGTACATCTGCTACAAATATTAACAGTACCACAAGCTTGATAGCACTCATATGTACCAAGTGGTGTTCAAAGAGCTCCAGTTATACCATTTTCAGCTTGGCTGCTAATCAGGCAGGCTTGCTTCTTACCTTGCACGTCAGTTGAATCGGAGACTGAAAGTCATCCTGGCATATCGGACACGCCTCACCAACTCTACGAATCTGATCTTGAGAGGGCGGCATTCCATATTGCTGTATGGGAGAAAAAAAAAGAGAAATCATTCTGATTTTTGGTATGTCGGATGCATATAAAGCAACTTGAACAGATTTTACTTTCCAATTCAAATTTGATAGCAAGTTGATTCCCTTAAAAGTAGAACACAATCACCCCCCGCTCCCCCCCCCCCCCCCGATTAATCAAATAATAATAATTCTCTGATTTATACAGCACCTTTTCCATACAATTACAAATCACTATTCTCCGTAAGTTAATTTAAAGAAAAAAAAAATAGGGGCATGAACGATAGAGATAAGTTTAGATTAGATTTGAAGAAGATATTAAATTAATAGGAGATGAGCTTTTTCTTAGAACTGAAAGAAAATTTTTCCCAGACGTGAGAAACAAACGATTGAAATGTTTTGATGCCAGCCTGTCCTTAATCTTAAAATGTATTCATTATTTGTAACGAAAGTTACTGTGGAATAGCCTCAGAGGTGAAGTAGATCATATAATAACCCCCCCCCCCCGAAAAAAAAACAAACAAACAAAACAAAACAAAACAAAACAAAAAACAAAAAACATAGAGATAAAATTTGAGGTCATGGAAGTTTAAAACTTGTAATTAAATAGGTGGTCATCTCTGACAACTTTAACAGACAAAAATATGAGTATTGGAAAGTTGGATTGCGAAGATAGACAGGAGAAGGGGAAAAAAAATTATTATGACCATGAGAACAGAGAAGAGATGACCAATAAGAAATAAGGAATAGAAAGAAAACAGGTAATATATGATATGAATAAAAATATGCACTTACCACATCTATACAAATATCTTGTAGAGACTTTCTTAAATCCTTTTGTTTTCTGTATACGGTAAACGCCTTGAAATACACAAGAAAATATGAGATAAAACATGACATAAATATGCAAACAAAAATGCAATTGGCAAAGGTGGTCAATTACAAGTACCATTCATACAAAGTCTCTCCTTTTTTAAATAATGTTTTAGGATTTCAATATAATAATGCCAAAGTGAGAGAAAATAATCCATTAAAAAAAAAGAGATGCACTGAAAGAACTCATCAGCATAGAAACATAACAAAAGTCAAACCAAAATGACACTGTTGTCTGTTTACAAATATCAGCCATGAAATTCCTTCTCATTGATTTAATTTCCATTTCTTATTTGCTGTAGTGAGTCAACTTCAAACTTTTTGGTATTTCTTTTGTATAAATATAACATAACATGAGAATATGTTTTTCTTCTCTAAAATAGCGAGTTAGACCGATTCCAATCCATTCAAATCAATAAAATAAAACTTTTCTGATATAGATAGAGAAAAGAATCTTTATAGGATGGTGGTCTGTTCTAATGTCTATGTTATTTCAAAAGTGATCATTTTTAAAATACATGTATGTTGACCCCCGGTCTCAGGATTTCAACCTGAAAACAAGTGTAAAGGCTATTTGAAATACAAAACATATTTCTAACTGCAGATTCTTTGAATTCTACTTATTATAAGTATAACATAAGCAAAGGTTAAGATATAGCTGATTGCCAAATGAGATTAATTGTAGTCTAAGAAATAGAGGACTTTTGGTTCTACTTACTTTAAGTATAACATAAGCAATAGTTAAGATGTAGCTGATGACCCAATGAGATTCACTACATTATGGGGCTGCTCAGTGGCTACCAGGCCCACAAAAGAAGGGGGCAAACAGAATTTCAGTACACCTTTGTTTTGGACAATACAATTTGGAACATTTTGGAACATAAGAAATAGAGGACTTTTGGTTGTACTTACTTTAAGTATAACATAAGCAATGGTTAAGATGTAGCTGATGACCCAATGAGATTCACTGTAATCTGAGAAGTATGATAACCACATGGGGAATGGTGGAAGGAGCCGATACATCTGTGATGTCTCCTCGAGAAAACGGTATATTTTACCCTGAAAGAAAACAATATGAAAGAGTCAGAGAATGTTATCAGTTATCATCTCCCACATACTAAAAAATACAGTTTATCACAAGGCACAATACAGTTCAAAGATCAGTCAGAACAATAATTGTAATAATTAGTGCGTATCATTTACAATCCTTCATAATCAAAATGTTTCTAAGTGTAATAGTTCATGAGAGACCAGAAAGAGAAAAAAAACATGGAAGAAAAGATAAAGAGGATTTGCCTGAAGAGAAGCCTCTTGGATATTTAGATCTATAGGGAAATTACTTGAGGGCGATGATGGGCCAAGAGCTGAAAGGCATTACAACTAAACACAAGAACCATAAAGTGAATCAGTTCCTCAAAGCAATATGCTCTTTGGATTGATACTGACCCTATAACCGCAAGATCCGGTTCATATTGGGATTGATTTTAGTGGTTAGTGAATCCCACCCAGTCTGATGCTCACACCCCTCAACTGTGACGATTGCTCCTGTCTTTATTTCGTCCAAGATAAATGGTCAGGATTAGGGTTGAAATAGGGTTTTAGGTTAGGTTTCGGGTAGGATATCCTACAGCCTTAAATCCAAGATTGAAGTTAGACATTTGATTAGTGTATGGAATTTATATCAGAGCAATTGTCGCTGGAACAAATGTAATGGATTCTCACCCTTTTCTTGAAGCTGAGAACTGATCCTGGAAGTAAGGTGACCAGACACTTTAGCATCAGGGTTGTATACTTGATGACAAAATCAGTGATTCCAACACACCAGAATACTGCCCATAACGTCATCACATCAATGTGGGGTTTCAAGAATATCAGACTAGCAAAATGAACAGACAAAAAAATACTCAAGTTTCAGCAGTAAGTACTTGATGACAAAATCAGTGATTTCATAGCACCAACTCTAAAAAAGCAAAGTGACCGTTAAACACCAATTTCTTACATGTTGAATCATTGTGAAAATTTGACTTTGATGTTAGACCAGATGTGGTGATCTCTAATTGGCAGTTATAATATTCTCTTAAAATAGCCCTTCACAATAATTATTTCATCTGTTTGGTTTCTCATAAATTTATTTCTAGTCAGTTTATATTATATTCAATTAATATTTTAAAACTTTAAAAGTTTATATTAAAGATTTCCCAAAACTATAGCCGAGGTTTTTAAGGACATTAAGAAAATTAATTTGTAAATATATAGAAAGACAAAACAAAAGAGCAAGAGCAACAGTAAATGAGAAGAGAGAGAGAGAGGATTTGCTTTCAGTACGCTTACCATTTATAGAGCTCCTGTTCTTCTAAGACGTAATATATGAATATGATGTTAACCAAGAGCAATGCTAGCCTCATCACCAAAGATAAAACACTCCTTTTCTCCTTCAATGCAAGTAAAAACAATCAAACATTTCACAATTGATTGGATTCAAAACAGATAGTGGGTCAGTCATCACCGTAGTTGTGCCTTTTTGTAAAATATTAGTTGTCACTCCCTTAGATAGGACTTAAACCTGCATAGCAGTTATATAAAAAAATATGGCACATACAAGCATCATAAGAATGTCACAACATAAAATTTTCAAATAAAATCTGAGAAAAATATGTTGATCTAACATCATGAGATGAGGGATATTCCAAGTTTGAATTTTTATAAAACTAAGGCTTAACTTTAGCAGGAGTCTGGTGCTCAGTGGTTGGTTCTTAAGGAACCATGCAGGCTCCCTTAACAAAAAGCCCTGATGTTATTTAAATGAAGTTTACATTTTTCACACAATCTCCACCCTAATAATAACACATTTGCAAATGTATATAGCGCCACCTGTATAGTTTATCTATTCCGAGGGGCATTGTAAAACAAAAGGGAAGTGTTGGACTACAATAATTTTATAATTTTTATAATAAAAAAAATATTTTTGAGCTTACCTTCAGTTCAATTGCTCTCTTGACACTACTGCTGTGATGTACAAAGGTTCCAATTAGCCCAAGGAATACTGTTAAACCTGAGGATTCAATAAAGTGAAAGTTATGTATACAATCTAGTGTTTTTTTTTTATTATTATGATCTCAAAACAAGCAGCTGCTGGTAGATGTAAAATATATATTTAAAAATTAAAAAAAATCACAGTTCAGCATATAATTCACAATTTTACAAGAATGAAGAAGTTTCTTTTATGCAAAAATTATAGATCTTCTAGGTACCTTTATTATATTTATGAAATAATAATGATGATCAAGGGAAAATACAAAAGAATACCATACATGTAAATGCACATGTAATTCCCAGTAGTGCTGGCTACTTGAATCATGACTTAATCACTTTAGCAGCTCATGTAGGAAAATATACAAAGATTAAAAGTTGTATGTACACTTGTTTTTAACCCAAGATTTCAATGTATATATTACTTTAAAAAATAAAAATAAAATTCCGAACTACCAGTAAACAGTCTTTGATTCAGAGAAAGTTTTTGGGGTTATCTAAAAAATTCTTACCTAATCTGTGATCATAGGCCAACTTGCATGCTAAGATGAGAACAAAAATAAGGAGCTCTGCGACGCCCTCCGACAGATAGTTTGAAAAGTTTGCATCTGCCAGGGATCCCCTCCCTCTGTTCTGCTCCCTGTCCCCTTCTGTCTCCGCCTCTCCCATGGCTGAACTCCCTCCTGCCCCTGCTGCTGCTCCCCTCCTGCTCCCCTCTGCTCCTCCCCTGGAGCTGTTAGAAGATGGGTATCTTCCCTCGGAGTCCGGCATGTCGATGACGACGACATCCTGGTTGGGGTCTCCCTCCCTGGCCTCTAGTTCTGGAGGAGGGTCCATAGTCTGCAGTCCTGGGATCATGTTCCCAAGAGCGTTGTTGAACTGAGTTCTTATGCTACTAACTGCCATTCTCATTCTCTAATGCAAGGTCTTTGATTATTATTCCTGTGGCTCAAAAGCAAGTTGCAGCTCACCTGCCCATTCTGCATTGTTTTGTATCTGTTGAGAGAGAGAGAGAAAGAGAAGCAAGGCATTTCAAAATCAGCACATTCATTAACGATTAAAGCGAGTATAAAAGACTAATTTTATGGGAACAATTTTATTTAGTTTACATTTCCATCCATTTAAATGCAGTAAACTTAAACTTGCAAATAACTTCTACTAAACTCAGCATAAAAAAAAACCCTGCTTAACTGTGATTGCAAACTCATTGCTCTTTGGGATTTTGTTTCAAGTTAAAGATAATTGAAGTTCTGGTCAGGATATTCAAAAATGATTGGGAAGGGTTTATTACAATGCTCATAAGAATTTTTGTATGTTAAAGTTTTCAAATTAAGAAATTAATTAATAAGAAATAAACTAAATGCTGAACAAAATGACAAGACCATCTCAAAATAATAAAAAGAACATTGTTCTTAAAAATAATTTCTTTAAATTATTTGTTTTAATTTATATTTGAAATATAAAGAATAGAATTGATGAATCTTAAAATATTTTACTTTGAAATCAAAGTAAATTGAGGTCAAATTTTAGGTGCGCAGACATAGGCACTTTTTCCTATGGTCAATATCGAAAAGTTTCTTTGATTTCTCCAATATTAGCTGTCGACAGATTATGAGATATATATCTAGAATCTATATATTTGACTTCTTCAATCAAGAACAACATGAAACACATCCCAGGTTTACTTCAAGACAACATTAGATCTAACAGTTACATCGGTAAAGTTTTTATTTCCCATTCATTTTAGAATAATATTATTACCAAATGAACCTTTATAGACCTACTTTTCTCTACAAAAAAGTTGAGCATATTACTAGACTATTACTAGAGATCTATAAGAGTCTAGTAGATTCTAACATTGTTATTTAAATGTTAAATGAGTTCATTAAAAAAAAAAAATTCACAAAGATAAACGGGGACAATAAATGTCGATGACCAAAAATGTTCGCCAAAAAAATAAGAAATGTTCCACTGTTTTTGGTAGTAAAGACCCTCTTAATTGCCCCCTCACAAGAGTATTATAGTCGGTGAAGGGATTATATGTTAAATGGCAGATTTTTAAAGATAAATCCCCGGAGTCAACCGCCCGTTATTTGATCCCGTCTAAAATGTTATGATGTCCCAAATTTAGCAAACCACACAAATAACAGCATCTGGGACCAGTATTGAAAATGGAATTTACCACAGCATCAATCATTCCTTAGAAACACATGATACCAACAAAATAATGGTTTAAATGCTTTACACAATAGACACAAATAATCATAAAATGGAATTACATGATTAAACAACAAAGAAATGTTACAATCAAGCTTTAATTATAGCGTGGAATTTACCATTCACTTACCAAATCAGCGATGATGACGTCATTCTTTTTCCATTTCTGTGGCCGTGGGGGTACTTAGGCCTTGTTAACGTTAGGGGTGGAATTAAATACGAAAATAAAGGCAAACATTTTTCTGCTGGGGTAAAATAGGTAGGCCTACATCTGCAATCAAATTCTTCTAGTTCTGATTCCATATTTCTCTCATTGTATCATTCTTCCAGGGAGCATGTGCATCTTAATTATTTCCATTCTCCCATTCCACTCTCTCTCTCTCTCTTGCTTTTTAAAGTTCTCTCTCTTTCCCTCTCCCATAAATGTTCTCCCTGCAGTTCTATATTCATAATCATTTCTAGCTATGTGCTGCATGGCAGGCTCAGCCCCATAGACAGCTCGACCCACTTAAATTTAGGTTTAAGGTATTATGGTAAGGGATTGAAATATGATTTGGGGGCTTTGACCAGAGGGCCAAATTAGCCAGAATTCTAATTTTTTATCCCCATCTCTATCCCTATCCCTCTCTACCAAGTGCCTCAGAAAAAGATAATACTTTTAAAATGCATATGGTCCCCAAATAAAATTTTCATCAGATTTGGGGAGAATTATAGGGATAGCCGCTGAAAGTCGATCTCTTCTTTATTCACATACCACAAAGTGTCTCAAAATGTTTGATTGAACACGCCACCTTTTGAGAAGGACATGAAAATTAGGTTGTGCAGGAATTCACAAGGGCTATTAAATGAGGAACTCGACACCTGCCCCTCACTCTCTCATTTTGTATTGACCTTAGATAATCACCAGCGGATTAGGCAAGAGGCACCCCATATTTTTTGGAAATCATAAGCTACTAACATGTTAATAATATCTTCAGCCTCCCTATCCCCCCCCCCCCCACCCCCATTTTCAAATCCAGGATCTGCCACTCTGAATCAAACCAATCAGTGAATATAAATAAGAGTCAAATACTAAATTAAACAATCACTGTGGAATGCCATTTAAGTTATGATCAATATCGCCACTTCAAGTATATGTTTGATATATAATATAACAAAATATAACAAAATATAATTATTTTTTTTTAATAGAGAGAATAAAAGGGGAGAAAAGTCAGACATTGATGAAAATTGAATGAGATACACAGCCTGTATGCTTGGATCTAGTATTTCAAACTTATTGATGGTCAAGCAAATTAGATTATAAGAAGATTATTTTATTGTTTATTGTTAGTAATACATGTAATGAAACATAATGAAAAAATACAAAATAAGGCAAGACTTTATTAGTGCAAATTATATATGCAAGGAGCTAATGCTCTAAAGAGTGATTGCAAGGCTATTCTAAACCATGTTACACATTTGGTAAAAACAATGTTTAAAGATATTCTTAATGCATATTATTTGTTAAGAGTGCATATTTTAAAGAGAGTAAAATACTGCATATCACTTGGCAAACTTAATTGAATAATTACTTTCTTCAAAGTTGTACTATGAAGACTTTACAGAATTTCATAATACGATGTACATGTATATAAATAATTATAAATTAAAGAAATATTGTCCTTCAATAAAATTTACCGCCGATTGTAACTCTATCATCAACGCTAACTTCCATAGAAACTTGGAAATTGATCGGCTGCTAAGCAATGTTAACATGGGGTAGTTACCATATTTGACTATTCATATTTGACTATCCAACAAAATCCAAGTTAGCTCATCTGCCAAAAACTAGTAATCATCATCCAGTTATTCTTATAGTTTTTCAGCTCATCACTACCTAGTCAAATTGATTAAATCACATATTTAATAGTAAATTACTTAAGGTCTTTCTATACATCAAAGGGTGAGCTGCTCTTGCAAAACCTACTCTTATTATTTCATATTTCAATTTAATCCCTCACAATAAAGTAGAAAATCATTGCACATATTGTTTACTGATAAGTAAATACATGTATGACAAGTAACATCATGCCAAGTACAACAACACCTAAACAGTCACAGCTCTCATTAGAAATTTACTGTTAAAAAGTTTAACATCTGACAGCATACAAAATCATTGTTTGATAATATGAAAAGTCAAATTTCAATGCATAAGGTGCTTTCCCAATTGTAGAAGAGCTGGAATTATATGCAAACTTGCTACGTGACATATCACACTCACAATTCTAGACATTAAATAAAGTAAAGAAAATCTATCTCTATAAACTCAAGTTCTGACTCATGAACAACAAATCATTATAGTAAACTATCAGCTGCACATCACCTGTTTAGGTTCATTTCAATTTTTAAAAATTTGTAAAGAAAATGACTTTTAGAATGGCTAATAAATCTACTGACATTTGTTGCAAAGAGTTTATGCCTTTTAGCAAACCTAAAATTTCAGTAATTATGCAACATGAATTATCAAAGTACATAATATTGTTCAAAGTAAATAATACTGTATTTAAGTATCAGTATTGTTCCATGTTATTTCTCTGACAAGAAATTGAAAATAGATGTCTGTTATTCTACCATCACATGAACATCAGGAAGCCAAGCTAAGCCAGGTAATAATTACTTAACACTAAATATAAGCACTTTAGGGTGATTCCATGTTTTTGTTGATTTTGGTTCTTGTTTTGTTTCCGTTATTTCTGTGTCCCATGCAACACAATACTATTTTTTCCAGGTTTTTTTAAAATGTTAATAACAAAACCCTGATTAAAAAAAAAAATTATATTGTACAGGATGTGTAATCCAGTCAAGTTCAGTCTTGGTTCTAGTACCCCTTCTGGTACTACTTGAATTACTGAAATAATGTTTTGTTTTCATGCTGAAAAGCTGTGAAATATTATTAAAATGTCCCATACGAGACAACATGGAATCGCCCTTTAACCAGGTGGATGTTGTATTCGGCGCTATATAAATGTCATCTATTTTTATCATTGTCACATATATTCCTCTGTATTTTCACCATTGATGTAGTTTCTTCATCTGATCCTCAGAGCTTGGCAGCCGGGAGAGATCCAACGACCGGTTTATCCAGGAATTCCTTCCACCATTCAGGTCTCTCAAGACATTTAGGAGTTTGCAAGATGGCGTTGTACAGACGCTTGTAAATCTGATCATAAACAATAATAGAGATAAAGAATATTTGTATTAAGCGCTATATCTATCATTGTTATTCTTATCATTATCACATAATTCCTCTGTATTGCCAATGTTGTTTAGTCTCTGCATCATGATCCTCAGAGCTTGGCAGCCGGGAGAGATCCAACGACTGGTTTTATCAAGGAATTCCTTCCACCATTCAGGTCTCTAGACATTTAGGTGTCTGTAGGATGGCATTGTACAGACGCTTGTAAATCTATCATAAAACAGGAATAAAGTCAAAACATTATTACTTTAGCTGATATTATTACTTTAACATTAACCATACATTTTAGATAAAATAAAGCACACATAGAGCATTTTTGGAGGAGCAAATGTTGTGACACCAGTCATATATACTGTTACCAAGTTATGGAGTTCACATTCCGAAATTGGTTCTTGAAGTATTGTGAAATAACAAGGCCAAAACTTGGAAATATCAAAGTTAACCCTATAACGCTGACCTTGATCTACAGAATCCAAAATCTGATCAGATCGACTTCCTAAAGTTATATATTAATCTAAAGAGTTGCAGTTTTTTATCCAGTGGTTTTTGAGAATAACAATCAAACAGGCCGTACAGACAACAAAGAAATATGCATAATATAGTGTGTAAATTCATTATGTGCAAACATGGTGCAGTGCTTCTGCATCAGGCAAACTCTGAGTCACATAATACATGACATTGTGGAAACGATATGATATTGGATTCTTCACATTTTCATATGTGGTTCCACTTCTAATAAGAACTTGGCTTTGAACATGTAGAAGTCACACAATTCCATTTTCTACCTGTTTAATTGGCAGCTGTTGAAAATTGATTCTCATTCAAGCTGGCAATAAGGAGGGGTTGAAACATTAAAACTCACAAAATTGTATCCCCAAATCAAATTACTTTTATTAAAGGAGTAGGTAGGACCATGGACCTACCACTGAGTTCTGACATTTGTTGACTGACAACAGATAGTCTACATCAAAAGAAATGTGCATACAGCTTTCACTTTCTACTACAGGTAATCCTTGATTTTCATTTGCCTGTCAGATAATTGTTTTGGTAGGGCATATCCCTCTCTTCTTTCTCTTTCGTACTCCTCTCTATTTCTCTTCTTTTCTATACATCTCTCTCTCTCTTCTTGCCTTCATTCATATCTCTCCTCTTCATTTCCTTCTATCTCCCTCTCTCTTCCCGTCATTCTACACTCTCCTCTTCCTTCCTTTCTATCCCTCTCTTTCCCTTCCTTCAACACCCTCTCTTTCTGCGATTCTATCTCTCTCTCCTTTTCTTCTATCCTTTCTTCTTCTTTCCTTATATCTTTCTCTCAATGTTGTGATACATAATAAAACAATCATGAGACAAATTAGTCTTTTCAAGGGATGTCCTTTATTTATCTCCACATTTTCTACTTTGTTATCTGAGGTGATTTCTAACAAGCAATCAAGAATCATGTGCATCCAAGATTTGCTTTCAGGTTGATTTCAAATTATATAATAACGGTGGTCCTGGAACTAAGAACTTTTTGTCTGCTGTTGACTGTGATCACTATACAGAGTGGTTTTGGTGCTATATAAATGTTTTTTTTTTTTTATTATCACCATATTTTTATTACTATTAGTATATTATTAATGTCAGAAGATTGGGTATTACTATACACAATTTACCTTTTCTACTATAATCAACCTTCATAAAAGCAAAATCAAATATGTGCTTGCAGCTATTGTATTCAAAAAATATTTTTATTCATGTTGATTATTCCAAAATGGCTTAGTTTAGCTTTTGGCGGATTCACCTTCACTGTTTGGGAATAATTGGTGTAAACTTTCTGTACTTAAGTAAATAAGGGATTTCAATATATAAATATTTCTTTCACATAAACATTGTGGAAATCAATATGGAACCAATAGGGAGCCCATTCTACTGGATTTATGAGTCAAGTAGTTTTGGGCAGAAGGACTGTTGTAATCAATTAAGATTATAATTATAGAAATCAATTATTGACCCATAGGCACCCATGTTTCACTAAATTATGGTCGAGTGGTTTTGGCGAAAAGGCCTGTTTGGAATCACATTACATTATAATTATATAGAAATCAAATTATTGACCCATTGGAACCCATATTTCACTAATTTATGGGTCGAGTGGTTTTTTGAAGGAAAGGCCTGTTTGGGATCACATTACATTATAATATATGATCAATTATTGACTCATTGGCACCAATATTTCACTAATTTATTGGGGTCGAGTGGTTTTTGGCAGAAGAAGGCCTGTGGGAATCACATTACAGTTATAATTATGAGATCAAATTATGACCCATTGGCAACATATTTACTAATTTATAGGTCAAAGTGGTTTTTGGCAGAAGAAGGCCTGTTTGAATCACATTACATTATAATTAATAGGAAATCAATTATTGACCCATTGGCACCCATATTTCACTATTTTATGGGTGAGTGGTTTTTGGCAGAAGAAGGCTGTTTGGAATCACATTGCATTATATTATAGGAAATCAAATTATTGGACCATTAGGCACCATATTTCACTAATTTATAGGTCGAGTATGGTTTTTTGGCAGAAGAAGGCCTGTTTGGAATCCACATTACATTATAATTATAGAAATTATTGACCCATAGGCACCCATATTTCACTAATTTATGGGTCGAGTGGTTTTTTGGCAGAAGAAGGACTGTTTTTTACACTTTAAGTCATTCATTTCTCCTTTCCACATCATTACTACAAGTTCCAGATATGTGCACAGTCTTCATTTCATCGTTGTTTGGATTCCGTTGCCAATTTTGATAATTATAGTCTGACCGGCGTCCACTGGAAGTCCTTCCGTGTTTTTGGTCATGTTAGTCCAATCCAATAGGCCGTTAATGGTGAAGCAAAACGAAAGATCATAAATATTAACAAAACAAACACAATGAAAAGAAGATTTTCAGTGAAGTGAACAATGAAGGGAAAAAAATAATAAATTGTGTGACATATATTATGTAAATGTTTGTATATAATGTGTGTTGTTATTTGTGTTTGTATATTATTTGAATTTTTGTAAATACACATATTTAATGAATGTGAAATGAAATTAAATGGAACTGAACAACGATAGCTAGAAAAATGGCAGGACATATGTTTAAGGTTTTAAATTCATTTTGAATCACATCTATGCAAAGGTGCAATGCACTTATAAAAATGCCACAAGATTATTAGATTGTCTTCCTCTGGTGATACATACTATCCTGAGTTTGAAGCCCATATCTTAGGGATTCTTGAGTTATTGCAATAAAGATCTCAACACATGGAGTTTCAATAAGTTGACATCTTTGCTCTTGACCTATGCATCAAAATCTAATTTCATAATCTTCCTATAGAGATACATATGTGCATTCTGCACTTCATGACCTACTGATCACAACTTTGTACAAAATGGGTTAAAGTGAACTCACTGTTGTGGTCATAGTTTGAATTGAGGAAGAAATGTTCAAAAGTGTTTTAAAAAGGGTGACAACAATTCACCTAAGAATTGTTGTGGCCGTCAGGATTAAGAATCAACAAAGATAATAACCCATTCCTGCTGAGATTCCATGCACTATGAAAAATAAATAAATAATAATGTGTACTCATCCTAATGTAGGGATGTATTACATGTAGGATGTATTATTATATCATTCAAAATACTATTTTAGAGGGTTTTTTAAAATATCTTTATACTAACATATTCACAAAATTTCTGTGATGGAATTTGTTTTTAAATTAGTAAGAATAAATTTTTAAAAATATCCTGTACAAACAAATGTACATGTAGGGGAGAGTGGGGTTAGTTGGAACACGGGGTAAGTTGAAACATTGCAATTTTCTTTAACGACAATAATATATTTATGCAAATCTACCCTCAAGTTGTTGCTATTAGAACTGCCATCCACCACAATTTTAGACAGGCACAAATGCTTCAAGCCTATGAAGTTAGAAGCAATTTTGTTTTTTCACAATCTGAGTAATTTTGTCATTTTTACAAATGTTTTATTAATCAGAGAAGATCATAAATTACGTTTGCCAGTTTTTGTGTATAGCAAAGAGTTATATCAAGCTACAAAAAAGTTAAATATATGGCATGTTTTGTCCCTTTTTTGTGTGTAGTTAGCTTCAATGTCAAATGGACCTCTGGGGTTAGTTGGAACATTTTGAACGGGGTTAGTTGAAACATGTACTAATTTAAATAGGTTTCAGTTTAATAAAAATAAGATCATATAATTCAATTAAGTGTTCGGAAATATTCTATACATGTACATTAGTGCACATTGACGAATTTTATTTGGTTTAAACAAAATATATTAGCAGAATGCTACTTCACAGGACTTCAGAATATCTGTATGGACTGGATGCTATAAGTGTAATAAACATGAAGAAAAAAAGAATTTGACACCAACCTTTATATCTTAATTGGATCAATAAAGCAAGTTAGCTGAACCCATGCAATATATGTTTGACCGTAGTATAAATATAATTCTAAGATACCATGCACAATGTTTCAACTTACCCATACCCTGTTCCAACTAACCCCGTGTCCGGGGTTAGTTGGAACACTTGACATGGTTCTTGTTGAAGATGGATTTTTTTCGGACATCACTTAGTTTAAGAATTTTATGGGATACATTTGTAGCATACAGATATACACTCAAGCTGATTGTTTATTGTTTCTTGAAATAAATCCGCTTTTGTTTTACGGCCATTTTTGTGAAAAATGTTCCATATAACCCGCGCTCTCCCCTATGTGTAAATTGGTCATGGTAACAGAAATTTTTAAAATTAATATTAAGAGAAATTATTACATTACTTCTAAATTTGCCAATATTGCCAGGAAACTTATAGGTTGTGATGTCATATCAAACACTAATTCTCAAAAGCCACAAACACAAATATTTTGATCCAATTCTAATTTGATTTTACATGTTAACGTCCATGGAGATGTAAGGGTAACGCAGTCTCAGTTATCGACATGTCTTCACAAAGTTTCCCATCATACAAACAAATTATGAACATCTCTTTATTTTGCATTCTGTTCATAAGAACTAGGTATGATGTCATATAATGCCGGACCTTTGTGTTTGCAGCTGCATTTTAGCTTGTTAGCCGAAACGGCCCTTACGAGCAGCCAAAAGTAGCCAAATTTTGGGTAGCGCTCACACTGTTGCCTATGAGTTCGATGCAGCTAGTACATGGTTTGCTGGCCTTTAAACTCACTCTAGCTCGCTTTTTGCTCGTAACAGTACGATTCATACAAAGTTTCGATTTCTCCATATTTTTCCTTTTATATCTATTTGTTTATACCTTTAATAATTTGACCATTCATTTGAATAAAAGTAAGTTATTTTTTATTTGGTACTTACAGATCCTTGGCTAGTTGGATGTTTGACTTTAGACTTCCATATGTTGTAGATCATGGTCTCCTCTGTGCTGTTATGGATGCTCACCAGGTCTCCTCCAGTCTCGCACCTACACACAGCAAGTGCATTGTTATAATTCACGGGTGGCACCATAAAAGCGGTAACACCAGTTCCCCTTCTGAAACCAATACTCTGGGCAGCATGCATCAGACAACCATACAATGGAAGCCAGGAGAAGCAGGCTTTTGAAGAACTTGAGGGCCATAATGACGTGAAGAGAGCTTTATTTTTGAAGGTTGCAGGAAAGCCTTTTGAAACAAAGCAGAAATAGTAGTGTAACACTGAAGTATTTGAGATCATTTGTGCAGTGGCAAGACCAATAAATACCTCAAACATGCCTCTTAACATTAAATCTCAAAGACTACAATGCCAACTATAATTATGTTTATAATCAGAGATCTATATGTTCCCATTAAAAAAAAAATAATAATAAATCCCTATTTATCCCCTGTTTCTATTCTCTACTAGTAGTTAATTAGGGTTGGGTTGAAATGTTGCATGTAATTATGAAGCTAGGAAAGATGCAATTAAATTTTGAATGCAATTTGAATAACACTTACATTCAATCCTTTGACAGTCAGTTGGTAGTCTTGACCTCTGTAGAAAGAAGCTGGAAATTGTGTCTTGCGTTGCTTCGAGTCTCCTTATATTGCCATAAAATGCATGAAAACCAATGCATGGGAGACAGTTTGCTCCAGCAGGTGTATATATTATGCAGCGATTTATCATCAGCTTATCTAAAATTTTATCAATGCGTGTTCATATTTAGTGGAGTTTTCATAATTATTAATAAGTACAAACAATAATATAATAATGGTTTCATTCATTCAAATAAAATCTTAGCCACGTGGCATTGATATGATTTTGTACAAAGTCCGTATACACTATAAAATAGTAATTATGAGCATTTATCATCACTTTATCTAAAAAATTTCATGCATGTTCATGTTTAGTGGAGTTTTCATGATTATGAAAACAAACACATCAGTCATTTATCATCACCTTATCTAAAATTTGATCAATGCGTGTTCATAATTAGTGGAGTTTGAGTTTTCACATAATGAATATTATTAAATAAATTAAGTGGAGTTTGAATAATGAATATGAACCCAAACAATCAGCCATTTATTATCACTTTCTAAAATTTTTATCAATGCGTGTTCATAATTAGTGGAGTTTGAGTTTTCACATAATGAACATGAACTAAAACACATGTTGACTATAACCCCTTTCACATTGGCCTCTTACCCGTTGAAGTTGACCAGGAAAGGCGTTACCCACTTAAACTTTTTCTGATATGAAACATATATTCCCTTTTCCCCTTTAATGACGTCTGAGGTCAATTCTGAATTCGGCATGAACAGAGATTCTGCAAAATTTGCTGGCTGGACTCCTAGGTCCTTGCCTCATGTACACTAGAAGTTTTTTTTAGTATCAAATTATATTTATAATAATATTGCCCTAGACATGATGAAAATGGCTAAAAGTATTTATTAAGTAGTGTGAAAATTTTTTTTTACTTCTTAAAATATTTAGTAAAACTTTGTAGTAATTTCAACTCACTTTTTGCAATACATGTAGTTGGTAAGAAGTGATGTTGACAAATTTTTCTCTTTGCATGATAATGTGCATGCATGCCTATACTAGAGCTGCATTGATAATGATATCTTGCTAACTGCTTCACAGCTTGCTTCCAATCACCCAAGCCTCGCTGTAGTTCCAGCAAAGCTTAATCTTGTGCCTCACATCACCGTGGATGTTTAACTGGGAAAGAGTTGGTATGAAAACAAATACTTTTTTCCCCCAGTGGACGTGAGGAATGTGGGCTTAGAATATTACCTGTTGAACTTTAACAGGTAAGGGGAAGAGAGAAGTAGTTTTCGTAGCTAGGAGCTCCTGGTTCAAAACCAAGTTGATATGCCATCTCTTAAGTAATGTGTATCTCATATTTTGGAAATGAGCTGCAAACTTCATGTATATATCCAGTTCCCATGAATTGACTCCCTCTAGTCTGTTTGCTCATATGTCTGTTTGCCATTTTTGCACTCTCTTTCGCGCCTTTTTTTTCAGGTACCCAATGGCAACTCAGCCAAAGCTTTTAGAAGTTCAACCAACTATTCAAAAGTTCAAAAGTAAAAAGAAAAGTTTTAAAAGAAACTATTAACAATGACTATCATCTGATGTAATTCCACTGCATTGCTGGGAATATTTTTGTTTATTCACATGGCATTTTAATCCCTCTATAAACTTATAATCATTTTTTTATACAATTAAAACCATAAGTATCGATTCATGCACCGCAAACATTACCCTGGATAGCTGAATAATAAACCTGAATTGATTTCACGAAGTTTTTTTGTTTGCTCAGCCTTATATCTTTAAAAAATATTATAAACCCATTCTAAGTCCATGTGTGATGCATCTAGAGGTCAATCAGTAGGCGAAGGCATCAGCCAGTATGAAAGAAACCGGATATTTGCTAGTTCTCTTTGGGTTTAACCTAAAAAAACTGAGGTGGCATCATGGCCCCTCAACAGTTCCTGCGACAATTATGCATGTAATTTTTTGGTTTTATCTCGCTGCTTGCTGGGAGCTTTGTTTAGTGAATTGGAGCAAAAAATATGATTTCATGCATAAATTACCATAATTAATTAATATAAAATAAAAAGACATAATTAGAAAAAAAACAGTATAGTCTCGTAGATTATATCGCACACTACCAATGTGCAAAATTTTTGCTGCACTCGTGCAGTCGGCGGTTGAGATTTAAAGGGAGTCATTATGCCCCCAGTCTTATTAGGGTTTAGTCTCTCGAATAGAGTCATCAGTCCTCATTTACATGTAGTCAATACACATATCTTGATTTCTTAGTCATGGATAATGACATGAGATTGATGACATGCCTTTTCCATTTCATTGGTATTATTATGCAAGGGATATGAGGATCAAGAATTACTGAGTGAAAGCTACAGTATGAACAGTAACATAAGGTAAGCACATTTCATTTGATGAACTAACTGTCTGGTCCAATCTTGATCGGGACGAAAGCTAGGGTGGAAAAAGATGGAATTTGAGCTATTTATATAGATTTTCAAAGGTACATTTGTACCTATGTCAGGCCCCGAGACCCACCAGAGTATTTAAAAAAATAGATGTGACAGGAGTCGTAAGTCCCATGATCAGGAGTTGGTTGAGTGGTAACGTTCACTGCCATTCTCAATCTGCATCAGCCTACAAACTGAAACGGTTCGGACCCAGGTTAGAATCCCAGTCACGTCTTTCAGATGGTCGCGTGATGAAAGGCTTGTCCTAGACGTAAACGATCATATCTGGGAGTGTTTCACAAAGAGCCTAATCAGATTAAGAGTCGCACTTAACTCTTAGCGCATCCTGTATTTAATGCGCAATATCATTGATAGACTTCTCAACAGCATTGCATCCCCTGAGCATGATATAACCAATGTATTATAGGGGGCACATCCCCTGAACTCTGCCTGGTTCTGCTACTTAACTCTAGATTGGGTGAATCCTCTTGACCATCGCACATTCAATGGGTGAGTTGAGGATGAAATCTGGAGGTGCTAGGAGAGACCACATTATTCTTAAGGTCATTGCACCACTCAAGACAGAGTTACATCTAGAACTTGGCGCAGTCCCATGCATAATAAATCTGCCGGGTTTAACCTGTGACTTACCTGACCATCAGTACATCCAATGGGTGAGTTGAGGATGAAGTCAGGAGGAGCAAGAAATCCACTAGAGACAACATCATTCTTGAGGTCATTACACCACTCAAAGACAGAGTTACACATTGAACTATACCCAGTTCTATGCATAATAAAATCTGTTGGGTTTAACCTCTGACTTACTTGACCGTCTGCACATCCGATGGGTGAATTTAGGATAAAGTCTAGAGGTGCTAAGACATCCACTAGAGAGACTGCCTCATCCTTCATATATCCTTGCATAACCCCAAGACAATAATTCTGGAACTCAGCCCAGTCCCATGTATAATAAATTCTCTGGGTTAACCTCTGACTTACCTGACCATCAGCACATCAATGGGTGAGTTGAGGATGAAGTCTGGAGGTGCTAAGACATCTACCAGAGCACCGCATCATTTTTGACCTCTCTGCAGAGATGAAGGATGCCATCCCGGATCAATCGAGCAGACCCCGCCCAGTGCAGTATCCACCTGATAGGAGAGAGAAGAGACAATTACTTGATAGAGAGGACTTCATGCTGTTATACACTGAACTGCATGGTAGAGTATGGACACCTTCTGATGATTATCCCTTCAAAAACATACAGTGTATGATTATTCTAATAGCTCCCAACCTTTAAGAGGAAATATGTCATCCCAGCTCAACCCCCTCCCCTCAGAACTAATAATGACTCTTTGCATACATATACAGGGCTCGAATTTAGCGTGGCCCGGTGCCAATGGCCACCTGAAACGGCGTCGGGCCACCTGAAATCTCTGACTGGCTGGCCCGGCAGGCCACCCAAATATTTGACAGCCTACCAGGTTGTGAGCATCTAAAACCCGATGCCAGCGGCCCAGACTTCAGTGATGTGTGGTGATTGCGATGATCAAAACAAAATGCAGTCACTCAAATTACACAACATACAGCATCAAATGTAACAATCACACAAGTAATCTTACCCTTAGGTATCCTTTTTGAGAACCAGTTACCGACAGGTCCAAAAATAACCACAGAACCTCTGACAAGAACAGTTTCGCATGGCGGCAGACATTTTTCAAAACAGTGAGCTGGCTCGATGATCGCGGTGTGCATGCAGCGTCGATTGCATGCACAAGACACTGATAGTCTATGCTGCATGCAGACCCTTTGCAGTTTAAAAATATTACAAAGAAAGCCCCGATGTATTTTCTTTTTCTTCTTTGTTTAATCTGCACTTCAGAGCTAATTGTTTTGTGGTTTCTCATGTAAAAACAAGATTATTAGGAATGAATTACTTCTGCAATTTCTCAATTAATTTCTTAATTATTTTTTCAATTAGGCAAAAAAAAAAAAATAAAAAAAAATAATAATAATATGCTTGTTTAGGGTAACCTTGTTTGAAAACAATGGGACAGAAGGGAAAAAAAAATCTATTTTATGAAAATGCATTACTTGCATAACTATATCAAACATCAGCACCAGCGGTTTGCTGTAGGCATATATTTTCTTTTTATGTTCTTTCTTCTTTTTTTTTTCTTTGTAGCAAATATTTTGTTATAAGAGTCTATATAATATGATGAGCCTAAAAGATTGAGAATTATGAGAAATTATGAGAAATAAGCAGCAGCATAAATTTGGAACAAAAAAACAATATAGACCTAAATTAATTAATTAATCATAAATTAAAGAACTAATTTTCATGCCAAATTATCTACTATCTATAAAAGGGAAAAGAAAAAAAAAAAGGTTTTGAAATAAACATCAACAAAAAGTAGAAAAGAAAATACATCTGAAGAACTGAAGTTTAATTACCAGTGCTTATTTTCCACTTCTATAAAATATTACAAAGAAGTCTGAAATTAGACTACTACCATGCATCGGAAACTATACGAAACGTCTGTTTTGAAAAACATACTGGCTTATTTCACAAGTTTTGAGGATTTGATTTCAACTGTAAAATACTGTTTTCTTCAGAAATACATCCCTGGTATATTTTTTGTCCGATTCGTGTTTATAAATATGTTTTTTTATGTATTTTTTTGAGGTGAGATGTATTGGGGAAATCGTCAGTGAAGTAACCCATGTTCTAGACATCAGCTGGCCGCTAGGCCTGGCTTGGAAAGGGGCTTCCAACACAGTCGGGTTGAACAAACACCTAGCGCTCAAATCATCGCTTGCCCGAGATTGGGAAGTGCACTTTGAACTTTACATGTCGCCCATGGTTTGCAAGGGGTTTGTCGCGCCCCGAGTCCTAAAATAAAATGCTTAATGGTATTTCTGGTCAGATCTAACCAATTGTTACACACAGGCTGTGTATGAAATATTTTTTTTTTCCTAAAATTAGTAAAAAGGCAGGGATCTAGCCTAATTATTTTTCTCTGTCAGCACCTTTTTTACAGAGACAGGCGGGTTTCCCGCAAAAAAAAATAAATGAATAAAAAAATTAAAAATTTAGGCCTTAATTATTAGATTTTTAAATTTCTTATTTATTTTCTCTTATTTTTTTATTTTTTATTATTTATTTATTTATTTATTTATTTATCTATTATTTATTTTTTTTTTTTTGGGGGGGGGCGGGGGGCAAAATCTGGGGGTGTGGCTTATACTTGTCAATTAAATACATACTAGGTTAATAATGCAATATCCATGTCCATTTATCGTGCAATGCCAATGCCAATATAAACTTGGTAAAGGCCTAGTGCAAAAAATGAAATTGTGAAAATTTGGCCACCTGAAAATGCATTTGCCACCCAGATCTCATGCAAGAGGCCTGGCTGGCCACCACAAAAAAGAAGTTAAGTGCAAGCCCTGATATACAGAATCTTATAATCTATAAACTGATGAAGTTTCCCCATCTCCAAATTTTGAGGAAAGAGAATAAAACATCATTGCTAACATAGAGTGGGTGGAGATCCGGGGGGTCACTCACCATATGATGTGGCTACGCATGCGTGTCCCAAAAAGCGTCGAAAGGTCTGTTTTCAGCTTTTCGACGGCGTCGACGCTTTCTTAAAATAGGGGTGTTTTTTTTATTTCAGTCGCCATTTTCTAAAATAGGGGTGTTTTCAGCGAAAATTGCTGTTTTAGGGTGAAATTGTGTCCGGTGATTACGCCATTTAGGGGGGTGTTTTCAGCGAAAATTGCTGTTGTTGGCAACATTTCACGGTGTTTACGCCATTTAGGGGTGTTTTTTCCAGTCTGACGTCGAAAAGGGGGTGCAAATTTGACTTCACGCAATGAGACGTTTAGGGTTCATTTTCAGGGTGGCGGGGACACGCATGGTAGCATTTTTTTTGAGTGACCCCCCGGGGTGGAGATGACTCTGTCCTGCAAGCAAGACTCTTGAGCAAGAAGTGCTGTATAAACCAATATTTTTTGCATACTGTACATATTTTACATTAAAAACTGGTTTGGGAAATTTGTGCTTGAATAACTTTGCAATTTTTGTGATCTTTTCATTATTACAAGTAGTCTTATATTAAAGTGGAAACCTTTGCAAGGATGGACTCACGAAATTTGCAAAGAAAATACCCCCAAAAATACCAAATTAGATTCCACGCTTCAAGTTAATGTCACGTTTTAATAGCTTCTGACAACACAAGCATTGAAAGTTATGGGTTTCTGAGAAGAACACCTATATAGAGTTTTCTATAGCTCAGTAAGTAGAGCACTAATCTAACAATCCAGAGGTCTCGGGTTTCAGTCCCACTGAAATCCAATTTTTCCTCCGCTCACATATTAATGAAATAATATATAAATAAATTAAACTTGAATAGAATGGAAACTTGAAATAACCCCCCTCCCCGCAAAAAAAAAAAAAAAAATGGTTTATACAGTCTAAATTAAACTAACTCACCTTGATAGAGAGTAGCCATATGCTTCTCAAGACTCCAGAGACCATACAGACTACACAGCTTCGTGAGGACAGCTCTTTGTTCAGGAACCAAATCTTCAGTCTCAAGATAATTCCAGAACTGATCCAACAGTGTGTGCTACCAGAAAGAGATAATACAGTTAGAAAAATATTAGCCTGAAGCCTGATAGACTACATGCACCTCTTTTTTTCCCCTTGTTTTTGCGCAGTTCAAGGCATTCTTTGCTTTTACTGACCCCATTTGTCAAAACAAAAGTAACACTAGGTGATCGAGCATTCACTTGTGTCGCTCAGAAACTGTGTAATGGGTTACCTCTCGAAGTCAGGAAAGCAATATCAGTTAATAGCTTCAAATTAAAACTTAAAAAACATCTCTTTAATTAATTACAAGCATATCAAAAGCTCTTAAATAGCGCAGTAAGCAAATAATCACCGTTGACCCAAATGATGGGAAGTCTATCACTTCTCAGGCAAGCTGGATAAGCTATCTCCTCCGAAGAAAAGCTGAGGAGAGATAGCGTGTACATCCAGCTTGCCGTGGAAGTGATAGACTTTCAATCATTTGGATCAAGAGGTGATTATTTGCTTTATATTCCACATCTGAAACAATTTAAGAGTACAGGGAAAACCAATATTTTGGTTAAAAGTTCAAGGTTTCCTTGATCCTCAAAATATCCACTCAAGTCATCGATGACTGCGCTTGTAATTGTAACATAAACGCGTACAAATAAAGTGTGCGTAATTCATTTGACGCGAAGGCCTAGCTCAAATGGGTTGAAGTGATTGTTACATAACAAAGAAGTTTTAAAAAGTAATTGTTACGTCACAAAGGAATCTGTCGCTGCATGTGATGGAAAAAAACGATAGTACAAAAAAACCTGAGTGACAACGCACTTTTTTTCGCGCATCCTAAAAATAATTGATGATGCGTATGACTCTACATACTCCATGGGGCGCTGAAGTGGTCAGCGAAACTCAAAAGTACCATCACTACGAGTGATAAATGATGAAGGGAAAACTAAACTTTATCACGTGACTGCCTTTTGACCAATCCTGTTGCAACATTCTTAGTATGTGGAATATAATAGAATATATACATGTACTATTATTGGATAGTTTCTGCGCTCTATAAATAAATATACTATTAATATATTACTATAATACATTTTACAGTCAATATATACATTTAACATATTCTACAACATGTTTCATTTTTTCATACCTTAATATAAGGGGAATAGACTGTACATAGGTGTCTGTTATATTTCTACCTCCATAAAGCTAGTGTCAAGGGTTTACCAAAATCGACCTAAGATTTGTTATAGGCTGTAAAGGCATCTTTATATATACATAAATATATATAATAAAATATCCCCCCCTCCCCCTAAAAAAAAGGAAAAAAAAA
>CALNVZ010003434.1:12851633-12902957 GCA_940671915.1 Paracentrotus lividus | reverse complement strand
TTCCAGATCCCCTACAAACACTTCTGAGAGAGGTCAACTCACCCATTATCAAGTCCATGAAGGCCCAGCTTCTCTCCCAGATCCCCTAAAGATACCCCTGGGAGAGGTCAACTTACCCATTATCAAGCCCATGAAGGCCCAGCTTCGCTTCCAGATCCCCTACAAACACTTCTGAGAGAGGTCAACTCACCCATTATCAAGTTCATGAAGGCCCAGCTTCTCTCCCAGATCCCCTAAAAATACCCCTGGGAGAGGTCAACTTACCCATTATCAAGCCCATGAAGGCCCAGCTTCTCTCCCAGGACCCCTACAAACACCCCTCGGAGAGGTCAACTCACCCATTATCAAGTCCATGAAGGCCTAGCTTTTCTCCCAGGTCCCCTACTAACACCCCTGGGAGTGGTAGAAGGGTCTTGGGATCCCTGATGGGTATGATAAATGAGTTGAGACCATGACAGGTGCCATCATGTGTGTACAGCTGAGCATACACTATAGCATGGGTAGCAGACTTGCCGAGCACTCCGACCCACACCTTAGTTGCTTCTATGTCTGGTGTGTTCACTACAAATTCCTAAGAAACACATAAAAAGATGAATAAAATAGGAAGTTCAACAGTTTATATATAGTCCACTTCTATAAGTTTATAGAGATTTAAACCCCCCCCCCCCATCATGTCAAATTCAAACCATACAGTACACCTGTCAAAAGTATCTCAGCAGGAGATATAAATAGACATTAACCGGTGAAACAATAATGGAACTTCCACCCCACCCTTAACACCACAATTATTGAGCTTTGGTCATCTTTACATTGAATATGTGCAAGAATATCATTTTCATACAAGTACATTTAACACAAAAAGGTATTTCAAACTTATTTATCTCTATCATACTTGCTGAATAGTCCTCAAGATAAAGATAAAAGGAATTAACCTTGAACAAACTTTTATCACTGAAACCTTAATCTTTCGATCGGTGCTATTAATAGCATTTTTTGTGCTCCTCAGTTTAATACATACGTTCGAGTGTCACTTGTTTGTACATGATTGATCACTGTCGTGTGTCAGGAGCAGCATTATACGAGGGTAGATAGATATTTCAAATTAAATGATGATACGTCATACAAAATGAAAAAGTTTGTTCACCTTTGTGCTAGGGTCGTATTTAGCTGTTGTTCTCATGGCTCTTGTATTTGACCCATGGGCCAATTCTGTCAAAGCAAAGCAACCCATTACCTGAATAATAATGATAAAAAATAAACAGATATAAAGAAAATAAAATGGATGAATGCTAATGTTTATAATCATAAATAAACTGTTAACTCATATGACTACTGGGTTGCCAAGACATTGTACAATGTATCTCAAAATGGTTAAATGTTTAGGAATCCGAAAAACATGGCAGTCAAAACACTATATAAACTATAGAATCATCTTTCATTTGACATTCTGTGGTAGTTTTCTTTTCTTTTTTGGTTGGGGGGGGGGGGGGGGTAAAGATAGCCACAGTCTTTGACAGGACATCACTTTTGTAGACTGGAGATTAACACACATACAAAAATGAATAAATAAAAAAATAAAAAACACACACAAAAATTTGAGATTCAATATTTTTTATCTTGGGACTTTAAGAATAGAATGACAGATTCCAATAGCTGTTCAACATACCTCTAATGCCTCACTCTTGGTGACCAAGTCTTCAAACTTGGTTGATCCACTAGCCCTTAATGTCTGACCAAACAACTGCAAAGAAATGTTAAACATACGCATAGTATTTCAGATGATAAAAAGTATTACCATGTACACAAGATTATCTACTTAATCATTTCTGCATGACAGTTTCATTATAATATAAAAGAGCAAAGAAAATGGGATTCCATTGAGAATCCCATCGCTCTTTTCTGGTCAGTTTCACACTTATTCAAAGTTTAATTATCTTGGAAGAATTTCATGTAGAGTCTAAGCAGGTCTATCAAGTATCAGGTCTCTTTTATCATGTACTGGAACTGACTTGGTGTACATTCACTACTGGAGATCAGTTTAGATGTTGCAAGCTTTGTTCTATAAGCCAATACTGTTGTGTACTGATATTTTCCCAATTTCGACCAGTTTGGCAAATTTGCAAGTGGATAATTTCACAACTTCTTTGATGTTTTCATAATTAAATAGCCTTATTTTGAAGTGGAAATTCTTGCAAAAACAAACTCAAGAAATTCACAAATCTAAACCATTATTGAAAGTAACCACTTGACTGTATAGTATCTTTCAGCACCCTGAATGACAAAGCCTATTTACAATGGTGATAAGACATTTCCTCTAGCGACAATTGCTCTGGGCTTTATTTCGTCTAAGATTAGGGTTGGGGTAAGGGTTGCAATAGGGTTTTATGTTAGGTTTAGGGTTAGTTTTAGGGTAGGATAAAGTGCTAAGTCCTGGGTTGAAATTGGTCATTTGAATAGTGAATGGAATTTGCAGTGGAGCGATTGTCACCGGAGCAATTGTCATGGAATCATTTATGACTCACATTCTTGTTGAGGTTATACTTGGTTGCTAGAGCAGCATCATAGAGCATAAGAGCATTATTAAACCAGAGAATGATGTCAGGATTTGCCATGATTGCGTCCATAGACAGGAAGTTATACTGGTAGAGCTGCTTGACCTGTCGTGACACTAGAGCTCTCGATTCCTCCATTGTAAGTGGCCGCTCGCTGTGCTGGAAGAGGGGATCTGCTTCAAGTGCATTCCATATGTTGTACTAGAATGGGTGGATAATAAATGAATATGGAGATTATATAACAAAGGCTTTCTTAAAGGGGACCAATACCCAAGGAAATAATCACTTTTATATGAAAGAGCACAATGAGAGAAGCAATAAAAAATAAATAATTCATCAAAATCGGTTATAAAATAAGAAAGTTAAGGAAGTTTGAAAAGTCTCGTTATATCTTCTATGACTATGGGGATCCTCAAATTGGCAACATCGGCTTCAATATAGCCTATTTTATGGACAACTCTCCATTTTTTTATGTACACGAATTTTCAGATTTTCCCCATTTTCTTTCAAAATATGTCTTATTTACTTCTGAGCTCAAAATATGTCATCGGAAAATATATTTCACACAACATAGGTTGAGCTCAGAAGGAAGTAAGATATATTTTGAAAGAAAACCGGAAAAATCTGAAAATTTGTATACAAAACAAATGGAGAGTTGTCAATAAAATCGCCCATTTTGAAGCCGATGTCGCCAATTTGAGGATCCCCAAAGAAGGTACAACAAGACTTTTCAAACTTCCATAACTCTCTAATTTTATAACTGATGTTGCTGAAACCTTTTTTAAATTGCTCCTCTCATTATGCTCTTTCCTATTAAAGTGACTATTTCCTTGGGTATTTAAGCTTTGTTTCCACCAAGATTTCAAACCTTTTTCCCCCTAACCATTCAGCACTGTCTTCTTCCACTTGATTGAATCAACATTTTCTTGGTGAAAGAGATACAGATTTGAAAGAGTAAATTGCCTAAATAAAACCCATGCTGAAAGAAAGGACCTTCCTATATAGAGAGCATCGTTGTACTAGAAGTATTATCTATTATTATAGGGTGAACCTTTTGATACCAAGTAATCCTGTTAAAAGGACCTGATCATACGAAAAAACAAAAACCAAACAAACAATTATGATATAATTGAAATTACAACAAAAACAATATTCAAACTTTGGAGGAAACAGTCCCTGATTAATCAGCAAACTCATGTAACCTGGGCCCTATACCTCTGATTGGAAAAGTAAGATGATCCAAAATATTATTCTTTCATAACTATTTTAATTGACTGAATATTTTTATTTGGTTTAATAGGCTAAAGACTCTATGACAATATGTTGCATTTTCTGATATTATTTTTTCCAATTTTTTTTAAAAGCTTCATTCCTTGGATGTGCAAGAATCTCAGGTACAACATCTCCCATAATATGCCTAATGTTGCATGTACATTAATCATGATCATAATGAATGTACAGGCCTATGACAGGGAAAATATCATTATTATAGTGATCAATTGTAAGTGCATGGTCTATGTGTATGTCATGTTAAGTAATTATCTTTAAGCCAAGCTGGACTTTGGTTTAATCAGTGATTATTTAAACCACTGTCTGTGAGTGTAGGCCTACTGATTAGCCTACCTTATCTCAAAATATCAAAATAACCTTGATAACCCATTTGTGTGTTTTGTATTGATTTAAACAAATTTTGATTAATAATCATTTTTGGTACATTATAATTTACCTTGATGTTGGGCTTAAAGTGTTCCTAACTTCTTTGCCCGAGCCCCTAAAAGATAACACAGTAAATGTAGATCTACTTGATGTAAATGTATAGATATATTTTAACATTTAGATTGAACTTAATTGACTATCAATTATGTCAATAGTCAGGTTTGCATAAACAATTCTCATCAATTTTTGTATTGCGCCAAGCCATCTCCAGAGATGCCAAGTTCAGAGAGTGGCTGGGCGTGAGATCTTCAGCATCGTCTTTGGAAGCAGTGCGCCTGTGGCGCGTGTTACCATATGTGCGCGCGCGCCGTACTAACTTGTACACAAAGGAGGCGCGCGCGCACTCTACATATGTAACATTTAGTAAGCTTTCTTGCATATAACGATCGCCTGCATGAAAACATCGCACGCGCAGTGTTTGTTGCACAAGACTGCCGTTTTTAGAGTTTTGAGGCCCTAAAATGGTAAAAATCACTAGTTTTTGATAGTTTCTTCAGGTTTTTTCTGAGGCGTGAGATTATGAGGGCTGGGTGGGTGAACGGCAGATGAGGTGCTGAGGCGCGAGTCTCGCACCGGAGGCGTGAGACTTGGTAGGTCTGCATCTCTGTAAACTGTTATTTATTTTCTTCAAATGATGTTTACTTGAAGTTTAGGTATGGTAAGGTGCCCCAAGTCTGCGCAGTGCCTATGTCTGCGCACCCACGTAAATGCGCGATTTTTATAGAACAAAACATCAAATTGCACACCAATTTTCAATCTTAACCTCAACAATCCATTTTAAAACCAAGAAATGCGAAAATAATTGATTAAAAATGAGTTTCAGCAAGTTTCATTTGCTACCCTGAAAATTTCAACCATTGTTCAAAAAATAAAAGTCCGAAACTTCACTGCGCCTGAATTGCGTGCAAAATGAATGAGTGCGCAGACATGGGCCACTATTCAGTTTTGCTACACAAAATGACAAGCCCATCTGAAAATCGTAAAAAAGCATTGTTCTTGTGAATAATTTCTTATAATTTTTTGTTTCATTGATCATTAGAATGTGAAGAACGAAAAACATTGATGATTCTCAAAAATAATATTTTACTTTGTAATAAAATCGAGATCGAATTTTAGGTGCGTGTGCCAGACTTGGGCACCGCCATCCATACCTTCCCAAAAGATACAGCCGCGGCCCGCTGTGTGAACGCCGCACAGCGGGCTTTAGGCAGGATATAGCGTTCCCCTATTATTTTTCCATTGACTTAATTGGAGGGATTAGTACATCATGTGTAAAGCGCCGCACGTGCGGCGTTCACGCAATGGGCCACGGCTGTATCTTTTGGGAAGGTACCTTAATAAAGTTAATGTATGCTCATTACTAATTTTTTTCATGCATGTAAGTCTAACTTAGATCTAGACCTATTAGAATCTAACAAAAATAGATTCTAACTCTGTTGTTAGGCCTATTATTAAGTTATTAGATTTCTAAATTCCTGCACTTACATGATAACGAATCGAATCCTCGCCTTCAAATGCCACCCTCATAGCTTTCCAATCAAAGCTCGCTTTCCTCCGGTATACATCAAGAGGTCCTGTCGGTAAATTTGGGAGAACATCAAAGATGTGCTTTTCACCATCAGCATCGTGAGAAAGCCATTCCTTGACGAAACCTGTCCTCTGCTCCGCCCGCGGCACTCTGTGACCGACGGTCCGTCTAACCGGCTCTCTCCTGTGCGAGTTTGTCGAGCAATCTGCTTTCGACATTTTCTCAATAAGTTAGCTAGGGCCTAAAAAGATAACAAGTGAATCCCTGCAGATCAACTGCGGCTATATCAGTGCTACCTCGGGCTCAAATATACAGCCAAATTCGAAGAAGTTCGTCTAATCCTGCTCAGATCAGCTGCTCGAACTTGTCATCGTCTCTAAAGGTCAACGAACTTTAAATTAACTAAATACAGTTGTTGTTGTTGGATGAAGTGCGGAGTGTTAGACCGAAGGATTCAGTCGCTATTTTGGGATTGCATGGTTTTTAAACACTGAATGCTCACAAAATGGGAGATATGGGGAAATTCCGAATATTCAATTAATATCCCAAGAACGGTGGAATATTTCGCCTAGGCTGAGTGCAGTGGTATCATAGAGGTACGTGGATAAAAATCCACCTCTATGAGTGGTATCCACTTGCTCTAAAATTTTCTCTGGTTGTCTAATACCCACATGGGCTAACCCATTTATCTAATAACAATATGGTATAATTCACAATTCCTGTAATAATACATACTTGGTCTAATGACCACTTGTCTTAATATTGCCAACTCGATCGTCTAATACTTAAGTGGTCTATTGAATATTTGCGTCTGTTACAGTTCTTACTGGAATGACCAAGCTAGTGGTGATAGACCAAGTGGACATTAGATGAACTGAACATTAAATGAAAAAGAATTAGATGAACTGGTGAACGGAAAGGAATTAGCCATGTGGGATGAGACCAATTGGAGTCAAAGTGGGTTAGACGAATGGCAATTTACTTTGGTAGGTTGCCTATATTTTTTTTCATTTTGGAGATAGGGATCTACTTAATAAAATCATTAGGGCCTACTCATCATGATAACAGTACAAATGTACAAGGCTTTTAACTTAGGCTAAGTTAACATTATACTTGGCGATCTATAATTTTTTTTTTTTTAAACCACATATATTAATACATATTTTAGAGCAATTATTGTTGTAACATGATTAAAAATACATCCATTTCTTATAGGCCTAGGATTATAAAGTTGATTTAATGTTGATTTATTTTTCTTTAAATTTGTTCAAAAATGTTTGTTCACTCTTTTGTTCACTCTTAGGACCATGATATAAATTCAGTAAATTTGGAGGCTGAAATTACAGAGCTACTATACTCTCTAATGTTCTCTTTACACTCTCTTCTATCTCTCTTTTTTTTTTTTTTTTACCTTGATTGCATTTAATTTACTTGTTTAGTTTTGGTGTTCGTTTGTTTTAGTTAGTAGACTAGTGTTTTGTAATCACTTAATTAAACGTTATTGGATGGTCATAGGTGTAGCAATGACTCAAGCATTATGCTTATATTGTCACACCTCTGTATGTTCTAAGATTGATGATTGAAAAATGTATTATGAATGTAATCTCCTTGTATTTACTACTTGTTTATTTATCATAATCATACCATATAATGTTGAACGATATAGAAATAAATAAATAAATAAAATAAATAAAAATATAAGCAATACAGTGTTCTGGGTTTTGAGGAGATAGATAATCCATATCTTAATGTCAATCTTGATAATATTCCTACCAATGATTCATAATGCATTTAATACTTATAGTGATTATGAAGATGATATAATATTGCTTGATTTTTTTGTTTTGATTGCTTGAAAATGTTTGTTCACATTTTGGTTGCCTCTTCCTTTATTATCAACCCCCAAAATATGTCCAGTGGCAGTGAAAAAGGTATCAGCCTCGATTTCTATGATTCCCTTATCTACTTTTTACTATGTTAAAAATTATCATCATCATGAATTGTAAATATTTTAGGTATTTTTATAGAAAATAATGGAAATGAATTGAATTGCATTGCTTTCCTTGTTAAAACAAAGTAGGAGGGAACTTGAGACAAACAGTAAAATCAGATTAAGAGAAGACACATCTGTTCCTATAATTTCTTTAATTACTCCCTGCATTACTCAAACCATGCTCTCCATATTTTTTTTCTTCTGCAGTTTATACTATTCACATACTGATCACAAACAAGAAATTAACAAAAAAGCTCTGCCTTCCGATGAAGGAGATTGCATGTTTCAAAATCAATGAGCAGTTGCAGATCCAGGATTTGCGAATGAGGGAGGGGGGGGGGGTGGGGCGTCTGACAAAATGTTTCCTAATTGTAATACTGAACAGTCAATGAGCGGTTCCAGATTAAGGGGGAGGGGCTTTTAAACTATTGATAAGTTTTCAGTTTTTAACAAGTCAAGGCTATAATCTCTGTGGTGAATTGTGACTATTAAAAAAAAAATTTTAAAAAATTCCAGTATGTAGGCCTATTACATTTGCATATTTATAGCCACATTTAAGCTGAAACTAATCAATCTATATTTTGAATGTCAAGTGACTATACCACATTTACCTTAAAGAAACTTGACACATTTTGAATATACAACCTGGAAAATTAAGTTTTTGATAATGAGTTTTTAATTATCACTAAATAGATCATTATAATCTTTGATTTTCTTATTCTGTAATTATTTACTATAAAAAAAAATAGATATAGATATTTAAGGAAAGTGTGAGACAACAATAGCGAGGTAGCACAGTTTGGAGATTAATTCAATTAGAAGAAAACAGTTATGTATTTGTAATAATATTTAATATATATTCATCATAGCATTTCAAAAATAGTTTGATTATATATCATTACATTATAACACTACAAAAAAGGTGATCATTTATTACATGTACCAAAATTCGATTTGATGATAGAAATTACAATCATCATAATCAGCAGCATAATAAGCTTAAATTTTAGCATAATTCTTTTAAACATATGAAAATTTGAAACAAAATTATAAAAGTAAAAAAGTAAAAAAACAACTTTTAAAAGCTAAACATCTAATTTTTAATATCAAATAAATTTTAAAATATTTTTATCAAATCAAGCTTATGAAAGAAATACATATTAATAATACATACAATTTTCATACCGTCTTCTACATCAAGTGTACACATAGAGCTGGTGTACACTTCAATTACAAGTATGACCGTCATGAAACCGTATGTCAAATCTAGGTTCACTATCCACCCTTGGAAGAACAAGAATTTATATCATTTACCCCCAAAATTGCACATTAATGTCAACTTCCAAAAACGGAAGATATCTGTCCACATTCAAGAATGTAAGAATCTTGTAATCTAATTAAAACAGGGGTGTGAGAGCTGGTTAAAAAAAAAGTCTGAAAAAATCTGAAGTGAATAATGTGCGCGAACCCTATGTGCGCGAAGCGCACATCACGAGCGCGAAGCGCGAAGTCCCTTAAGGCCGGGGTCCAGGGCCCGCCTAGGGCCCTGGAAGCTCTGGGGTATTAGATGCTCTCTGGTGCAACTTAGGCTAATTTTGGAAACTATTTCTATCAATTTCAATTGCTGTTTACTTTTTGAGAAAAAAACACTTAATTTTTTCCATACCTTGGTATTTGAGGCTAGAAAATTTGCATCTGGGACAAACACTGTACTTCTAAATAATCTGCTGCCTGGCACCTGCCATTTGCTGGTAACAAGTTGAAAAAAAAACAGCAGGCAACTCTCAACTTTGCAGTGAAATCCAATTCTATACAGTCATGTATAAGAGTTCAAAAAGTGTTTGTGAATTCAAATTTGCAAATGCGCGGCTGATTCCGGACGCCGGTCCGAATATCAAGATTTTGACCGCCGGTGGTTTCGGCGATCTCAATTCCGGTTTGCCGTACGCGACTGAGCGGGGCTCAAAATTCACTCCGCCGCCGCGATCGGCGGTCAATGTCGCTTCCGGGTTGAGATCGGCGGTAGTATAGCTCGCTCACCGTATGTGAATGGCTAAAATGCGCGTGCGATTTACGATAAATTACTCACGTTTTTTTTTTTCGGTCGTTTGGATGAGCTCCACTTGTGTTTCCAAGAGGTCTCGGCGAGCGTGCACATATTCTATGCACTGCAATGAATTGTTTTCGCAGTCAGTTACGCGGTACTACTTGCGTGGATACGTTATGAGCGGTGGTTTGTCGGCATGTGCGCATGTGAGAATGATTAAGCTACTGAAAAAAGGGTAAATTTTGGTGGTTTTTTTCCGTCGCAAGAATACTAGCTAACTTCAGTGCGAAGTTTATATGCTTTTCTATGGACAATTATGCCTGAGCTGAGAACTGAAGTTTACCGCTTTTCTGAAGCGCGCGTTTCCGACTTTTCGATCTCGATCCGGAAAGGAAAAAAAAACGCGGAAAATGTAGATTGGTTTTTGAGGGAAAAAATCGGAATTCCGCGTAAAATCGGAGATTTCACAGCCCTGTTAAAAGTAGCTTGAAACTAAAGCTATCAGTGGCAGGTAAATTGCATAAAAAATTACCATAACAACATATTGATTTGGTAAAATTTTCAAAATAAAAGACCTATTGTTTAGCTAAAGATCTATTTTCAAAGCAAATGAACTTTTACGTCCTTTAATAATAATATGGACTCTATGCACTTTAAAAAAAAATTAAGACATTCAGATTTCTACAATTTCTATGAGTCAAACACATACCTGTACCATCTTATTATTTCTTTGAACAAATTTATATATAAAACAAGCTGCATCACTTCAATTTGATCACTGATCCTTTGCATTTATCCCCGAGTTGATTTCTATCCTTCAGGTTTATGCCAGTTTATATAGCTTCTGATCACTCAAGCATTGAAAGCTAAGCCTCTGGGATGGGCACTGACAAAGGGTTAGCCATAGATCAGTCTGTAGAGCACCTGTGTAGCAATCAGGAATCCCAATGGAATCCCACTTACTTTGATTATTTTTCATTTTTTCCATTTTATTTCCTTAGGATTGCACAAACACATGTATGTTTATTCATCAGACCCATGACAATGGCAAATGTTTACTTTCAAAGGCCAATGGTGGTACCCTTTCCTTAATATGGAAATCTTGTAAGGCCATAGTTCATATCTTCAGCGATAAAAGGTCATCTACAAGGTTAACGATACAAGGTCATCTTTGGATGAACAGGATATCCTCGTCTGTACCATGTGACTTCCTTGCAGCATCAAAGTTCTCAAATGAACAGTAGCATAGATCTATAAGATAGTAAACAGAATAAAGAAAATAATTTGTTCAAGTATGAGACAAAATTGTAAAAAGAATAACTACAATCATATAAAAAATAATGTACGCCCACTATTCAATAGTTAGAAGCGAACCTACAAAATGAAAGATAAATAAGAAATTGTAAAACTGCAAAATGAATGAATGTCTTGATACCAAAGGACATTAATGCCGAGCCAAGGACCTCCCAATTACACTGCCCTATTGCCTTAGTATTCTCACATGTATCTACTTACCAACTGGTTTGGCCGGGTTCTTGTAAAATATCTGCTTCTCCTCTGGTTTGTAGCCACATGCCACAATAAAATGACCTGTAGGTCAACCAAATAGCTATATTTATTATCATAATTAAAAGTAAAGCAATAAATGTAAAGCCATGTCAAATCTTGGATATAATATGGTCGTGTGTCATGAATTGGGTGCAAAATGCGTTACATGTCCAAACATTTGTAGAAATGTACATTGTCACAAACAAACATCTCTAGTTTCTTATTGGTAAGTCAAACATGTATAAAAGTATATATTTATTGAAAGCTGAGATGGTAAGGAAGGTGATTAACATATGGTTTTGCCTTTTCATGGTGTGTCATTAAAGCTATACAAGGTGTTACAAGAAAAATTTGTTTTAAAATGTTCACAATTTCAATGGCAAGTAATTTCTTATTGCTTGCATTAAAGGAAATAAATCAACTTAGACTGTGTTAATAAGACCCTATCCTTCTAAAAAATATAAACTTGTAATACAAAATTATTCTTTCCAACCGCGCTACAGAGTGTATAAAAAAAGAAGAAAAAATAGTTTTAAAATGGCAGAAATCCTGTTTTCTAAATTTGAATTACAACTTAAACAAAGTTTATTGCAAGAAATGTTTCCACTCAATTGTGTATCTACATATACGCAAAGAAAATAGATGAAAAAAGCAATTATTGTGATAAAATGGCATATTGCAATTTTTGATGCCTCCAGTGCAATGCCTATGAGCCGTCCATCATCCATGGAGAAACCCAACTTGACTTAAATAAATATGCCGTAAAGAAAATAACAAGACTAAGAAGATCCCATGATGAACTGTACGAGGTCACTTCAAAGTTCATCACGACCACCCAGCTGGCTAACTCCTTCTTCCCCGACGCAATCTCCCACTGGAATAGTCTCACAGTCGATGCAGTGTCCTCCAGAAGCACTGACATACTCAAAGTAAAACTAAACATGCAAAACAAAACAGAGCAATAATACCCCCACTCTCGTCAGCCCTGAGTTACCCTTCCTGGCGGAGGACTTCAGGGATTGGAACTACAAGGTACAAGGTACATAAAGTTGGTTTTAATTGATTAATTAATTGATTAAGCGACTCTTGAAAATTCTGCTTCACATTTATTTAAAACCAGATAAATTCAAAAAAGATTGATATATCACTCAACCTATAACACCGATTGGATGCAAAAATATAACGCAAGAAACAATAAGAAAGTAACAAAAATGAGAATTCCCTATACTTGAACACATGCCTCCACCATAGGATCCTCCACCATAGGATCCTCCCCTCCCTACCTTACTCCAATCAAATTTTCTTTGTATTAAAAATATGAGCAGGACAAAATTGAAACTTCACAGACATGTAGCCTGATAAATTATCTACAATTTAAGACATTGTACAGCTCATGACTGTACTTAGTTTTTATGCTATGTGAAAAAAATAAACAAATTTTCCTCCAAAATGTAACGCCTCCACCCTTTTACTATAGCCCAATATGTGACACATGACCATATATATCTTTGATTTCATTAGATGAAAATATTTCATTTTGAAGTATGACATGTTCTTTTCTAGGCTTATGCTAATTTTCATATCATGTAACCAGAGATGCCAACACTATGAATAATTATAACATTAGAAATTAGAAAGCGAATATCGCAAATATTTGAAACAGCTTCTCATGAGAGAAAGCATGAATAATGATCTTTTACTCTGTCATTCAATTTTGGGCATGCATTCAAATCAATAGATTTCTTTCTCTTGTAAAAAAAATACTTTTGGATTCAGCTGTTTTAACTATTTGCATTACTTGTCTTATAATTTCTAATTTTGTAACATTGCTTGCATGGTCCCAAGGACCTCATTACAACATTAGTGGACTAATAATTTCTACTATTTTTGATTTTTTTTTTCCTTGAAATAAACCTCCAAACTTTGAAAAGGTGGCTAAAGTGATAATATTGCAAGGCAGTGCAATGGAATTATTTATGCAGTATTTAATTTTGGATTCATCCCATAAGTCAGCTACTGTGACTGGGTTTGACACCATTCAGTTTTTTAATTTAAAGCTTAAGGTGACACCATATGGTACACTCTAAAAACTGAAGTGCTATTTTTAGCTCTTGAAAGCCTGAATTCAGGACTTTGGTATATAATCATGGGTTATATCGTGACCATGCGGGCAATTAAAGAGCAATCCTTTATAGCAGACATTTTTACCATTATATTCTTCCTAAATAGCATTGAAATTACAGGAATTCTTAAACCTGGTGTATAGTTTTTCTGAATCGGCACATTACCAATCAAATATAGTCTTATGTTGTCCACCTTGCACTAAAAGATATGTGTGAGAGATCTTGTGATATTCCTTTCATGTTTTCTGGTGAATTTAAATGAAAACGTTTGAAAGAAACATAATGTAAAAGTTGTTTGAGCCCTCTGTTGGGATGGGTGCTCCGCCAGAGCTTCCCGCATGAACGGGTGTAACGATCTGTGGGTATCACGCACACAAGAGAATCCCCATTGGTTTTCCACATGGACCCTTACTCAACGCTGAAATTTGTCGGGTCCTCGACTTTCCACGTTTTATACTTACTGTATATTGTGAAATAAACACACTAAAACGAGATTTCAAGTAATATAATTTTCTATATTATAGTTATAGGATTCAACCTTTCATATTATCAAACTGTGAATCCAAATTATTTTTTTCCTTCTCTCAAAACTATACACCAGCTTTAAATAAATTAATAATTTATTCTTACTAATTTACCTATATATCCTGTCTCCTCCTCTCCATCTGTATTGCAGCATTCCGAGAATATGCATTCCTGTTGCTAAAGTAACAGAGAAGTAAGAATAATCAACATCTCATATGGTACATAAATTGAGACATGATGGTATAGTGATGTTTAACCCATTGAGGACTGAGCCTGAATATATTTGGGGTAAGGTCTATGGGAAATGAGTGTTATAGCCAAATCAGCTCGTCTCCAAAAGGTTAACACATATCAATTGGTGGGGAAAAAGAGGCATAATTTGATCAACCCTAACGCTGGCTTTTGGAAAAATTCGCAATTAGACCAAGTGGTCGTTCAAAAAAATGAGAATCAGACCAAGTATCTATTAGGCCAATGGGAAATTAGACCAAATTGTTAGTAGACCAAATAGGTTTAGATGATGTTGTACTAGACAATCAGAGAATAGGACCATCTGCTGTTAAACGACCAAGTGGATAAAAACCTTATAATTTGGCTTTATTCCAAGCACATTGTTCCGATGGGAGTGGACTGCACGAGGAACATCAATCAAGGTACAGTTCAACCTCGATTATGCGACCATCATTTAACTGGCCTACTTTATTCACCGGTCTTGAAATTTGGCCAGATTCCTTCTTTATTCCTTTTTAAATTCACATAAATGCCACATTTTTCTCCTGTGTTTCCATATCATTTTAATCTCCTTACACTAAGAAAGTCATCATGATAATTTATGATCATTCACCACTAGATCCTTCCCCTCAAGGCTATTAAATCATCCCCTTTAAATTTTGATAGTCATGCCATGTGGTGTCCCAGTACATAAGCTATGCATTACTCTCACAACCGGCCATATGGAAGGGTGCTGGTCCCAATGTGAGTGAGGATCTGAATGTACAGGTACGTACCCTCCAGCTTTCACACCTTTGACAGCGTAGAATGCTGGCATCAATGAGTACTATAGCTGGATGCCCCTCTCTGAGTCGGCTGATGATTTCATCTCGGTCAAGTGATCTAGCAAAGAGAGCAAAATGTATGTTTGGCGCCCTCTGTGAGAAATAGATCTGTAATATCAAAAAAGGTTCTGGATACAGGGGGGTGTTTCACCAAGTTGCTTGTGAAGTTACCAATGACTTTCCAAACGACTGGGAAATATTTTAGAGCACTTTTCTAATCACATTCTTAATTATTTAGCACAAGAACTTATCACCAGTTGTTCATTAAGCTATTCGTAACTTACGAATGACTTGGTTAAACAACCCCAGGTATGTAATGTGAACTTCTAACTATAAATAGCACGGAATGTGCATGGAAAAAAAAAGAAGAGTTTCGCAATTAAGTGTAAAAAACAGCAGGCGAGTAGTTTCAGGAGGACCAAATGTTACTCTCAAGGTTGGAATTTAAATCAGGTACCTGCATTATAAGCATCCTTATTTTCTATATTTTGTTATAACATTGCTTTTGGAACTTACTTTTTAGATGCTGTGATACCTCTGTCTTTGGCCTCTTGAAACAGTTTGTTGATTCTTCCCTCTTCTTCAGAAAATTCAAATGTATTGCTGTTGTAAAATTCCTGCAAAAATTAGACAGCAGGAGAGGGAAATTTATTAACTTACTTCATTCAGGGTCTAACTATACATCATAGATATTTTGAATGGATTCTATTTGAATATAGTATGCAGACTACCTTGCCTAAGGTGATTTACCAAAAGAAAAAGCTACGGCCCCCTGCGTGAAAGCCAGCGTTTTATACCAGATGTACTTATCCCCTCCTGTTAAGTGAATGTAAGAATAATAGAGAATCGGTAAATCCGGCATATAATCCCGCTGTGTGGTATTCATGCAGGGGGCAGCGGTTTATCTTTTGATAAGTCACCTAAGTCAAAAAAATAAATTTCTTGTTAAGTACAAGCCACCTTCTGATGTATGCTCATGTTATAAGGACTGAAGAAATATCTTTGACTTGGGAAAAGGTATAGGAAGGATTAAATACAAGATCATAAAAAGAAACTACAACTTTAAAAGAGATATGAAATCAGGCGATACTTTAAATTAAGTGAGTTAATTCTAAGGAAGAGATCTGAACCATAGACACTGAAACTGTCAAGTGGGGTGTAACACAAAGACTTACGATTAATTAAAAGTTACGATTGATTTTTTCTCTGCAGCCTCATTTGGAAACCAGGTACAGTCATGGATTAGGATTTGTATATGATTAAGAGGAGGGTCAGGGCTAGGATTAGGATTAAGATCATCAACTTTGGAGCATTCTGTCCATGATGAGACCTACCAAGAAAAAATCAATCATAACTTTTCATCAATCGTTAGTCTTTGTGTTACACCCCAAAGGTTTAGTAAAAACCTAAATGAGCTTAATTGAGCTATGAAGAAATCAAATCTTGTTAGTTTGAAACCAACCAGGTGGAATTTTTTGTTGCAAGAAGTGAATATCATTAGCAGTGGCAGACCTAGCCTGATTAGATACAATACTTTGGAGGAGCACATTGTTATTTGTGCACAATAGAGTGCCCCTCCAAAGTATTGTGTCTAATCACGCTAGATCCGCCATCATAGAGTACCAAAGTGTTGACGTAATAATCGCCCGTCGTACCTGTTACGGGTTCTAAACAAAAAAGCCTGCGCATGAGGTTTAGCCTAAATACGGTTCAGCAATGGGCTAGACTCGGGCACATACACAAACAGGTTTCAGTGCGATCTTGTTGCTATTGTTCAACACAAGATTGTTTAGAACCAGCAACCATGATAACACCACCGTTATGACATCACACTTTGGTACTCTATTGGCAGAGATTCCAACCCTCAGAATAATTAGATCATTAGAAATTAGAAATTAGAATGCGAAAAAACACAAATAGTTAAAACAGCTGAAACAAATGTCTTGGTCACAAGAGAAAGAAATCAATAAATTTGAAATTATTCGCCAAATTGGATGACAGAGCATAAGGGATTATTCACACTTCCGTCAGAAGTCATTTAGTTAAGAGCTGTTTCAAATAATGGCGTTACTCACATTGTAATTTCTAATGTTATAATTATTTGGTAGGGCTGGCATCTCTGCATAGTAATAACTTTAACTTACCACTGATGTATATTTAGGATCTACTCCAAAAGTGATTGTGTAGAAATCATGTTTGATGTTGAATTTCGACATGAGATGAGCAAGATCTATTGTCCAAACGCTGTAGCAAAGAGACAATATATTTTTTTTACATTTAGAATGAATGTGTTATATTTATCAGGGCAACTATCCCCTGGACAATTACCCTCAACACAACTACCCCACCCCCACAAAAAAATAGGCTTAGGTGTATTGTTAGGGGTAGACTTTTGGAAGGGGGGTGTCCTAGAAATGTGTTATGTAAACTAAATAAGCATCAATCACTCTACAATTTGAAAAACATAAGTTGCACATGTGTTAACGAATTTATCAAAATATGATGGATGGGTATCAAATACATTTTAGTTACATATTGTAATAATTATATGTTGCTTTTCAAAAACACTGAAACAGATTCCATTCCTTAAATGAGTACAACCTATGATAGTGTTAAATTTTCTACAAGTGTTCTGTATAGATTCAGTAAAGTTTGTGTTATTAATGAGTAAATTCCTGCAATATGGTGACTCAATGGAATTAATCTCAACAGAGTGAAAAAAGTATTCACTTGAAGGCACAGAAATGTATAAATAAGATATAGCAATGATAATACAAAGTTATCAAATATCTAAATTTGTTTACATTTATATAAAGAATGATATCACTTACGCCTTTTTTATTCCCAGTTCTTTGCAAGCTGAAGTTAATTTTGTATCTTCTTCACCAAGTGATATGCTGCAGTACCTAACAGAGAAAATAAAGAGCATTTACAATGGTAGTCCTAACCAAAATAAACGATCTTTCACAGAAAAACTAACTAGTTAATGAGAACTTAATTTAAAAAAAACCCAATGATTCAATGAATGACATACATACAGTGTATCCGGATGCAGAAAGTGTTGGAAAGTTTTAGCTTCTAAAGCAATAAAAAGTTCAGATATTTTAAAAGAGATTTCTTTTTCTGAGGTCTTTCCACAGCAAAACTTAATTTCCTTTCAGTAAAGATCAGCTAGTCCTTTCATTAACTTTGAAATCACACCTTCATATTATCCACAAGTTCATAAGAAAACCCCTTTCAAATAACAATGATAAGAACATATATATTCAATTAAAACTAAGAAGTTGACTTTACAGACAAGGTATAAGTTGGAGGGCTTGGTAATTAAATTCAATCTACGCTATTTTTGATAACTATAAAATCTTACAATATTTTATTTTCATTCTTGTTACAAACCTGAAGACCATCCTCGCACATGCTAAGCCACAGTCCCACTCCTCCTGCTGTAAGACATGAGGAACTTCCATTATTTCACCCATCCTCAAAGTCTTCAGAAGATATCCACTTTTCTGATATTTGAGAAAAAAATCAAAACAAATACAAAAATGATTACATGAGTGATACTATTATAGACACATAATATGCACTTTCTGCAACTTGAGGGATATCGAAAAAAAGAATAAGGAAATGCCACCTTTCAAATTTACCCTTTTGTTAAGTTCATAAAAGAATTTGCACTTTGCAATTTTCAATCATACATAGGCCTATGGTGGCTTGCAGAAGATCAATTTTAATTTCATAATGTTGGAACGAGGTGGAGTGGGAGAGGGGGAGGGAGGTGGAGGAACAGGTTAATGATGAGGAGGGGATGAGGGAGGGCAGGGATAAGGAAGAGGAGGTGGAGGAGAAAGAAGAGGAGGAGCAGGAGGAGGAGGAGGAATAGGAGAAGGACAAAGAGAAGGGAGATGAGTGAGAGGAGAAAAAGGAGGAGGAAGAAGGATAAGGTGGAGAAGAAAGATGAGGAGGGAGAGGAGGATGGAAGGAGGAGGATCGGAGGAGGAACAGGATGACGAAGAAGAGAAAAGAAGAGAAGGGGCAGGATTATTACGGAAGAGGAGGAGGAGAAGGGAACGGAGGATGTGTAAGAAAAGGAGGAAGAGGGGTGCAGAGGAAGAGGATGAAAATGATAAATAACAACAGTTAACTCATATGTGCACATCATAACATGTCCCTATTTTATCACCTTTATGTTAATTTCATGATATTTTAAGTATTTGCACTTTTAATTTTTAATCATTATATTATGGAGGCCTCTAAAAGGTAAATATCAATTTCACTTTGTTGAACTTGAAAAATGGTGGATTGAGAGGAGGAAGAATAGGAACTAGGAGGAGAAAGAGAATGATGATGATGATGATGATGAAGATGATGATGATGAAAGAAGAAGAGAATGATGAGGAGGTGGGAAGGTAAGAGGATGAAAAGGAATTGGAGGAGGGTGCTGGGTAAGACCACTCATTACTAGTACGAGGTGCACGTAGAAATGTTTACTCCATAATTTAATAATTTATGCACGACGCTCGAATGATCACGTTTAGCATATGAAATACACTACCATTGTGCCTTCCAATGAACATTTAGTCACAATAAAATTTAGATTCGTCATTTATTTTTTTGGTAAGTCCTCATTTCTTTATACGTTTTCAAATGTTGGGCGTAGTCCGACAGTGGATTCGTTGAAGTTCCTTTTTATATTTCTCTTCTTTATTCTAAAAAATATTGAAAGAGTGGGTCTACGCTTAACCTTTTGTGAAGTCGAGTCTTGCAGTTTTTCTTGCGAAATGGGTCCACTTTGGTTATGATTGACAGCGCGCACGACAAAGCGGTCTTTATCGGGAACAGCTGAATCGCGTTGTTCAGTTACGGTCAACGCACTTCAGTCATCGCAACCAGGAGGCGGAGCTCCTCGCGATAGCTACCGGTAGCTAATCAGAGCGCCCAACAATCAGAATGCATTGTTCTCTATTTCTGTAAAAGCGGAATGGTAGACTTTTCTCTGTGAGGTGGCCGGCAAGATTCAAGTTATTTCAAGAAGCTAGATTTGATTTATAAGACAACTGACAACAACAGAGGCGTAAAGACCACACTCATTCACATAAACACATTTCATTATACACCATATTATCTTGGAGAGATAATCAGACTTTTATTAGATTTAAACTCAAGAACGTTTTGGATTCTCTATTTATGCCACTTACACTTATGCATGGTCAATTCATAATTGACCTTGCACTGGGAAGTACCTTATTGCAGCAGTTTTCTTCCAATGGAAAGTCAATGCAGAAAAGTGTCTTGAGCACCTACAGCCAAGTCAAGGTGGCATATCCAAAAAGGGTCTAAAAATTCTACTAAACAAAATTTTAAAAATCTAACAGTTAATGGAAGAATTATATTGCAATGAGACTAGACTCTATAGATTATCTTAATTTATTTTGAGGTAGGTTTACAGCTGGTTTCGCTAATTATTATTGAGAAGTTTCCTCATTAACCAAGAGGGCGACAGACAGCCATTTTACAGTACTGACTAATGTTGGTTTGCAGCTGTATGTGTATTTATGCCAATGCCAAGGGTGGTATTTCTTTTGAACAACATGTCACAAAATTTAATGGATGGGACTATCCTGTAGAACTTGGGGGGGGGGTCTAACTTAAGTTAGAGTATCTGGACACATTCACAATGACAGAGGAGATTGAACTGCTGCTTAATCTGAACGTATACTTCACACTTTTAAATTAAATTCTTGAACTCTAAAAGAATTCCACACAATGATTAATAAAAACAATAATGATAAAAGACTTACGGTGATTGATTCGATCCTCGGCGCTGGGGTCAACGAACTTTAATTGTAAACACCACACACCGGCATTTAACCCAATTTTTAGAAGAGCTCTCAGATCAGAAACGTGACTTCAGAAACGTGACTAAAAAAAACGTGACTTCAAACGTGAAACTCGACTTCAAAATAAAGGTAACTAACTTTTGTTATCTATTGTCACTAAAAGAGTACTATAAGAGCTAAAGAGCAATAAATATTTGGCTATATCCTCCACTTTGTCCTCTCTCTTCTCGTGTGTGGGCACTCACTGTGTTAACACTGTTAGGCAGAAATATTCCACCGTTCTCTGGATGTTTTCTAATATTTTATAATATTTTAGATTTTTTTTTTGTATTGAGCATTCAGTGTTGGCGCTTAACCAATGCAATCCCAAAATAGCGACTGAATCCTTCGGTCTATCAGTCACTGTGTAAGTCAAATTCGACGGGAGTGGAGGGGTGTCTCCGCCACTGTCACTGACGAAATGAACGGGAGTGAATGGACTGGAGACTTATTCCAGGAGAATGCCAAATAGGGCTCTGTGCTTGAGTCTTGTCTTGACTTTAGTATTTAACAACCCGGCAGAGTCCGACTCAGACTAGTGCAGACTCGTATCATGGTGACAAATACGGTACGATAATTACACCGGCGGTGGACTGTATGAAAGAAGTGCCTAAAGTCTGCGCACCTAAAATTTGACCTCAATTTCAATAAAATGTAAAGTAGATTCTATATTATTTTAAGATTCATCAATATTATTCCGTTCTTCATATTCTATTGATCAATGAAGCGAAAAATTTCAAGAATTAATTTACATGAACAATGAATGTTTTTTTACGATTTTTTGAAAGGCTGTCATTTTGTGTTGCAAAAATGAATAGTGCCCATGTCTGCGCACTAACTCATTTTGCACGCAAATCAAGCGCACGCAAGTTTTTGCCTTTCACTATTTGAGAATGGTTAAAATTTTCAGGGTAGCAAATATAACTTGCTGAGAACCATTTTTAATCAATTTTTTTTCGCAGTTTTTTGTATCAAAATGGATTGTTGAGATTATATTTTTTTTGTCTTTTTAACAATCTTCAAACCTTCTAATCTATACTATACTAGTACAGGCTTTGGTCCTTTCATTTTTCTCCATAGAATGTCAGGTTTAAGGAGATTACAGACTCTACTGCGTCACAGTTCCAAACTCCAAATATGGGCTAAGCAGGATCTACAAGTACAACAGACAAGGACCAGCTCCTTTGCAGACCGGTTTTTCAGCTCTGGGCCTGGTCCAAGTCTTAAGGTTTATCCCAGATCCGGGCTGGCGGACGACCTGCTTGATGTAAGGGTCAGTGGGTTACTTCCAGGTCAACTGGTACAGCTACAAGCAGAGGTGGACTCAGAATGTAAGAGATTCAGGTTCCGCTCAGAGGCCCTTTTTCAAGCTGATACAAAGGGTCAAGTTATAGGTGAGAAATGCAAGAGTTATCTCTGGGATACCAAACAGCCGTGAAATGTGATCCAATAGTTGCAAAAAAAAAAAATAACATCAGAGATTTTAGGCAAGATTTTGGCTGCTCATAACTTGGGCACCTCCTACAGAATTGAGATTGGGCTTTGTGTCAAGATCATGTAACTCTGTGTCAAAGATAAGCGCTTTGGCTATAATGGGTAAAGCACTTTATCAGGAAGGGGTATTATTATTATTGTTGTTAAAGAATCATTCCCATAAACTAGGGAGCTACGCTGAAGGGAGGAAATGAATTTACTTTTTATCAAGATCATGTAACATGTGTCAAATATACCGTAAGTCCCCTTTTGTCAAAACCGGTAACAAGCTTTTTGAAGGCCTGCATGCTTAAAGAATCATGCCTATAACTTACATGTAGGCACATAGAACATTGACAGGGGGCAAATTAGCTTTTGTTAATAATTTAATCACTACCATGTCAAAGAATCAGTCTTCTCTATCTGTCACTAAACAAGTTGTACTCACCCTACCGTTTATTTCTCTATCCAGTCAGTGAACATGCTTCACTCGGTGGCACCTATGAAGGTGTAGAGCCCATGGGGCTGATCTGGAGTTGTAAACCAGTCCCTGAGGTGGCTCATCTGTACCCACGACTCAAGAAATCAGACTCGAGGCATCCCTTGAAGTACACCATCAAACTCCTAGATCGCAGTAAAGCAGAGAATACCCTGCTTGCCTCTGAGGTGGTGGAGAGATGTTATTTGGCAGACCATGTGGAGAGGCTGGAGGTTTCAACGGGAGAGTGCCATGGAGTGTTCTTTTTCCCAAAGACAAAAGGTATCATAATGCTATGTTTTCACTTTGTCCCTGTTGGCCATGACAGTGGTTCGGTTCATTTCACTTGGTCTAACACCACTTAGACTATGACCTATAACAAATTGGTAATAGATCAAATATTCATTCGGGAAGACAAAAATGCAATTTGGTTATTCAATGAATTGGCAATTAAACCAAGTGGTTATCAGACCAAGTGAAAATTGGACAGAATTGTTAGTAGACCAAATATTTCCCCATTCGGAAGATGTCTCAGAGTCTCTTAGTCTTGGAGACATCTCCTCAGGTGAGATAACGCCTTAAGTGCCTTCAAAGAAATCATTCTTATTATCATTATCATCATTGTTGTATTGTATTATAGCACGGGCGTAGAAATGAATTCCTTTCTTTTGTAAGTGGGGGATGAAGTATTCATAATCGGTAGAGCGGGACGCAATTATTTTGTTTGTTTTTGGGGGGGGGGGATGCGCTAAGCTACGCCAGCGTATTATACGTAATTGATCTAAGAAAGAACAACTTTCCCATATCATTGAAGACTACCTTCAATTGTTGTCAAATGAGTGTAATTCAGTCCCAAACATTACAAAGAAACTTTTATTGATTTTAATCAAAACAATTTTCAGGTGCATCAGACCCCCTTCCAGTTGTGGTTGAAATACGTGGTCTTGGTAATGGAGTTCTGGAAGATCGTGCATCACTTCTTGCTTCATATGGCTATGCTGTCCTGGAGATAGACTTCATGAAATCCTTTGAACCAAACAAGGATATGAGCATGTTTTACTTCAAAGCTCAGGCATTCCTGGTAAGGCCTGTTCATACTTGTATTTGTGTATTATGTTCAATGCCCTTTAACATAAAGAGTTATGATTGATCGCAAATTGGAAATAACGGTTCTGATTGGTTCAGAGTGAGACTTTTATGCCACAAGTCAATGCAACAAGCATCCTGATTGGCTACTATGGATTTGCACTTGATTGTAACTCTTTATGTTACAGGGCACAGAAGTGCCATCTAAACATGCAAATAATTTCAGATATATATACATGGCAATTTTTGCTTTAATCTTGAACACACATCCAATATAAATTTGGAATAACTATAAACAAGACAAAGTTATTCTTAACACAGTAAATGATGATCAAAATATTAAACTGAAAAATCTATGAAGTGTTCTCTTTTGTTTGGGGTGGGATCCTCTGTGTTTTTGGGCTTCATAATATATATGTAATAGTTTACTGCTTTTAAGTGTTAAATTGACACAGAGTAATTAATTTGTGTGCTGCTTCTGCTCTCAAGTCCCCCCCCCCCCCACGACTCCAGAAGAGTCATGGGACTGAGTGAGTGAATGAATCAAATAAAGATATTGTAGAAACTGGCATCATACGGATTTGAAAATGTAGAGGCTTTATTGTCTAGTGGACATGTCACATACTGTCAATCATAGGGTGCCCGGCCAAGTCATCAATGTCATTTGGCAAGGCATTAATCTGCTTTGACCACACTCAACCCAGGTGAGATAAATGGGTCCTCATAGAATGCTTAGTTATCTTTTAATATCAGGGAAGAATACAGCCAGATCATAATAACATAGAAACATTGCAAGAAGCACTCTATGTTGCTTTCTTTTATCATTATTATCTTTATTATGTAGGATTTGTTCCAGTATATTGAGAACCACCCTCGTCTAGATGCATCAAGGGTAGGAATGTTTGGCTTCTGCACTGGGAGTACATTAGCTATCAATGGCTTATCTCGACTCAATCTACCCGTCAAGTGTGGTGTATTCTCCAGTATGTTTGACATCATGATGAGCGTGGTTGGAATGAAGATGCCTGACGGTAAATACATCAAACCCATTGCGTAAGTGGAAACAAGACATTTCTTCTCGAAAATCAAAATAGAATTTCATATAATTTTTTCAGACTGGATCTTCATTATGACCTGGAAGTTTGATCCTGTTATAACAGGGTTTTTTAGACCAAGCCAAATGATACTTTAATGCATGCACAAAAATTCAAGGTACATATTTAAGGACATTTTAATACCATGCTAACTAGGTTGGGTAAACATTTTTCGTTGACACAACATTCGCTCCTGTGACAATTAATTTGGGTTTTAATTTGTCGAAGACACATGGTTAGGTTACGGTTGCAATAGGGTTTACATGTATGATGGGTTTAGGATTATGTTTTGGGGGAGGGTATAGATTTAAATCTAGGGTTGAAGTTAGTGATTCAATTAGTGTATGGCAAATGATGCAGGAGTACATGTCATGGAATTCATTTTTCTTGAACACTTTGTATATTTAATGAAGAAAAAAAAATATATTACTTCTGCTATTTTATATCCTTGTTATGCAGATCTCTTGAAGATGTCACAGAAACCTATCAGAAAGACGGATACACGTGGTTCCGCTGTATTGAGTATGAAGGCATAAGTGCTCTTTATGAAATGGACATAAATTTGAAAGATGTCTTTCCACCAGTAAGTTTAATGATTATCAGACTATTGTTTTTGTCATAGGAGCAGATTTCACTACATTAAAAATCAATTGTAAAAAAATATAAATATTTCATCATAGATTGCATTTAATATTCTGAGTAAAGATATTATTTTACCTTATATCCAAATGAAGTTATGCAATACCTTTGAAGAACACAAATATTTCATCATACACTGCATTTGACACTTGTATGACCTCCACCCTTAGTTTTCCATTCATCTCTTTTTACAGGTTGGAAACATATCCGTACCTACTCTCTTCCTACTAGCCGAGGATGATGTGTACCAGCCATCCAAGGAACGCATGCTGGAGGTAAGGAAGCTTAGCATGATAGTTTATATCTAACTGGTCTAACTGCAATTGAACATGCTAGTACTAGATGTTCGTATGTTACACTTTGGCCCTCTGTTACATTTATGTAACAATATGTCGTGTTCATCCAGGCGTAAAGACATACCACACAAAAATGGTACCAGAAGATGCGGGAGGAGTTACTCTTTTGGAATATGTACATGTTACATTTTTACCCTCTGTTTCTCAATACTGATTTGATGTAACATAGGAACATCTAATAATAATAATAATAGTTACATTTATATAGCGCTTAATACATATATCCACCTTGGTGTTTCTAAGCGCTTATAGTGTTAACTAATTATTACCCGGCTTAGCTAGGCTACCCGAAAGGTGCTTCCTACCGGTACCCATTCACCTCACTTGGGTCAAGTACGGCAAATTTGCAGGATGACACCTTGTCGAAGGATGCTAGTGGTATGGACGGGATTCGAACCGCGTACCTTGTGATCGTAAATCCGCTGACTTATCTAGTACTAGCATCTTCAATTGGTCCAACCCTTGTTTGGGCAATTGTATGTAACAAGATATATATGATGTATTCCCCCTCTCTACCCTATTGCTTAGTGACCCATTACTCTAAGATCACCATTTCCCCTAGAAATTCTGTTTCCTTGAAGGATTTAACCCGTTGTATACCAAGCCCGCATATATGCGGGCTGAAGAAACACAGAACATCCCTCTTGTCTACCGTTTATTTCACTCATGATTGCATAAACATATAAAGACCTTATATAATTTAAATTATCTGACATTGATCTATTTAAAGATGTCTTTGTTTCACCTTTAAATGATAAGAATTTCTTGCAAGCATGCTTAACAATCACGATTCATTCGACTTTGTAAAAAGTTCTCAGTATACAACGGGTTAATAGTAATTTAAAGAAACGCTTCCTATGGTTATTGTTTCCTCGATATGTTAACAAGCGGCTCCATACTGTACTTTATCTTCTGTTAGACAATATCTGCTATGAAGGAAGCAGGGAAAGGGCACTTGTTGGAGACCTTGTCACTGGAAGGGGCAGGCCATCTCCTGGATGCCCCTTACATGCCAATCTGCACCCAGTCCTCTGTCAAGTTTCCTACTGTAAGCCATCGTAAGTACATCATACATGCCAATCTGCACGCAGTTCTCTGTCAAGTTTACTACTGTAAGACATCGTAAGTACATCATACATGCCTATCTGAACACAGTCCTCTGTCAAGTTTCCTACTGTATGACATCGTAGGTACATCATACATGCCTATCTGAACACAGTTCTCTGTCAAGTTTCCTACTGTCGTAAGTACAATATACATGCCTATGTGAAAGAAGTCCTCTATCAAGTTTCCTACTGTAAGACATCGTAACTACATCATACATAGACAAATAATTTTATTCATTTGTCTCCAACGGTAACCATGTTGGTATAAGCACACGCAACTGCTGTGTGATAAATTTGAAACCAGACAGCTATGAAAAAAATCATAGGCTGCTGGGCGGGATTCGAAACCACGACCTGTGGATTGCTAGACCACTGTCATTACCGCTAGACCAACGGAGTGCCCTTGGCGATAAAGGTTCAAACTATCCCATATACATGAATATCAAACGTAAAGAGTTTACGCCGTTGGATATTAAATAGACAAATAATTTATTCATTGTCTCCAACGGTAACCATGTTGGTATAAGCACACGCAAACTGCTGTGTGAATAAATTTGAAAACCAGACAGCTATGAAAAAAATCATAGGCTGCCCGGGCGGGATTCGAACCCACGACCTGTGGAATTGCTAGACCACTGTCCTCTCGGGCAGCCTATGATTTTTTTTTTTTTTTTTTTTTTTTTCCCGCCCGGGCAGCCTATGATTTTTATAGGTGTCTGGTTTCAAATTTATCACACAGCAGTTGCGTGTGCTTATACCAACATGGTTACCGTTGGAGACAAATGAATAAAATTATTTGTCTATTTAATATCCCAACGGCGTAAACTCCTTTACGTTTGATATTCATGTATATGGGATAGTTTGAACCTTTATCGCCAAGGGCACTCCGTGGTCTAGCGGTAATGACAGTGGTCTAGCAATCCACAGGTCGTGGGTTCGATTCCCGCCGCGGCAGCGTATGATTTTTCATAGCTGTCTGGTTTCAAATTTATCACACAGCAGTTGCGTGTGCTTATACCAACATGGTTACCGTTGGAGACAAATGAATAAAATTATTTGTCATTTAATATCCAACGGCGTAAACTCCTTTACGTTTGATATTCATTATATGGGATAGTTTGAACCTTTATCGCACAAGGGCACTCCGGTGGTCTAGCGGTAATGACAGTGGTCTAGCAATCCACAGGTCGTGGGTTCGAATCCCACCCGGGCAACCTATGATTTTTTCATAGCTGTCTGGTTCAAATTTATCACACAGCAGTTGCGTGTGCTTATACCAACATGGTTACCGTTGGAGACAAATGAATAAAATTATTTGTCTATTTAATACCCAACGGCGTAAACTCCTTTACGTTTGATATTCATGTATATGGGATAGTTTGAACCTTTATCGCCAAGGGCACTCGGTGGTCTAGCGGTAATGACAGTGGTCTAGCAATCACAGGTCGTGGGTTCGAATCCCGCCCGGGCAGCCTATGATTTTTTTCATAGCTGTCTGGTTTCAAATTTATCACACAGCAGTTGCGTGTGCTTTATACCAAACATGGTTACCGTTGGAGACAAATGAATAAAATTATTTGTCTATTTAATATCCCAACGGCGTAAACTCCTTTACGTTTGATACATCATACATGCCAATCTGCACCCAGTCTTCTTTCAAGTTTCCTACTGTAAGACATCGTAAGTACATCATACATGCCAATCTGCACCCAGTTCTCTGTCAAGTTTCCTACTGTAAGACATCGTAAGTACATCATACATGCCTATCTGAACACAGTTCTCTGTGCAGTTTCCTACTGTAAGACATCGTAAGTACATTATACATGCCAATCTGCACGCAGTTCTCTGTCAAGTTTCCTACTGTAAGACATCGTAAGTACATCATACATGCCTATCTGCACACAGTTCTCTGTCAAGTTTCCTACTGTAAGACATCGTAAGTACATCATACATGCCTATCTGCACACAGTCCTCTGTCAAGTTTCCTACTGTAATACATCGTAAGTACATCATACATGCCTATCTGCACACAGTTCTCTGTCAAGTTTCCTACTGTAAGACATCGTAAGTACATCATACATGCCTATCTGAACACAGTCCTCTGTCAAGTTTCCTTCTGTATGACATCGTAGGTACATTTGGACATAATATGCATAAATAAAATCATTTGAATATCATAAAAATAAACTGCAGGGAAAAGGTTATATGATGTGCCGTGAGGACTTGGATTTGGGGCAATACAAGTAAAATTTTTGTAATTATTGTTATTATTATTATTATCATACCAAATACTGATTTGAACAGATTGGATTGGTTTGGGCCTTTAATTAACACCTCTTTTTTGTTTTCCCCCCAAATATTTTTTATTTGTTGTAGCATATTTCACAACCTGGGGAGGAACACCACACCTGTATGCTCACTCTGTTGAGAAAGCTTGGAAGAAAGTACTTGACTACTTCAAACATCACTTAAAACCAACTCAAACTTACAGATAAAGCTTTCGGTATGATTGTGTACACATTGCCTGTCATCTGAAATAAGTTATGATGATGATAGGCTTGGTAACCGGGTGGTCTCAGATATCATTGAGCCCCCCCCCCCCTAATATTTTTGATGCCATACAGATATCGGCCATTGCCCTTGTGATATAATCTGATTTGATTCAGATAACATTTAACCCCAAGATTTTTATCATTTTCCCCCCCTTTTTGGTGGGGAGGGGGCTCCGAGTCATCATTAAGCCCTTCCCGTAATCTTAATGAGGCTGGGATGTCATTGAAATCTTAATCAATTTTTTAAAATAAAATGCTAATAATTCAGGTGTCTATTGACATTTTTTTTTTGCTCGCGCTGTGCGCTCGCACATCTTTAAGATTTTTTTTTAAAGGAACAGGGTGTCCCTACTATCTTGGTTGGGGCTCAGCAGTTGAGCCCTCCCCCCCCCCTCCCCCAGTGTTTTGGAGGGGGGCTTCAATATCTTTGAGTTCCCCCTTTCTGCTCATAATTTTTTTGAAATGCTCATATTTCAGGTTTCTCTTGACAATTTTTTTAGCTCACATTACGCTAAATTGAAGCTTACTAATTATTTTTTACATCAAAACAGAAAAAGGATCATTGCTGAAATTCCAGTGATTGTTACGTAATGATTGTTTTAATTTTGGTAACAATCATATTGACAGCGCTTTCACCCAAATGAAACACAATCATTATATTGTTGAGATTTTAGGCATGATTTTCTTTTGTTTCATCCATCCTTCAACAATATTACGTGATTGATATGCATATTCTAAATACCTAGAAAGTAATATACAATGGAAGTTTATACATTCACTTAAATCATGAATAGGTCATCTGTCATATTTATTTGATTTCTTACCATGAATATATTCACATTTCTAATTGGTACATGCCATTTTACACTAGATTGCATTTTGTCATTGTGTAAAAGATGGACCATACTTCACCATACTTAGAATAGACTTCATCTGAATCTTATATTGCTTGTTTTGATTTGCTTGATTGCTATTGTTAAGTGACCCATGTTTCATTTTAACCCTAAAAGGGCCGGGGTTGTTTGGTTATCTTATGGCAAAAAACCCCCGGCCCTTTTAGGGATAAAATGAAAGTTATGAGATCTCGGCTGTCAACTGCTATTTTTTTATTTATAAACTCTTTGTAAGATTCTGATGAAATGGATTTCAAAAGAAATTCCGCATCAAATTTCATTTCTTATATATTTCATTCTTTTTTTAAGTTTCTTATGTATTTCCTTGTTTTTCAACTTTTTGTTTTCTATTGTTTTTTCGATGAGAATTGCCGGCGATCTTATCACAACAACAAAGAACAAAAAATTAATTGATTTGAAGCAGTAAAAGCAAATGCAATCATACATATATGAATATTGACTTGAAATACATTTGTATTGGATTTGTACACGAAATCACATTTTGAGCAATTTTCGGTCTGACAAGCATGTACAAAATGTTTTGTATCTTTAGGACCGCGTACCCAGACGTCGCAAATTTGGTCTCAAAAGTTGCACAAGACTTGAAAGAAAAAAGTCATGAAATGCGTTACCAAAATCTAGCGCGAAACGTCAAGTGGGGGGGGGGGGCGTGCAGAATCCCCCCCGACCTTTTAGGTTTAAGTGACGGAGAAGGTTTAGGAGAACTTTTGAAATGAAATGCAGCTAAAGTATTTCACACCCTTTTCTGACTTTTTTGTCTAGTTTTTCACATCTGGTGAAACCAAGTTTAAAAAAATTGTAGTTCTAATATACAAGACATTAAGATATTCAATGAAATAACACTAGTTTATGTGACCTTGTGTCAGTGTGATGATTAAAACTCTCTGTGATTTTATAACAAAACAACCAGAGGAATATTAACTTCAACAATATCAATATAACATATAATTACGATTAATTTCATTTTGTATAAATATTATGTTTTTTTAACTATTCCTACAGTCTATTCCCATTATAATGAGCACTGATAAAACAAAATTCCATTATAAGAAGGCAATTCTCCCAATCCAGTTTCCAATTTTACAAGAATACCTGTTTTGGGATAATTGGCTGGCTATAACTAGAGTGGTTTGTATCAATGTTTACAAGGAAGCTCTTGTTTTAAAACTCAATCTCGGTACTTTTCTTTACTAGATCGTTTTCACCCACACACACAAAAAAAGTTCTTGAGGGCATTACCTACATGCACAAATTATAATTATACAAGATATATACATGTACTCTTAAATATAATCTTGCCTATTGTGCCAAATGTATAGTCATAAATGTCTGAATGGGATTTTTATAATTTTATGTTATTGTTACCCGTGATGCGTTTCCTTTTGTAAAAGAATCATGCAATTGACTGGTCTTGTGTGCCCTATGTGTTTGTAAATATAAGAGGAAATTATATTTTAATACCAAGATTTATGCGATTTGAAACAATAATCTTTTGATCAACAGTTATGTTTGGGATACTTTCTAATTTTTGTCAGATTGGTGGTATGTTATTTCTATGAAGTGCAGAAGGCACAAATTTCATCTTGATGATTGTATGTCGTGTGAATGAATTTGGTCTAACAGTCAAGTATGGTTAATTTTCGTTTTGTACTGCATGTACATACTGTATGTATAACCTTTGGAACCTTTTGATGAGCGGAGGATAAAATTAAAAAGTATGTACGTATTGGTAAAATGTTCAGGAGAATCAGACAGTAAATAGACCCGAAAGTTTTATAGGGTTCTTTAGTCTGAAAATGAACGAACCCGACCTCATTTTCTGACGAATTAACCTTATTTCCTTTTCAGATTCTTGAACCCTATTGCATTTTTGGATGAATGAACCTTATTTGATTTTGATATGAATAAACGTTGAATTGATTTTTAGGATGAATGAACCTACAATGAACCTGATCCAATTTTCCAAGAACCAAACCCTTCGGACTAACGTACTCTAAACCTATGATCGAGCTTTACATTCGGTTGTCAAGTTTGTTATATGATTGATATAACCACAAATGAGTGTGGGTGTGTGTGTTCGTGCGTTTGTATGTGTGGGAGAGAGAGGGGAGAGAAAATGAAGAGAGAGAGGGGGAGAAAAGGAAGTAGAGAGAGTGAGAGGAGGAGAAAGCAAGAGAAGAGGAGGGAGAAAAGAGAGGGGGGGGCGAAGAAAAGGAGAGAGAGAGTGTGTTGCTTGTGTGGAGGATGAGAGTTCGTGTAGTGGGGGCATGGTGTGGAGCTCAAGTGGATGTGGTGTGGTGTTTAGTGTGACTGTAGGAAGTAGTAAGAAATGTAGTTGTGCATGGAAATACGAAAGGACAATTGTTCTATACTCGTGCAAACCTGCTGATAAAATCGCGACCCACCATTTCACATGCTCTTTGAGAAAGGTGTTTTCACCATTTGTTATGCTAATTCTATAGTATAGGAGAAACTGAAAGCCTAATTCATTGTCAAAACATATGATACCAGACATCAGATCAATCCAAGGGCAATGCAATCACACGTTATTACAGACAATTATCATCATCAAAACGAATCTTTACTTGATTCAAACTGATTCTAGAGGACAAAGTTGGTCAATTTAGAGCTCTCTTGGTTGTTCGAACTTTTTGCAGCGTTAATTTCTTCGCATGATAGGTGAGTGATTTTGACGAATGTGGTCTAACATCTAAGAAGTATTATAGGCCTAAAATATATATACAAGGCCTAATCATTCCTATATCAGTCGACTGAATAATTATATCATTATTATGTGTGTTGGAAATACATGTTTGAAACGGCGAATACTATCAGGATCTAGCTCATGTAATCCCCATAATAACTAATATTTTCAAAAATTTTCCATTTTATTCATGTTTAAGAGAGTTTTGTTGCATTAAAGAAGTATGAAAAAAGATTTGGTTTTAATGGAAATTACAGCACCGATATTATTATAAATTCAGATTGACTATTGTTATGATAATGAGGCTGATAAAGATCAGAAAGATGACAATGATTGTGATTATGGTGAGGTCGATGATAAGGTTGATGATGATATTCATGATGGTGATGATGATGATGGTGATGTTGATGACGCTGGTGATGGCAAGTTTGATGATTACGATTAGGTTGAATATGAGGATGTCTATGATCATGATGATGTGATGGTGATTATGCTGATAATGGTATTTTTTGTTGCTTATTATTTCCATAATCACTATGATGATGTTGTTGATGGAAGATGGTGATGGTGATGACACTTGTGATGGTGAGTGTGATGATGATGATGATGATGATGATGCTGATGATTATGATGAGGTTGATTATGAGGATATCTGCAATGTGATTGTGATGATGCTGATAACGGTGTTTTTGTTGATTAGGATTCCGATAATTACTATGATGATGTTGTTGTTGATGATTTATATGACGGTGATGGTGATGATGAAGATGCTGATAATGGAGTGTTTGATGATGGGGATAATTCTGATGAGGATTTGAAGATTATGATGATGATAACGTTGCTATTGATTATGATGCTGATAACCAGGTAGTTGATGATAATGATAATGATAATGATGATGATGATGCTCATAATGATGAGGTCTAGTATGATGATATTGACGGTGAGGTTGATTAAGATGTTGATGATAATGATGAATATGATGATTCAAATTATTCTAAAACAACAGAATACGTCTTTGAAGAAAGTATTTTCCCAATCTTGACCACTACCTGAAATGATTAAAGCCGTTAATAAAAGTCGAAATATTCGTTTGAAATATATTGCCTATCGCTCAAATAGAAACGTTTGAAATGGTTATATCAAATTTCCATCTGATCAATGTTGGTATACTATTCTAATAAAACGTTCAAACAAATTACATTGACTACTTATGTAAAGTTTCTCACAGTTTATATTTATTGATTCCTACCAGGTGGAAATTTCACACAGACAACTAATATTTTGTTAAAAATCATGATCGATCTTGTTATTGTTACAATGAAAGTAGGTCTAATGTACTATGCCTTGCTTGAAAAGACTCGCACAATAATAAGTTTTATCACATCTATTTCTAACTTGAAAATGTTCAACTATATATATATATGGTTCGGGTGATGAATGACGCCACTTTGCCCGCCATTATATTTTTTATTTATTTATTTATTTATTTATTTCTGAATGATACATCACATTGATACATAGAAATAACTCCTTGGAGCAAACATGATCAACGATAATATAGAAACAGTTTACAGTCAAATCTTATATAGAGTAACATAATTTTGATCAAGAATATTGTTGGAATATAATGGAGTAAATACAGAGGTATAGCAATATTAGGCTTAGAGCTTGAGACGTTGCCATACCCTGTACATCATAATTAATCATCATTACGAGATAATAAGTATAAAATGGGATAGAAACACTAAATAATACAAAACAACAACTCAATAATCTACTAGAACTTGTAATTCAATGGCAGCAAATCATATAAACTAAACTACTACTGAAAAAGTATATACAGTAATTGTTGAAAAGTGGATGAAAGAAGAAAGGAAGAGGAGGCCAGCCCTATCAAACAATGCCGAAAATAACATAATAAATGATTTGTAAATATGTATAAATTATGGAATTGAATATCAAAATTTTATTATATACAAGAATATACAGAACATACAGAATCATTAATAGTAAAAGAAAGCAAGGAGTAATAATTCACTTTTGGAGAATAGAATGCGCTTAATCGCATTTTTAAAAGAGTGTACGGTAAGCAAATTTCTAATGCCATTGGTAAAGCATTCAAACATCCCGGGCCATGATGTCGAACTGATTTATGAGCTAATGCGGTGCGGGGATTGACAATAAATGTATATTAGCGATTGTCTAGTCGAATAAGAGTGAACATCATTGTTTTCGCCTAAACATAGACAAAAAAAGAATAGGTAAACTTTTCTTATTGTACCTATACATAAAGAGTGCGGTTTGCAGAAAATTTATGTATTAATTGTAAGCGCTCTTCAGCTTGATGAAGAGTGGTTGTGTATGGTCAGAAATCCTGCCCAGCACAAATTCGTATAGCTTTCCTTTTGTAAGAGTAGAATATTATTTGTCACACATTTACATGTTGCCCAAAGAAGATTACAGTAAGATATGTATGGTAAGATTAAAGTATTTAAACCATTAAAATCACTTATGCAGGAAACTACATATTTCACTTTATATAATATTCAATATTTCGGGAATATTGGTGTTCTTATGTGTTTCAGATGATCACATCCAAGTTTAGATTTTCATTGATGTAAACACCTAAAATTTGGTGCAGGTCTTTTTTTCCCAATAACACGTCATCTAATTTTACCTTGAGGATTTCGCTGTTCACGAGACTTCCTTCCTTTGAAGTAAATATAATTTGTTTTTTGCAACATTGAGGGACATTATATTGCTCCTAAACCAATGGTTTTAGGACATTCATTGTTAATTGTATTCTCAAGAGTATTTATATCTTGTGGGATAAGAACACCTTGTGTCATCTGCGAATAGAATATAATTTAAGGTGGTTGATACATTGCAAATATCATTTAATATATATCAAGAATAATAAGGGGCCTAATATCGAACCTTGAGGAAACTCCACATTTTAAGAATGAAACATCAGAGTTTACAAATTATATGATGTAAACTGCCTTCTATTGGAGAGATCAGCTAGAGAACCAATCTAAAGCAATCCCTCTGACTCCATAGTGGTCTAGTTTACAAAGAAGAATGAGTGGTCAAGCGTATCAAAAGCCTTACTCAAATCCATGAATACACCAATAACATTTTCACGAGCGGCCAAGGCAGTGGACACACGATCATAAAATTGTAATAAAGCAAGATCAGTTGAGGTGAGACTTTCGAAAACCAACACTGGTTTGGATTAAGTATTTTATGCTTATCAAGATTAGCTAAAAAGTCTATTATACATTAGTCTCTCATGTTATTTGGAAAAAACAGGCAATATTGATATTGGTCTGAGTTTGGTAATCGTTTGTGGTGCTATCTTTCTTCATGACAGGAATGACCTTTAGCCAGTTTCAAGAAGAGGGAAACACACCGGTTGATAAAGAAAGATTTAAAATGTTGTACAAGTTGGTGTTAAAATTGAACCTATTATCTGCTTCAAAACTGAAGTACTATTCCATCATGACCAAAAGAGTTACTATTCTTTAGGTACTTGCAACATTAATAACTTCTAAAAAATCGGTGGCCTGAGAAAAAGAAGAAAATTGGGACTCCCTGGAGATATCTGGTTTGAAATTTGTTCCTGACGCAGTATTTATTTTCTTGCTTGATTCATTCCTAAATTAGCAAAGTATTCATTGAAAACATTAGCAATTATCTCCTGCAGAGGTTATTTCATTATTTTCATAAATAACATTTTGGCTGGTTTCAGTCTTATTTCTTTTACACAAAATATCTTTAACAACTTTCCAAGTAGATGACATATTTCCTCTAGTCCGATTCAAAATTGCCTTGTGTAAATAAACTTCGTGAAGACCTTATTATTGATGTTAATTTGTACGATATTTTTTGTATTTTTCTATATTTCCTGAGTAGGTTTCTTCAGCTTCTTTTATACATGGCATTTCGCCGTTTGATAGATTGTAAAAATTCCTAGTATCCAGGGATGTTTGCTTTATGCTCCTTTTTATTGGATTGGGTGAGAGGGAATGTTTTTATCAAGAAACCGGAAAATTTCCGCCAAATAATATCAAAGCTTTATCAACATTAACACATGTCAAAACGTCAGACCATTCTTCACCAAGGCAATCTTTGTTAAGACCGGATATATTTTCTTCTGTAAATTTTCGCCTCGTTATATTCACCTTGTCCTTATGACCATTAACTTTTTGATCAAATCATGCAGAACACAGGTAGATGATCAGAGATTTCACAATAGAATAAGCCAGATTGAGAATGACCTTTGACAGTTTTTACAAATATATTATCTAACAGTGTTAGGGTTCCATTACATATTCTTGACGGTTATTCAACCATAGCAGTATAGGCATTGGAATCAAGTATATTTGGAGACGAAGAAGTATTAGCATTTCTCCGCCAATAGGTCTATGTTAAAATCACCCATGACACATGCCGATACATTTGACGAGTTAATAGAAAACATTAAATGTTCCAGATCATTCAGGAAGCTATCAATATCTAAGTTTGGTGGTCTATAAACTACACACACTACAAAATTTTTCTCTGCTGGTAGGTCAACTTCAATACATAAAAGTTCTGCACTTTGATTGGGAATGAAAGATCATGTCTGATTTTGTATGACAATTTTCTAATATGTACATGAGCACGCCGCCACCGCGCCCATTGACCTATCTTTGCGAACGAGTTTATACCCCTCCAGATTAAAAAGTGGTGGTGAGCTGGAACTTAAACCATGTTTCAGAAATACCAATTATTGAGCAAGTAAATTTCAATGAGGTTAGCAATATCTGCATTTTTCAAAGTTTTTAGAGAGACTCCTGGCATTACAATGTAGAAAACTTAAACATTTTGACTGACTAGGAACATTGAACAGAGACAGGTTTGAATTCACTAGGGACATAATAATTACATCAATATTTTGATGCAAACTATATTCCTCTAAAATCATTTACTCACAGAGAATGTTTGCCTTACATACTTCACAATTCCATCTAACAATTGAAGTTTGATAAGGGCCAAGAAGAATTGAAAATAATGAAAATAATAGATAAAAATGACAAGTAATAAGTATTGGATAAATACAGTACACTACAACTACAAAAACTACAACTAAAATCAGTACTAAAAATATAGAACATGGCAAAAACAGTAAAAGCGCCATGTGGACAACAGAAAAAATAATATACACAATAAAAAATAACACAAGTGAAGAAACCGCTCCTGATAAGTATAATTCTCTAAGCTATATCTCACACTAAATATGTTCAAAGAGAATAGTGAGACGGATGGGGGAAGAATGAGCATCGAACAGGAAGATGTATAGTGCAAATATCTGTACAGTTAAAGTTGAATGGTGGTTTCACTACTGGGGGAATGACTCACCCCTGAAGAAGTTAAACCATAAATCAAATAAACAAGCATGCCTTTGTTGGTTAATCAAGGTTTCCGAGATTTGGCAAAAGTTAAAGCTGCACTGCACATATCAACTACACGGTGAAGTATGGAACACCTCCATTCCCTCTCCAAAGCCCAGAATAGAAACGTAGCTTTGTCCCTGTTGATAAAGTCCTGGACTTTCTTCATATGTTTCTTCTTCTCTGTCAGGTCAGCTTTCGTCAAGTCGTCCGTGAAATAATAAGTCTCTCCTTTTAGCTCCTCTCTTGCATTCTTCATTATGGAATCTTCTCACGATAGGAAAGAGTTTTTACTATGATATGGCGAGCCTTATCCCCCTGCTTTCCTTCACGGTGCGCCCTTTCCACCTTCACATTCAGTTTGAACTTGTCCTTAATAATGTCCTCAACAACCTGGACACAATCCTCTGCCATTCCATCCTTCGGCTCGACAATACCAACAATTCTAAAGTTGTTTTTACGAGCAAAACGCTCAGTTTTGTTGACCTCCACATCATGGTATCCTATTTTTTGTTGCAGCTCATTATAGGCTTCTCCATCTTGGCCATTCTATTTTCCAGCTCCTTGTTCTTTTTTTCTAGGTCATCAATACGGGCTCCCTCATGCTCTAAGGCCCTTTCTACTTTCTTTATACTGTCTACCATTGACCTCACTGCCTTCTCCATCATTTTCTCAAAGCTAACTGTTGCACCTTTAAGGTAGTCTACCAGCAGCATTGTCTGTGGTGGCTGGGAGAATGCTCGATTCATCCCCATCGGTGTCTGAGAGATCAGCTGGGCCAGTGGAGACGGCAGCCTTAATCTCCACCTCATCGTCCAAGACAGTGAAATTGTTACTGCCCTTCTTGCTGATTTGTTCCTGGTTTTTTGGTTTCTGGTCGGCCATTTTTTATGTTTAGAGTATCCAATCAATCAATGCACTAACTAAAACAATGAAGAGCTGTTTTAGAACTTTGACAAAAAAGGTTATCTAGAAGTGTATGAAGAGTATCTTCAGGACGGTTATAAGCACGTGTGTTGTTAGCCTGCTGCCATATTAAAATTATATGAGCACATTGATCATGATGCTCCTTATCACCCTATAGTATATATTTAAAAATATTAAATTATTATCTTATTAAATCATATCACATTTTAAATTATTTTGGTCACGATTTCCATATCATTCAAGAAAGAATTTCCTGATAATGACCAGAATTTTAATTTCCTTATGTGATCTTGCAAGCTATGTGGTTTTACAGAATCTAGCTCGCGATGATAACTATATTCACAGTTTCGTGTAAACCTAGTACTTTTATAACAACATTTATAAACATCCCCTTCATTTGATTGAAAACATCTTTCTAAATTATATAAGTTTGATATACAGACTGCATTCATTTATACATGGTACAAGTGGTTGACATTTTTCAAGCATAAAAATTAATCACAACCTGGTTGTGTTTGTTATTTCCATAAAGCAGGAAATCATACTTTCTTCTGCATTTTTGTCATATCATTTTGTGCTGTAGGATCTTAAAATTAGTTATCTATAATCAAGAAAAGTTCTTTTTGTGCATACCGTGTATATGACCTCGTGTAGGTTTCGAAAACAATAAGCGAAAGGGAAATAGTTTGTGTAAGTGTGAATTTATCCTCGTCGCACACAATTCAGCATAAGCTTTGTTTCACACACAAAAAAAACCTTGCAAAACAAAACTGTAACAGCAAACAAAATCTTTGAACGGATATGTTTGTCAACAGACTGTATAAAAAACGATACATCAAAACAAACATACAAAGTGACACCAACACCGCAAATGAACATATCCACTTATTCAGCCAGATGACGAAAATTAATAATTTTTCTATATCCCTATTTTCGTTGGCTTTAAAGAAAACCTACGAAATGATGCTTTTAAAAGGAGATACTCTGAGGGGACTTGTCGTTGTGCTCCTGGTCTCTCTTGGGAACCTCCTTCTTGTCCATGCCAGAGGGACCGGTGCTCCAGTTGATTCTAATCCTGATATATGTACGACAATGACCCCGGGTCATTTTATACCAGCATCCACCACAGACAGCCCATATTCTATCGGCCTGGATAGTGAATCTTATAAACCTGGCACGGATCTGACTGGTGAGACGCTTGAACATTCTTGAATAACATTATGTGTATGTGTGTGCTTGCGTGTGTATGTGTGTACATGTATGTATGTTTGTTTGTGTTTGTGCGTGAGTGTATGCGTGTATATTGTATATAATATATATATTGAAAGAAATGGGTGAAGAGAATAATAGTTGACGTAGCTCAAATCAAAGTTCCCCAGAGCTATCCTCCCTTTTTTAGGATAATTTTTTGGTGAGATCGAAAAAATGTCTCTGCCGGGAATCGAACCCGGGCGTCCAGCTTTGAACGCCGGTGCCTTAACCACTAGACCACAGACACGGGTTAGTGGCTATGGCGGACCCGATCCGATTGACCGTCAGATAAACATATTTTCAACCTCGCCAATTGTTTCCTTTGTCGGGGGTAGATGAGTAGATAAGTAGGTGAGACGGCTTGTCATTGTTAAAAAAAAACTCATCTACCCCCGACAAAGGAAACAATTGGTGCATAATATTATATTTATATGTCTATATAGTATAGGGCTTACGTCATGTAGGCGCACGTTGCTCATGATTATGATCTGAATACAGGTAGCTTTTAGAAAAGTCTTAAATTTTCCATAGTAAGGAGGTATTTCAACAAACTATTATTTGAAATCCAGTGCGCATGCATTAATTGCTATGTCGGACAGGCAACTTGTTTCATTCATAATAAACTTGGAGCGTACATTCATGGAGATTAATTTTAATGAAAACAATGTCCCTATTCATTCAGAAAATAATGCCAAGTTTTAAGAAAATCTTCCGTTCAAGCTTAAACATTCTTGAAATGCATTAGATTGACCCTTTCTTTTATATCTAGTCACAATTACGGCTGCTTCTCTAGAACTAAAAGGGATCTTCCTTCAAATGCGATCGGCGGTCACCCAGGAGATCCTTGGTTCATGGTCGCCGACGGATTCGACCAACTTTAAGACCGTAGATTGTCCTATGGGGACCGACAACGCTGTCACTCATAGCAATCCCAATGTGAAAGACTCAACACTTACTTTCACCTGGACCCCACCCGCGACTGGAGGGTCGGATATTTATGTTGCGTGAGTATAATGTGGAGATTGTCATACATATTGAATAATGTACTCGTATCCGATACATACTAAGAGGAGGACTGGCCCTTGAGCCATTGATCAAGGTGCAAATGCAATTATTACTATTTTATTATCATTGTTTATTAATATCTATTATCATCATAAATCTACACAAAATTTTTGCATACTTTGTCATAGTATTATTATTTCTCATTTGTTTCCAGGGCAACTTTTGTACAAAGTTTTTCGGTATTTTGGAGAAATGTGACATCGCCGGTCATAACAGGTGAGTTAATGATACTGTTTAAATCTGTAAATATGAAGCAACATCTCCACGTGAACGCAATCAAATAGTAACAAAATTTACATAATGGTCTGTCAGATAGTTAAATTGCAAGATTAAGAGATTTTAAAAAGTGGAATAAATATAAAGCATCACACAATTTCACCAAAATCGGACAAAAAAATAAAGAAGTTGTGGTTTCTTAAAGTTAACCATTTTTGATAGTCTAAAGTCCCATGCATATTCAAAAACTGTTTTATTGACAAATTGCAAAAAAAAAAAAAAAAAAAAAAAAAAAAAAAAAAAAAAAAAAAAAAAAAAGAGAGAGAAAAAAAAATGTATATAATTATTTCAACTTTGACCTGGAATCCTCCTTTAATAATTCATAAAGTACACGTTTGGGTACATCAAGGATTATTTATTTGACATGGTTATTTTGTGTTTTCTGTGCAAATATTAATATTTTTACTCTGATAGTAGCAATATAATAATCAGTAATACATTTACAAAATCTACATGTATGTCATATCACTTTAAAGTACATGTATTATATCTGATGTAATTGTGATTGTCTCGATATATTAATCAATACATGCAATCGGTGTTTTGTAGGTAGACTGGATGGGGATATTGGAGGTAAATAAAAAGGAATACTCAAATAACCTAGTAAATTTGCAGCGAAATAATGGATGAGATAATCTCTCAAGGTTACCACCTGCTTCCATGGGTTACATGTAGGGTGTGTGTGTGTGTGTGTGTGTGTGTCCGCTTGGGTCCGATGTGACGTCAGGCTGCGTCTGCTACTGTATACGGGTTGATTTGGGAGTTTGGGAAAATATATGCCATATGTGCCTATAGGTGGATCCAGGGACCGACGGTCCTGCCCCTGTAAAAAAGTGGACAAAAATTCTTGATGGATGACTGACGGCATCGAGTGACCGACTGAACTCTATCCCTATGACGGATGTTATGCCCTTCTTCATGGCAGAAGGCAACAAAAAAAGAAAGAAATTAATAAATAAATAAAAAACTAACATTACCACCACTACAGCGTTGCACAGTTATCTTTCATTACTATGTCTTTCCCTTTGTTATCAAAGATTGCAGTTATTCAAAATCCTATCCATGTGGCATTCATATGAAATTATGCTTTTTGTTGATTTATATTGGTATTCCTTTCAATTTTACAGATGCATGCAAGGCACTGTTTGCAGGAGTTGAAATGTGTAGCAATCATGGGATATGTGCAAGCAACAGTGCCGGGGGACTCAATTGTATCTGTCACCCTGGATATATGGGTACTCAATGCGAACAAATGGAAAGTACGTATTGCCTTTAAATGGGTTTTCTGTGTTTCAAACGAATTAGATCGTTTTGTAGATTTTAAATATAAAATATTAAAATGTTTGACAAATAAGAAAGACAAAATGTGAATAAGTGTTAAAGAATTTATATCATTACCCCCAAAGCAACACAGCTGAACTTGGTTTCATCCCAGTTAAGATTCGTCGATCTATTTTATTTTTCACAAATTTTCACTCTCCAAATCTCTTTTTTGATAACACACGTATGCCGCGTTTTTGGGTAGGGTCTTTATTTTAAGCGCATGTAGTGCCAAACAAACATTTTCTCCTGTTGAGTAACAATAAAGTAGTATTTGAAATACACAATTTGCGTTTATTTCCACATTTTTAGACTGATCCTGATGCATGTAGCGCCAACATGTGCATAGTGATAAACCTTATTTACGAAGCTTCATCACAATAAGGAATTACCTCTTAGGCCTACACATATAACTAAGTTCATGTAAATGTTGGTCTATTTACTACTGCGTTGATCCCTTTGTATTTTACAGTCACGGCAGAAAACATGAATTAATATCAGTGCCAAAATTTTTTTCTGTATTATAATAAGAAAATTTCTTTTTGAATTATATTTGCATTTACGTCCACATTTCTGTACAGATGATGCTTGTGGCGCCAACACGTGCATGAACGGAGCGACCTGTGTTCCTAACGCTGGTGGTGGAGGGTACACCTGCACATGCGCACAAGGATATACTGGTCTAATGTGCAATGACATGGGTATGTAAAATATGAATGCAGCATATGAATGAATAATATATGTATGCAATTTATGAATGCAGTGTAAAATATGTCTTAAATCTCCTGTTCAGATCGTTGAACAATGATTGTTGCCTTGCGCGCCCGTTGGCTATACAGTTTCGGCAAGCTGCATGTCTGATATTTGGTTCTAGGACATCTCCCCCGGAGGACATCTCCCCCGGGGACAACTCCCGGAGGACAGCTCCCCCGGAGGACAGCTCCCCCGCAGGACATCTCCCCCGGAGGACGAGTCCCCCCAAGGACGAAGTCCCCGGAGGACAGTCGTTCCCCAGGGACAACTCCACGGAGGACAACTTCCCCCTGGACAACTCCTTCTGGAGGACAGCTCCCCCGGAGGACAACACCCCTGAGGACAGCTCCCCGGAGGACAACTCCCTCGGGGACACTCCCCTGGAGGACAATCCCCCGGAGGACATCTCCCCCGGAGATAGGTCCCCCAGGACAACTCCCCGGATAACACATCTCCCCTCACTTTAAATTCTTTATAACACCACTGATTTTATGCCAACCCCCTTGGGTTATCTTTCTGTTATACACTATTTACATTACTTTTCACATGGAGTAACCCTTCTGTAATGACAAGCGAGGATGGGAAGTGGTTGTTTATTGTTATCATCCATTGGAACCACCCCTTCAAGATCTATGAATGGCTACTTCCTTCGATTCCTCAAAAAAGGTTGTTAGGTTTGGGACGATTCAGAAGTACCGCAACGATATGTGACGCTCAGAAAAGGAAATTAATGAAATGCAAGAATAAAAGAAAATGTTGAAAAAGAAGGATGCTAATGGGGAATATGAAGCTACAGGATAGAAAAAGAGCACGAAGGGCGAGTTAGCCTAAATCTTCTCTAGTCGTCTCAGCAAGGGGGGGGGAGGGGGGGTGAGCCCACGTATAATTAAGCTTTAATTAATAATTAATGACACCTAAACAAATTAAAATGGGCGCAAAAGTTTAAACGAGAACACATTTTCTATTTATAAAAGAAATTCACAAAACTCAATTCCAACATCATCACTTGTTTTGTCATTTTTCAAGGGAAATTGTAATACAATCATTGTCCAATGAATTTAAGATTTTACAGACAATTGTTATATCTGAATGGTGTTGTTCATAAATATGCACTTGCACAGCTTTGCATTCATGTCATGTCATCGCTATCATAAGAGTGTTTTGCAACTAGTGTTGGTATGGAATAATACTCCAGAAGTAGATGACAATTAAAACATCTCGGTATATCACCAATTTTTTCAGTATTCCGTCAACTTATCCGATGAAATCATTATAATTTGCTGAAACAAGCCAAACAACAAAAACCAAACCCTTATATCAAATTATGTAATGTATTTTGTTAAATTAAGAGGTGTGATATAAAATTTCCACTTGACGATTCGCGCTTGAAAATCTTTTTTTTTTTTTTTTTTTTTTTTTTTTTTGGGGGGGGGGGCTAAAAGAAAGATGATCGTCACCGTTTGTAAAAGAATAACAACAACAAAAATAGAACCATAAAAGTAAAAATATACTGCTTCGGTCATTTTTAGTAAAATTCGGCTCGTGCTTTGCGCTCAAGATCATCTCATCAAATGGTTCATATTTTTTCAGAGTTCGAAACCCGCCGCAAAAATTAAAAATTAGTTACGGCTGACCATTGACACTACATACTCTCAATCTAATCAGATGATCTTCCTATGGATGATTTAAAGATTAGTTGATATCTCTCCCTGCTCTTCTTCTTTTGACGATAAAATTCGGGGTTCCAAAGCAGTACGTCCTCTACTGCCAAACTTTAAACACCCTTCGCCGGAAAAAAAAATTGCCAAAGTTTTGTGTATTCCATGATGGCTATTTCGGTTTAAAAAAAAAAAAAAAAAAAAAAAAAACTCGCAAAAGGAGCAAAAAATTAACGAGTGCATTAGGTGGATCTGTTTCTTCCGGAATGGTTGAGTTGTCCTCGCGGGGGACTATGTTGCTGCAGGAGTTGTGCTGCGGGGTAGTTGTTGCTGCGGGAGGAGTTGTCCTCGGGGGAGTCGTTGTCCGGGGAGTTGTTCCTCCAGGGGAGTTGTCCTCCGGGGCAGTTGTCCTCACGGGGAGTTTTTCTCGGGGGTATATTCCTATGTGGGACTTTGTTCCTCCGGGGAGTTTTTCATCGGGGGAGATGTCCTCCGGGGGATTGTCCTTTGGGGGGACCTGTCCTCCGGGGGAGAGATGTCCTGCGGGGGAGTTGTCTCTGGGGTTTCTGGGGGTGTTGTCCTCCCGGGGGATGTTGTCCTCGCGGGGGAGCTGTCCTCCGGGAGTTGTCCCCGGGGGAGTTGTCCTCCGGGGGAGATGTCCTGATACGCTGATATTGGAAGGACTTGGAAGCACTCCAGAATTGGGAATCTGACTGGCTCATGCAATTTCATCCTGAAAAGTGCACAAAGTAATGCATGTCACCAACAAGAGGACAGCATCTAAGAAGTTAACATCTTGTCGTGGAATACCGCTTGCAGTGATCGACAAGGCAAAGTATCTTGGAGTGAGCTTTCAGGATAACCTAAAGTGGAACCACCATGTAGATGTCACCACTAAGAAAGCGAACTCAACTAGCAGCTTCTTGCAGAGAAACCTCAGGAGATGCCCACCTAAGACGAAGGTGTTGTGTTGCAAGACAATCGTTCTCCCCGTACTGGACTATGCTGCTGTGGTATGGGATCCATTCAACCAGAAGAACATCTATAAATTGGAGATGGTTCGACGTCGGTATGCACGTTTTGTTCTGAGAGACTTTAGAAGAACCAGCAGTGTCTCAGAAATGCTGAAACAACTCCAGTGGACCATTCTGCAGGAAAGGAGGGCCCAGCTGAGAGCGTGCATGGTATTCAGCATCACCCATGGCCTGATTGACATCCCTTCAGACAGGTACTTCTTACCAGCCTCTGAATCAAGGTACATATAGATAAGTCGTTTTTCTGTTTCAGTCAGGAAAGATGAAAAACGGAATTTGGCTTTGCCATTTAATTTTTGAAAACACAAAAACAAAATTGCAACGCAAAAACCGTGTTGTGATTTCGTTTTTGGTCATCAAAAACAGAAATCAAAAACAGAAGTACCCTTTTTTGCTTTTGTGGTTTCTATTTTTTGATTACCGTTTTTATATATCGAAAACAAAATCACAACACGGTTTTAGCTCTCTGGTTCTGTTTTCATATACCAAAAACAAAATCGCAACACGCTCTGTGATTTTGTTTTTGCACTACAAAGACCAAAATTGATCTCGTCTTTCTGATTTCTGATAACCTTATGTTTCATGAATATTAAAGAGCATCCTCTACGTCAAGAAAAATATAACTATCTTTAACTAGTGTAAAGTTGGTTACTAATTCAGTTACTTATTCAAAATTTTATAAGGGCCCGTTTTCAAAAATCGAAAGGTACCACAAGAACGAGTAGGACACGGGCAATTAAAAAAATGTATGTCTCGACTCGGGCAAGTGGGGCTATAACCTTGTAACTCAGTAAATAAGAAATAAACCATGCACTTAAGCGGATCCTGAAAGAACTTGCCCCTGGCAAGTAACATATATGATATGGCCTGGCAGGGGCTGAGCCCTCAAGGTCAAAAATGTTTTGGGCAACCCAAAGATACCCAACTTGCCCCGGCCTAATTCTTTTGAGGACCTCTCAGGCCACTGGAAATCCTTTAGGATTCGTTTAAACAATTTATAAAATTAGTTTACCCTGATTCCGTTTCCAGTCCGTTTGAAGACCTGAGAGGTCTTCAAAACGATTTGGCCGGGGCAAGCTTGGTATTTTGGGGTTGCCCAGACCTTTTTTTTTTACCTTGAGGGACCAGTCCGTGCCCAGCCAATTCATATCTGGTACTTGCCAGAATTTGTTTTTCTTATTTAGTGAGTTGCAAGGTCATTATCCCCACTTGCCCTTGTCGAGACCTACATTTTTTAATTGCCCGTGTGCCACTTGTCCTATATTCACCTTTAGTTTTTGAAAAATTCGTTTTAAAATCTTGAATAAGTAATCATAGGCTTACTCAATAAGTGCATGGTTTGTTTCTTATTTAATGAGTTTCAAGGTCATTAGCCCCACTTGCCCATGTCAAGACCTACTTTTTTTAATTGCCCGTTTGCCACTTGTCCTTGATTCACCTTTAGTTTTTATACAAGTCATTTTAAAATCCTGAATCAGTAATCATAGGCTCATTTAATAAGTGCATGGTTTATTTCTTATTTAGTGAGTTACAAGGTTATTAGCCCCACTTGCCCGAGTCGAGACATAATTTTTTGAATTGCCCGTGTCCTACTCGTCCTTGTGGTACCTTTTGATTTTTGAAAAAAGAGACCTTGTAAAATTTTGAATAAGTAAGTGAATTAGTAACCAACTTCACACTGGTTAAAGATAGTTATATTTTTCTTGACGTAGAGGACGCTCTTTAATATTCATGAAACATAAGGTTTTCAGAAATCAGAGAGACGAGATCAATTTTGGTCTTTGCTGTGCTAAAACAAAATCACAGAGCGTGTTGAGATTTTGTTTTTGGTATATGAAAACAGAACCAGAAGGCTAAAACCGTGTTGTGATTTGTTTTTGATATATATAAAAAAAAAAATAGAAATCACAAAAGCAAAAAAAGGTACTTCTGTTTTTTGATTTCTGTTTTTGATGACCAAAAACGAAATCACAACAGGTTATTTGCTTTGCGATTTTGTTTTTGTGTTTTCAAAAATGAAATGGCAAAGCCAAATTCCGTTTTTCATCCTTCCTAACTGAAACAGAAAAACGACTTATCCATATGTACCTTGATTCCTCTGGACCATCAACAGGTGGGAACCAAGAGAAGTAGCGAGTGCCCTTTGCCAGAACTCTTCTATTCCAAAAGACATTTTCCCCTGACGCGACAAGACTATGGAATTCCGTACCACAAGGTACTTCTCTGAACACTTTCAAGCAGGAAGTACAACAAATTAGGCTTCGCTAAGCCCACTCCCTGTTTGTAGCTGCACATAGTATCCTGTAGAGAGTTTTTACTTGCACTGATACACCTGGACACTTTTGACAAACAAATGTGTACGATAATACGCCAGCGGCGGTCTGTACCTAACCAGAAGAAGAAGAAGAAGTGGTGACCAATCTTCATACGGAAAAAAAAATAATCCCAACTGTACCATTTTATTTGATACAAACTGTATGACATTATAAGAAATTAGATTTTGCAATTTATCTGATACATTATTCAATATTATGTTCTATTTCACAGTCATGGCAGAAAACAGGTGCCTGAACAATGTATGTCAAAATGGCGCAACTTGTACACCGGGTTCAGGAGAAGTGATGTATACATGCATGTGTGCGGAGGGATATATTGGTCCATTATGTGGTAAGTTCAAGCATTTGTTTTTACTTATTCCCCCCCCCCCCCATGGTGTAAACGGAGTTTCCCTTTTATGCAGAGCATTACCAATTTATCTCCTGAAGTGCAATATTTTATACTACTACTTATATGTTACCTTCCTCATAATCTGTATAGTTGTTATTTGGTTACATCTTGTTAATTCACAAGTACTTATTTATTTCATGTATTTTCTTATATTTTGTAAACTTTGTATGTGTCAGTCATTGGAATGTTTTTACAATATCTTTTAAGTAATAAACCGAATTGGATGAATGTGAATGAATGAATATCAAGCTTTCTTCTGAAATAATGATAATTCGTATTTCATGTTTCTATTCAGATCAAGAAAGCCCCGATGTCATGACTACTAAGGCCACTACAACAGCTCATGGATCCGTTATAACATCTAGCCTGATGATAACAGTCACGGCTTTGGGGCTTGCCGCCATGATGAACACACTGACTCTTGGTCGACTCATGTAAATTGTCAAGTCATGTAAAATAGTGACAAACTATAATTTGTAATGATGAAGCCGTAAGAAAACGACTTTATCAAAAGGGTTAGATTAACTTTTGTAGAGGCTTGCGAAAATCTGATATGTGGGGCCCTACGTGCTGTCAGTGCATGTAATAATATGTCAAGAGGACACCCTGAAAAATTGATTTCGTAAGCAATGCGTAAAATAGTGATTAATGTTCTCCATAGACTCCGGTCTGTGGAGAATATTCAGTGGTAATATCAATGGTAATATTCAGTCATCAATATCTCGGCAATTTAACGACCGATTTGTTTAAAAATCTCAGACGATTCCTGTCTGACGTAATAGATTGAAAATTATTATTACAACATTACTGGGGGGCATTTCATCAAAAGACTTGTCCGACATTTTATGCGACAAACTGTTATAAGCTACTGAAATGCTTGCATCTGATTAGCTGAGAGCAAATTTGTCGGATAAAACGTCCGACAAGTCCTTTGATGAAATGCCCCCCTGGAGAGTAATTCTTTTTAAGATCCTGAACAAAGTGAAACAATCCTTTTGATAACATTAGTGGCCATTTGTACCACACCAGGTATGTAAGAATTGACATTCAGAACGCAATAATAATCATGATGTACATAGTTATTCAAATTAACATGATTGTAATTTAAGATTTATTTATCGTTCAAAGGTTACATAGGCACCAAATCGCTGATATAAATAACTTCGATACAGTAAGTAGTATATTAACTTAAGTTAAAACATAGCTAAGGATATGTTAGGATTACGTGACATAAGCCTAGTAATTAGACTTTATCTTTGCATTATTAAAAGTAGCATTGTATACAATAAACTGATTCACATTGTCAACTTGACTCATTACTTTTTCACATAGACACATCAAATATTATTACAACACTAATACACAACAGTCTCACTGCTAAATTCGACTTCAAACAGATCATGAACTTCTCATTCGTTGCATATACTTCATTATTAGTATCTCTGCAATAACTGAGGTCATGAACAAAAAACAATCCATACCATGGATGTTCATGAAAATTCAAATA